>VXBA01005506.1:2295132-2351344 GCA_013399895.1 Serilophus lunatus | reverse complement strand
AGGTGGATCTCTGCACTCCTGTGGTCCTCCATGGGCTGCAGGGGCACAGCTGCTTCACCATGGTCTGCACCATGGGCTGCAGCTGGATCTCAGCTCCGGCGCCAGGAGCATCTCCTGCCCCTCCTTCTCCACTGACCTTGGTGTCTGCGTTGTTGCTCACAGGCTCTCACCCTGCTCCTCTCCAGCAGCCATCTTCGTCTCCTTCTACTTTTTTTTTTCCTTTCTTCTTAAATAAGTTATGACAGAGGCATTCTGTCAACTACTGATTGGCCCGGCCTTGGTCAGCAGGGGGTCCAGCCTGGGCATGGGGAAACTTCCAGCAGCTTCTCGAAGAAGCCTCTCCCTCAGCCCCCCCCCCCACTGCCACCAAAACCTGGCCACAGCTTCTCTGGGCAAGCTGTGCCATTGGCTCACCACCCTCACAGTGAAAAATTTCTTCCTAATATCTAATCTAAAGCACTCCTGGTTTACTTTAAAATTGTCTTCTCTTGTCTTACCACTATCTGCCTGGGTAGACAGTGAGAGTTTGTATATGCATGGATTAGGAATGACTTCAAGTCATGAGGAGATGGTGGGTACAGTGAGCAGCAAATGTTACAGATATTACACCCTGCATCAGAAATAAAGAGCACTGGGTTTTAATGTGATTTTAAAATACAAAATAAAGTGCTGCACTTGGCAAATGACATTCTCATCAACCTAAGAGGCATCATGTGATGTAACAAAATCAGTGTGTCAATAATTTCTCTATGAAACCACATCTCTGTTTTGCAGCTATTTTGTCAGTCCTGGTCTCAATTCCACACATGGGCACACAAGACTCCTGGTAATGACAGCCAAACACACGCCTGCAGCTCATTTCATCAGTGTTACTCAACATGAGTTCTCCAACAAACTGGCAGAAATATCAGCAGGATAAATGACTGGTGTAAAGAACAAATAAGAGATCATTTAATTACTCTACTCCTAGAACTTTAAGCCACCCAAAAGACTTTATTTTTGTCAACTCTGGACTTTGCTAGGTCACAAAAGAAGAACAAAAAGCCAGCAGCTCATGGTTCTCAGCTTGGGAAAAAGGGAACTCTTCACTGATGCTTCTTCTGCTAAGTAACAGCCAAGGAGTAAAGCCTTATACTTGATGCCTCCCTCCAGCATCCTACTGCAATCTGTGTCAGCTTCCATGAACTCTCAGCTTTGTTGGTGACCTAATATTTGGCTTTCTGTGTCCTACATTTTACATGTTTATGTCGATTCCTGGAGTAAAATATCTTCAGTATAGATCTTTCCCAGTTTCCCTTCCTGTGAAATAATGATGACTAGAGATCTGCTATATTGCTGCTGCCGCCAGTACAGCTGCAGATACAGGCAGCAGTCAAGATGCAGAAATGAGTTTGGGACACAACCCATCACCCGTAAGAATGAGCAGGAATTTTAACCAAAACTCAGCAGGGTGTTGGGCAAAGTCTTGGTGCCTTTCCCCTTACTCCCCTGGCAGCACATTTAGAAGACGACAGCAAAATTATGCATCTGCTCTTTGTTCTCATTCATTGTGGGAAATGTCTATAATTCTAGCTGTCCCCTCCTCAGCACATCAAAGGAATTTAAGGCTCAAGCATGAGCACACAAGTGGGCAGCCTGGTTCCACTAATGCCCAGGAACCCATAAGGTGCTGAAATCTGGCTGTGGTCAGGGCATGACAGGGTTCAGATTCCAACCTTCACCCCACAAGGGACTATCTTGGGCCACCAGCACTCAGAGCTCACATACAGACCTGTTGGGAAACCCTGCTCACTTTCCTGTCATGGCTATCATTGTTTAACATCTATGGTCTCCAACTACAGCAAAACAATCATGTCCCTGAAGTCTGACTTAAACCGGCTGTTTAAGAGGTTTAGGACTCGCTTCCACGCCTTCTAATTCTTTCCATAGTCAGTGGGGCATTTCAGCTCAATATTGCCCTTAATCTCAAGGCTGTTACACTTTGTTAAGCAGGGGATGCAATAATTTTCCCTCTTTTGTTACAATGACATTTCTACAAAGACTTCATGAAAAACAGATGACAAATAACACTGTGCCATCACTTCTGCGTTCTTACTGTTCCCTATGTCAGAAACAAAAGAACTGGACCAAAAGCTGGATACAGCACTTGAAAAACACAGGCACAGATCACTCCTGATAGGAAACATCACTGCTGCCCTGCATTATACAACAAATTCTGTGCTATGGAGGCCAGCACAGTTTGTACATGATTTTATGCTACTATAGCTGCCTTTTAAATACATGAGAGGCTGTATTTGAAGTTGTCTTGCATCCAATTCCCTGTTGAACTTGCACTCTAATTTCTCACAAAACACGAGTAGAATCAGATGTTCCAGAAAAAAAGGTAGTATATTGAATATGAAGATTCAGCACTGAAATAGAGGTGAGGAGCAGCTTACATAAGTTAGGGATATTGAGGCTGAGCCTTTGAAATGCATGAAACCTACTTTGTTGATCATTTCCCAATTTACAGTCAGCTCAATGGGAATAAATATGTGTCTACTTTGATATTCCTTTGAAGACAATTCTTGGCACCTCATTTCTGTTAAGAAATATACCTATTATCTTTTTAATTTGATATTTTTTAGAGGAAAACTGGAAAATTAACCCAGCTGTATTTTATATTCATGAAGTACTTTCTGTGGCCTGATCCATCTGACTCCTAAAGTATTTTCTGAATTAAAATGACACTGTCTATCACATCCCAAGATGTGGCATGAAGCATTTGTCAAGTTGCATGGAACACTGGTAGTCTAAAGAATTAAATGTAAGGAGTGGAAAGACTGCTGGATAACATCTTTTTTTAAACAATTCTCTTTCCTGAAAATCTGAACTCAATATGGGTTGCAAAGGGGTAGAAACAGCCTTGAGAAAACCACATCCTTCAGAAAATAGATTAGAGAAAACCTAGTAAAATATTAATACAGAACTTTCAAAATATTCCCTTAGTGGATGATGTATGTCTGAAGAATGATCTCTCTATTTAGCATGATAAAAAGAAAACTGAAAGAATAGTGTGTAACCTTAGGCCAGTGCAGCTCAGTGGAAACCAGTCCATGTTCTCTGACAAGACAGTGTGTGTTGAAATGGAGACCCTGGAGCTCTGGCACAAGCCAGCATGACCATGTATGACCCCTGCTATGTGCAACTATGACTGTATCTTTCCATTTTGCTCATGAGATAGGCATTAAAAGTTCCCCAGGAAAGCAAGAGGATTTCAGTGATAAAGTACACGAGCGATGGCTGAAGTGCTGCAAAGCATTGAGATTTCCATGTGGAATTCAAATTAGATTTAAAGACCTACATGCAAAATTAAATTCTAGTGGCTGCATTGTGTTTCCAGTTAAAAGGAAGAGAAAGAGAGGCATTAACATAGTGAAGGGTCATGCACTAGTTATGTCTTATTAAGAATTCCAGCCTTCCTTAAGATAAGCATCACATATGGGTTCTTTTGCAGCTAGCAGTTCCTTGCTTAAAGAGAGAGAGGTCTGGATAACACCCCTTCTGTCTCCCAAGGCCTCCTGGGCTGATTGACAGGAACATGTACTGCAGGGAACAAATGCTGCTCAGAGAAAAAACAAGATTACTTTCTCTGAAGGGGGCCAGTGGGGTCATTTCTTTGTCATGTCTTCTGCTCATCATCTCTGGTTGAGGAAAAGACAAACAGGAGGAGTGACATTTGCCTTTCCTAATAAGACACAGTCCACGCCGAGAAACTGGTTTTTTACATACATTGGCTCCTGATTTGGTGGAAAAAGCTCCAAACATCTGGCTAAGCAGACAAGTCATGCCAACAACTATATTTTCAGTGAAAGAAGGGAATTATCAGTCCTTAAAAAAAGGGGTTAAGGTACATTAGAAATGTTAAGCCATCAATATGATATTTTATAAGGTAACCATGGTTATTTTTTATGCATTCCTTTGCAGCATGATGAAAAGTATTCATGGGCCATTGAAACAAAAATAAAACTGAAGAGATATCTTGATGGTAGTTTAAACCTTAAACTGCAGGAATTAATTAGTCCATACAGACAATGAAGAGTGTTCAGCTAATACCGCACCACAAAAAACCCTCACTAATTAGATAAGGGTAAAAAATAGCTTTTACATTTCACAAAGGATGAGCATCTTGAAAATCATCCTGACTTTAGCCCTAATGTATCTGCAGTGATCCAAATTGCTGGAGCAGGATAGATCTGGCCTCATGCATGATGTTGTCTACGTGGACTGTGGATAAAGCACAACTGTTTCTAATTTAATCTGCACAAGCTGCTGGAAACACAGAGAATAAGGGTCCTGGTGCTGCAGTCCCCGTGTGCAACCCAGCCAGGAGGGTACTAATGGTCTGGATCCACTAGTTTGCTCTACTGCTGCTTCTTGAGATCATTTGACATGCATTTCCATTAGACTAACAGCTCTCTTGGTCACTCTTACCTCTCTGGCAAGGGGTGTCAACCCTTACGGTGAGGGCAGGGGAGCAGTGCAGCAGATAAGAAGCAGGGCATGGAAACTGGAGAAAGTGCCCAGTTGTGACAAATCATAGAATCCTAAAACAGGGCTGCAGCTCAGAGGACTCTCCATGGACTCCTGCAGCAAATAATGAATTAAATCCATCTCCAGAAGCCCTAGAAAGAAGGGCTTCCAGCAGCCAAAATGCTCTGCATGGAAGCAGAGAGCTGAAATAAGAGGCTGTTGCTCTACTCAGAACCTGTCTGAATGCTGAAACCATTTTCTGTCCTTCAAATAATACACCATGACAAGCCACTGCTTGTTTTGGTGGAACAAGTGACATTTGGCTAGGCTGCAGAGAGCATCCACACCCCTAAACCTGGAAGGAAGGCTGGCAGGAGGTAGCGTGGGAAGGATTCAGTGCAGAAGAGTTCTTCAGGCTAATAAACATCTCTGGTTAGCATTAGAAGAAAACAACTGACTTTTCCTCTGCAAGTCTTCACTATTGTTTCATGACATTATAATTTCTCTGCTAAATATCTGCTCTTCAAATGCACACTCTAGCCTGGTTTCTGTAAAGAGACTGAAAACCAGAAGACATCCACAGTAGGGCCAGAACTGGAAGTTCCTAGTGCACGAAAACATACATTCCCAACTGGCAGCTAACAGGGTTAAAACACCCTCTGATTAAATGAAAGCATCTTTAATTAGTTTAATTGACCATGCCTCAGCCAAGACCATCTGCTCAGCAGCATTTGCCTGCTCTTTGCAGGAGCGATTGATCAGCCATAGCTGGAGAATACAGCATTAGGCTACATCAGATTTATTTTGTTTAATAGAAGAGCTAATTTGCTTTAAATTTAATTACAGGGGCCAAGATTGCTCTCTAAGTCCATAACAGCACCGAACATAAGCTGATCCTACAGCTAATGGATGTACACGTAGGTCCATACGTGTCTGTGCAAATCAGACACTGGGTGACGATGGCTCAGGGCCAAGGTCCCTGAGCAGAGAGTGATCACTGGCAGAGATCACTCCCACCCTGGCAGAGAGTGATTGCTGCACTGTCCTCTCCAAAAGGCAGTAGCCACATGGCACACTGTTGGGCTGGCAGGGCCACACAGCTTGCTGCCTTATACCCCTTCAACTGGCTGAGCTCTTCCCCACAGCTCTCACTGGATGCCGGAAGAGACCAGGTGTCAGATGCTGGATCTGACAGATGTCCCATCTCAACCACTTCTCCCGCTCCTAAGTGTAGAGACACTAAGTGATGCATCACGTGTGGGGTCAGTGTTTCTGCACCACACAAGACCAGCAGGGACAATCAAGGCACCACTCTGTACCTTTTGGGAGACCTCCATCAGCAAACCTCTCCCAAAGGACGTGGGTGGCACCCGAGGGCCCAGCAGAGCTGGGCATCACACTCACCCCATCCCTGACACTGTGCCAGCCCTCTCAGCTTCTCCGCCCTCCCATGCCAACATCCTTCTTCAAACATCACACCCTGAGCTGACAGAGAATGGCAATTCCCCCTCCTCCCCAAAGGTACACGTGTATCTATGCTGCATTATTATGACAGGGAAAATTTCATTCACTTCCCAATGCCTTTTCCTTTTTCAATTTCCCATCGGGTGCTACATCACGGCTGTCTCTGGGAGACGCTGCAGCTGCCGCTGGCTGCTACAGGAGTAATTACAGCCCTGCAGAAGGCCCTGGGCTGCCATTTCCGTTTCCATGGAAATAAATACTGAATTACTGAAAACAGAGCACGATGCTTTATGGATTTTGAGGCTTTTGATCATCTTGAAACCACTATAACCCGTTTTTATTGGTAGTGGCTTTGTTTTAAGGGGGTGGAGGATGATGTTCAGGGTGTGGAAATAGGTGGAGCAAACAAAAGGAGTTTTAAATAGTGGAAGAGGGGGAAAAAAAGACGAGGGGTCTGGCTGATGATCTGGGATTTGGAAGGGGGGCAGGAGTGTTGGCCAAAGCTGCTGGTTGTCCACAGCACAGGTATCCAGCCCTGGAGAGAGCAGCCTGTGGAGGCTTGCTGGTCCTTGCCTGCAGTCCCAGATCAGCCCTGGCTCCCCATAACTGCCCCTGTGATGGGCTGTTTGCAGGGACTCTGGGGTCCTGCTCTTTCAGAGGGGTCACTACAGCCAGCATCAGTACTTAAGTACCCAGAACTGCAGATGGACATTTCATAGGCACTGAGATTTAAGAAGAAGCAAGAATAAGAAAGAATTGCTTTGTGTTATTTAAAAACGATGAATAGGGAGCAGAAGGGAGGGATCTGACACTAAACCCCTGAGTCTCTGAACTGAAGGGACAGAGATGTGCACAGAAGGTAACTTCACACTGAGCACGACCCTGGGCTTGATGCTCATTGCAAGGCATGGCTGGGAATTCTTCATCACAACAAACTAAATTAAATGCTTGGTTTGAGGAGGATACACACAAACCAAACATTTATTCTGAGGTGAGCTTAACTTTCTTCTCACCGTCTGAGCTGTCACAGTGCCTCACAGGAGTTTCTGCTCCAGACTTGGGGTGCAGCTGCCAAGTACTGCCACAGCATCTCTGCAACAGGAGAGGGTTTATGAAGTATGTTTGTGGACATATCTGCAACTTCCAGCTAAGTCAGCAAAGTCAGCTCATGCCATGGGATTGGCATGTGCTGGGTGCATGACTGTCGTGTGATCGATGCACAGTGGGCACGTGACTGCTGCACGTTGGGCGTGTGATGGGCACGTGAGGGGCTCAGCATAACACAGCAAGTCAAGAAAAGAAGTTTAGTAGAACCATGTGAACTGCAGAGATGAGAGAGGGGCAGAAGGTGAGATACCACCTCAGCAAATCATCTCCAATATTGACTTGAGCTAAAATCAAACACTTGAGTCAGGACAGAAATCCTAAATATCTTTTCTGCTAACACTTCTGAAACCAATTTTTTTTGGCAGGGGAACTTTCTGCTTTGTGAGAAATGTCAGCCTTTGGACACACTGTCCTAATTCAGCTGCAAAAATAAATGTCAAAACAGTGAATTTTAGTTTTAAGCTAGCTTTGGTTGACAAAATTTAGGCTGAAATGTTTCCTAGCTGAAACCACAGGCCCCCAAAACTTACAAAACTGTTCCAATTGAACTGGTGAGAGGCTTTTATGCCTTTACTTGAAATACCCACCAGACAGCAAAGGAACCTGGTGTGGGTTGCAACCCACGCACACATGGTGATTCTTTTGTTTTCCCTTCTGCAACAAGGGACAAGGAATAGATGATAAAAAGCCATGACCATTTATTAGTATCACTGAGCAGGTTTGACATGCATATATTTAGTTATTTGCTTTCAACTCTAACATTTAAGGGGATTGTGCCTAGCACAGGTATTTTGCAGATTTAACAGGAATACCATAGTATATGGGACACTTCAGGCCTAGGAAAGAAGAGAAAGTCTGATTGTGAGGCCTGAGAGATCAGACAATTCTGCAGGGAGAGCCCAGAATCCCACGCTTCCAACAAGAGGGGAAGATGGAAGCGTGTAGCTCATCATAGACATGGTCTGGACATCTGCTCCTGCTGCTGGATTAACTAAACAACACTGTACTGGCTCCTGCTCTTCTCACTGCAGCTAAAAATGACTTTCAAACACAGCTTGAGAGAGAAAAGTAAATCACTGCCCAACGGCTGGGAAAGAACAGGATGGGGAGAACACTACAGAGTGATTTTCAAGGATGTTGCAGCAATTTAGCTGTCATGAAGGTCAGCGGGAAATACAGAGCTTGTATGCAAGGAAATTCCAACTGCAGCAAAGATCCAAGTTTGCAATTGCCCAAGACTCAAAAAAAAATAGCTCCCCTATGACTCTTCTACAACCACAGGCTAATTACAAAGCAGAAGAGCCAAACTCAAGCCTTGTCAACAGGTTCTGGACCAAGAACCCACGACTGAAACACATTTCTCCTTCCACAACACCTTTCACACAGCAGAGGAGCTCATTGCTGGAGCCAGGGATGCTCAATTCCCACGCTGACTCCAGTGGAGCAGAAACACCAAACCACGTGGTGTGTTATGCAAAAAGCACAAGACTCTGTGTATTATTTAAAATGTTCTAGTCAGAGCTGTGCTTAACAGCACTGTGATCTTCACAACCATTCTGCTACAACACCACTTCCCATCTTTGTTTCCTAAAAGCTTTTCCAACCACATCAATCCCTTTTGCTCTGTTGCTATCTCAGATCCTGCTATATCGCTGTTATCACATTAAGAGTACACTTATCTCATACCACCTGGGGATATTGTATTAAAAATAAAAATCTCACAAGTGAATGGAAATGCCGTCCCAATGATGCAATCATTATGCAATTAGTGTGATGTAACAGGAGCCCACATAGAGAAAAGCATCTCCTTCCAGACCACAGGAGAAGTTCAAAGACCGTTTGGGGCTCTCAGCACCATTCCTCATGCTTTTGGAGGACAACAACCAGGCAAAGCCTTCTCACCCCTTGCCTCCTGCACAGCCTCTGCTCTCCCACAGAAAACACATTGGCCAAGTGGTGTATACCTTTGGCTTCTGCCAGGAACTGCCCAGACAAGCCAAGCTATAGCAAACCTTCATAGGTTGATAGCTTTTGCTTACACCTTACAACAGACTGGCTTCAAGCAATGACTGGGACTCTGCAGCAAGGACTAGCAGTCAACAGCAATTTTGCTTCATGGCAAGACAGAAGTACAAAGTGGCTGCTGCTGCTCCACTAAGGGCTTTCAGGGGCCAGAGAGCTCCAGAGACCCCTCTAGTATAGCCCAGATGACATGACCAGAGATAGCACCAAAAAAAGGGTCCTCACAGTGAAATCTGCAGTTTACCTGGGTGCTCAGTGCTGCCTTCCCTGCAGCACTTAATGAGAGAGGGAGACGGATTGGTAGTGACCATGTGGGGCAGGGTCCCACCCCAGTGTGCTGGCAGCACTGTAACCACTCACAGTGTATCTCAGGAAAACACCAAACAGCTGAATGGCTGCTGGCCTTGCAGCTTTCTGAGCTGTGCCTTGTACAAAGGGCTTTCCCTTCTGTCTAGCTAATCCTCACTATCCAGGTATTAAAAACAGAGTAACTCCCATGCTAATACTTGCTTTCAACAGAAATTATGTCTTTCTGCAAAAGCTTAAATTACAGGTTTACTGCCTCCAAGTATTAGAAGAGACCCAGAATTAAATCCTTCACTTTCAGACTACTGCAGGAAAAAGGTTGCTTGATGCAACAGGGCAATTTGTAGGGAACAGCCTCTGGGTTCACGGTGTCAGCCAGAAAGGCTCTCACAAGCAGAGATCATCAACAAAGCAGGACAGTTGTGATTAAACACTGTTTTCTGCATCAGTGGGAGCCACAGAGCAGGAGGTTAGGATCACACACACGCTCACGCAAAGCCACTCCAGTCCTTAGCTGAGCACAGGTCAAGGGAGGACAAGAGACACAGGGCTGGAGTTGGTTAAAGTTAAAAAAAACCAACAAAACTCTGCAGAACTGACTCAGCTAACAATATATCACTGAAAACATTATGGTTTTGATTTTAAAGAAGCCCTTCGACAGAGGATAGAGGCACGAAATCCAGTTTGTAAACACAATTTATGAGGTCCAATGCAGTTATTGCTGTTGTCATTTTCCTATCAAGACACATTACTCAGGGACATTTATTATCCTCTTCCTACTCTGCCATTAAGGTCTGAGATGAAGAAGAACAAATGCAAGATAACTAAGCTCTTTACAGGAGAAATCAAACGTAATCCTCTGTGTCTTAAAAAGAATTGGAAATGTCTAGACAGAAGACAGACAGAATTGGTCTCAAATGTATTAATTTCAACAAGAAGCTGAAGGTCTGAAGTACAGGGAAGAGATTGATGTCTGCTCCTCCTCTGAAAACTTTCCACAGCATTACCTGACCCTCTCCTCCCCATGACTGACACCTCTATCCTGCCTGTGTTATTTATATCTGATAGCAGGGGACTGTAATCTGGGTCACCATAGCCTGGACAGCCACGGACAGCCCTCAGCAAGAGCTGCTGGAAACACAAGCAGCACTGCAGAGCCCCAGCTCTCCAGCTCTGAGGAGCTGCCTCTTACTGGGGGAGAATAGAGAGTAACGGGAAAGGATTTCAAGTATAAGCAGAGCCACTGTGAGGTCACAGGGATTTGGGATATTCTTTCCTTTTGGTGCAGCTACACAGGGATCAAAGATCTCCCTCTACTTAAGGTAACCTATACAACCCCAGTGCGTGAGTTTGCCTAAGCCACCCACCCCAGGGGCTCCTGGCTCCAACTACTAATGAGTTATGGCAAGCTACAGGAAAGTACCTCTGTCACTTAGACTGGTGATGTGATAAAGACAAAAAAATCACAGCCGAACAGCCCACTTAGGCACCATCAAAGATCTGTTCACCCAGACACAGAGCTGAGGAATAAAATTTTCCCATCTCAGCGAATCCTATGGAATTTCATAAGAAAACAAGCAAGAGAAAGGCATCCACTTGGACATCCACAACAAAACAGGAACTGCAGAATTCCCACCATGAATCAAAACCCCCTTCTTTGGCGGAAGTTCCCTCAAAAACAGTCTGGTCCGACCCAAAGTTCCCATCTAGTTCATAACAGCAGTATTTCCCATTGGCAAGCCTTCCCAAAAAAATTCTCATCCATTCCCATCTTACCTGACATGCATTGTACAGAAGCTGATGCTCAAACTTCTTGATCCCCAAAATATTCTGGAACATCTCGTAGAGCTGCTCCTTGCTGAGGATGAGCTCCGAGGCAGCGCTCGCCGTCATCCTCGCCTGCTGCTTCCGGGGGTCCTCCTCCCCACGATAAATAGCATCAAACTTTGCCATCCAAGAGCTCAGGACTGTCTCCTTGCTGAGGCCATCGATTTCTGGCAGGCTGCGCACCCTTTTCTCGATGTGCTTCTTGAAGACCTCCCGGGAGTCATTTGCTGAGCACCCTCCGCTCTGCACCATCCTGGCCACGCGGTCACTTTTCAGGAATACCTGCAAAAAAAGGTGACTTCAAATGGTGTCAAGTTAAAAAAAAAAAAAAAATCCCCCTTAAGTACCACAACACGAGGTTTCACTGCTGGGAAGTTGCTCATTGGCTGCCAAGATACTTTCCAGCTCCTCGCTCGACACACACATGTTGCCAGATGGACAGAGGTTTCAGCTGTACTTTGAGAAGCATAATGAAATCAGGTGAAGCTTCTGCTTTGTATCCACTAAAATGAAACATTTTTAT
Organism: Serilophus lunatus; assembly: GCA_013399895.1. Taxonomy (NCBI): domain Eukaryota; kingdom Metazoa; phylum Chordata; class Aves; order Passeriformes; family Eurylaimidae; genus Serilophus; species Serilophus lunatus. The sequence continues at coordinate 2,339,583 of VXBA01005506.1, read as the reverse complement.
GCAATTAGGACTTGATGTGATGTTGTGGTCGCACCTCACCAGATACATAAATGTCCTTTGGGAAAGCAGGATTATATTTTGTTCTATCAAATGTTTTAATAAGGAAGTTCCTGCACAGCTACTTTCACCTAACCAAGTTCTGCCTTGTTAGAGGGAGCAGAGTCATCCTACTCAAGCCAAAAGCACTGCACTGAATTTATCCTGGTAGCCAGGCCTCTGGGAAACCTCTGAGCAGTGCAAGGACCAGGCTTACATGTTAATTCTACCACACTGGAGGAGATCTTTGTAGACTGCCTTGCTGTCACAGGGATGGCATTGTAATAATTAATTTAATGTTGCTTTCAGTTAAATAACATGTTCCCCCAGTTCTCCCTTTTCCAACCTGGGCAACCAGTACAGCAAGAGCACTGTTAAAATGCCTCAGGAAAGGACAGGGACAAACAGGCTGATCTTCACAAATTGATGGGAAAACGGCAAGGCAGCTCAGATCACTAAAAGGTGTCATGGCCACAGAGAAAGAGGCCAAGGCCTTTCCTGCTCCAGCTCTGCTGAAGCACAGGATAGTTCAGCACAGCTTGAGGCTGCCTGGGAAGGCTTTGCAGAGGTGCAGGGCACTAGCAGCAGGGGGAAGGGAGGGAGAAGGCGTTCAATGAAGATGTTCTGCCCCCTGCAAGAGCAGCAGAAGGGTCAAAATGTAACAGAATCTCACAGACCAGGAGATGTCCTGGGAGCAACGCAGAGCTGAAGAGTGAGAGAGGCAAAGGAATATTGTGTTGGTTCTCCTCTTCCAAACCCTGAATGCTGGAGAGCAATCGATGGCCAGTTAGAAAACTGCTGTTTTATTAATAATGCTGAGAACTGATGAATGCAGCAGCCTGCAAAGAAGCTGTGCCAGCACAGGGGTGTGTCTGTCAGCTTTCAATAATTAAAGAGCTTGTGGATGACCTAAGGACATGATAGATTTATTTTCCTTTATACCACTCAGCAACATGGTACTCCATGTTCCCAGATGCTTGACGGTACAGGGATCTGTCAGCAGTAGTAGTGGGTTTTGCTGAAGGACCAGCACAAAAATGCTGCTAAGGAAGAGCTGGGTTGTTTCCTTCCAAGATCACCATGCTGGGGAGCCCTCCCTGCAGACAACAAATGCAGAATTTCACCAGCAGCCTCTTTAGTCCACGCTGAAACGACACCAGCACACATTTAATTTCCTTACAGAGCCTAAATATGAGTGATGACATCCCAGGTGCGAGCAGGAGCTTTCAAGTAATAGGTGAGAGCCATCAAGAGCCAAGCTCAGATGCAGCTGAGGAAATCACCAGCACACTGACTGCAGGAAATGGGTGGGAGGCCACAGTGAACAGCCCCACTGCAATATGCTTGTCACCACATCAGTTCCAGGTGTCTAGGCCTGACCCTGTGTGACAGTGCTAATGACTTTCCATATCTGCCAGCACTGGTGGCTGTTGTTACCTGTGGTCCTCACCCCCACTGGAGGGGTAACAGCACTGTAAGCATTGGGATCTGGTTCCACGTATTCCTTCAGCCATGATTTATCCTCCCTGGGTGTGGAGCAGCAGCCAACAGAGGAAGGGAAGGCTGCAGTTGGCAGGGAGGAGGCAGGCACAGGGGACTGTCAGTCAGACACAAAGCAGCAGAAAAAGACCATGAAATAGGAAGATTAAAAAAAAAAAAAAAAAGATAAAGAGGTGTTTTGTCCTGCAGAGTAAAATGCTTTCTTTAGAATGTACCAGGTGAATTGCCTGGCTGTAGGACTGCTTAGCAGGGCTGCCAGGAGTTAAGAGTAGCTGGTACAAAGTCCTAGCACGGGTGCACACACCGACTTGTGCAGAAGGGACCTCCAGGAGCTGAGTCAGGCAATTCCTGCCATGTCCATAGATTAACTGCCCGTGTCACACATGGCTCTGTCTCTGTCTGCCCACAGCAGAGTGGAAATGGGTCTAATGAAGCATTGCCATAATATCCACAGAAGTGACTGCTGCAAAATGTGCTGATTGACAGATGAAGCTTTACTCATTAGAAGTAAAAGGACCCTCCTGGAGTGTTTGAGTGTGCTGAGCCTGTCTCGCACACACAGGCCTGCAGCATTCCTGCAGGCACAGCAGTGCTTTGCAGAGCAGCAGCAGATCACTCAATTTTTTAATTTGATAGCAGTCTATGAATTAGTCTAAGACTGACAGTCACACTCTCCCTGACAGCAGGATTAAGAGTTGAATGTGGCCATGCAAACACATTCAGGGCAAAGCAAATGCATTTCTGACCTACAATGTCACCTTTACCTCTTTCTTTCTCCAGAAAAAAAAAAATCATTTCCTAGGTAATGAACATATTCTGCACTGCTGGTAAGTGGACCCCTTAGAAACACCAGCCATGTCCTTCACAGAGATGGCCAGTTTCAGCTGAGAAAAAAATAACAAGTTTAAAAATTGTCCAAGCCATCATGCAGCTCTATAAATCAGAATTTAAATGCTGATTTCTAGAGAATGCCCATCCAGGGACAGTTAACTGCACAAGACTGAGATTTGCAGGAGTTGAGATAAGCAGGAGTTGCTGTGATTGCACCTTGGATCAAGCAGCTCACCAACAAAACAAGAGATATTTTTTGCCTGTTTTTAAGCACTTTCCCTTTCCTGCCCAATAGTCTTATCTAAACAGATTATGCTGCTCTTGCATCCTAAACCACAGTTCATGCCACCTTGAAAACTTTCTTTGAGAGCATCTGTTCAGTGAAGCTGTGATGATCCCTTGGCAATTTCTTTTCTGATAAAAGATGTAAATGGCTCTCAGCTTCCTTCCTGTACAGAGAACGATGGAGCACTAACAACTAGGCTGGTTTAATGGAGTTAATCCAGAGGTAATTTGTGCCTTCCTTACACAGAAGCAGCTGCTGTCATTTCTCATAGAGTTAAAATTTTCTTCAGTTTTAGTATCTGATTTTGGTCTCCTCTTAGATTCCACTTCCAGAGAAATACTTTATGTAGGCAATTCAAAATCTTCACCTTTTATGACAGAATAGCTCTAGGGAGAAAAAGAAATGGTTTGCAGAAAGGATACCCAAAAAACCCCAACAAACCAAGCGATGCTTCTCATACAAATGACAAGCACAGATTTCCTTCAAAAACAGAAGCTCTTTCCTTCTGAGAAGAGATATAAAGGCAGCATTATAGGCTGCATACAAAGAAGTGCAAAAAGACAGACCCATATAATTATTCTTTTGCACAATTATGAATGATGCTTCACGTCCTTTAGTATCATCTAGATGCACATCCTCCTCCCTCCTCCTTTGCTTTACAGCACTTGTCATGCCAACGAGAAAAGACAAGAGTCTTGCTGAAAATTCCAAAGTCCATTAGACACAATACAAAAGCTTCTGCAAGAACTGGATGTGCTGCACAAATTTCTCTTGTTATTTTTCACAGGGAGCACATGACATTGATTTTATATTGTGCCATATTCCCTGTTTTAGAGTACAATGTTTAAAAGTATCAGGAGCTTAAAGGAAGTGTAATCTTCCCCATAATCAAGCTATAGCATGGTGTAGGTGCTCCATGGTTTATGTTCAAACCCTGAACCTCCCAAACCTTGTGATGTAGCAGATATCAGACAGAAGCTACCTGGCATTTACTTTAGCATTGTGCTGCTTGAAAATGGACAATCCATTAAATCAGAATTCAACTCCACCTGCGAACAGGGATAAGGACAGGGTTTCTGAAGAGTATTACATTGTCTCTCCTTACCTCATAGTAGCTCTGGACAGCATTTATAAACGCTTCATCTGCCACAATCTGGGTTTCTCCATTGAGGAAGGCCTGGAAACGATCTTTGATTGTCTGGAGCTGCTGCTTGCTTATCTGTAACACATGCCAAAGTGATACAATTAGTCAAAAAAGGTTTACAGATGAGGAAAAAACCCCACTAATTGTTCTGCAGTATCCTATTGGGGTGCTTATGATGTGCATTTCTGCTCTCCTTTGGGGACACTGGCAATAGAGGAAGGAACCAGCCACATGTGGGTACACACACATATCCACTTTGTACCTTCACGAGTTCATTTAGGCATCATGAGCACCTAAAGTCACCCTGAACAACATTTCTAAACAACTCTGACACCACAGAATGCACAAAGGACTTTTACCACTTCGGGTATACCCAACTCAAAACCATACTGCTCTGTGTGTGCTTGGCAGAGCCTGTTGTGGTGCAACCGCTTCCCCGCTCAGCCCCTGCTGCCCTTCAGAAGCTGAGGTTTCAAACTGAACAGGAAGATTTGTGAACTGGATGTTGAAGGTGACACTTATCAGCACTCTGGGGCCTTGGTTTTTCCTTGTATGTTATTTTCTTTTTTGTCCTTGCTTATTTATGTCTTTTGGCTTATAACATACAAAACATCAGTCAGGAGCAGCGGTGAAAGAATTTAATGTCAAAGAAATCATATGAGGGCAAACCTGTTGTCCTCACCCTAGCAAGGACTTTGCTGTCTCATTGCTGTTCAAAACAGTTTCTGTCTGTCATACAGCTGATATGACTTATAAGACAGCTCTAATTTTGCCACAATTATATCAGAAGAAAGCTTACAAGGGTTTATTCCAGCCTTGCAAGAAAACATGCCATTATTTTCCTAATTTGTCTATCAGTTTAAAACCAGGCATAGCTAAAAACCCACCTCTTCAGCTCACAGAGCAAAGTCACAGCAGGTACACAAGTCATGTACCAATAATGTCAGCCTAACATCTTAAGATGTAGATAACACTGATGCTGAAGGGCTGCAGGGATTTCAATGCAGCTGTGCCTGGTTTATCATGGGGCTACTTCAAGTTTGAGGATTAGACAGAAGGAAGGAAACAAAATGTATATATGGTAACTTCAAACTTAAAGGGGAAAGAGAGTGGTGACAGTTAGGACAGATAGAGACCCAAAAGGTCTAGAGAAGAGTGCTTTGTTCTCACTTGTATGCCAGCAGAAGCAACCAGCCCATTAGAATGGAAGAGAAAGATAAAGTTAATGGCTCCAAGTGCCTAAATAGCTTTGAATAAAGTATCAAAAACTACAGAGATTCAAACAACTAGAGCATAATGAAGCCTGGTAAACACAGCTAGTGATAAAAAGCAGGAGAGAGACCACTTGGAAAATGCAATGATAAATACCACTAGATCTACACAAGAAGCTACGCAGGGTGTTTAGGGACTGTGGTAACGAACATCATGAATACTGGTAATTAATTCTGCAACACCATGCTGAGGAGGGTTAGTGAGCAATAGCAATTTGCTGTTATAATCTGGGATTAGTTTATCCTGTTGCTTATGGAGAGGTGTTCATCAAAGTGACATAAAGAGAGACTCAATATGCTGGCCTTCAGGAAACAGAACAGCCTTCACCACTCCTGTGGGTGCTGGAATGATGGGTCATTCCCACCCCCAAAACAGCAGTCCAGACTTCACAGGGTCTGACACACGCAACCAGGTTCAGCATCACAGGGCTGAAGAAAGGACCATCCCTTAACCTCAGCTTGGGCAATGAGCCGAGTGTAAAATACTGCCAAAAACTCATGGCTTTTAGGCCAGCAGGATCTGATGTTTGGCCCTAAAAGTCTATTAGCCATGCCAGGCACCTAAACCCCTTTATGGTGTTTGCCAACAGCACCCTAGAAATCACATGACCCTGGGCAACAGGCACAACACCAGATGTAAAGCAGGCTCCAAACTTATCCAGGCTGACGGAATTCAAAAGAAAACTGGGTCAGCAATAAGAGGAGCCAGAGACAATGCAGTGATCGAGTGGAAGACACCTGTGAGAAGGTGCTAGGTCTGTTTTTATTAAGCATTTAATTATCTGGAAGAGGAGGAAAGCAAGATGTTAATTAAATATATTGAGGACTTTGTATTAGCAAATACTGAGATTGTCAGGCAGAAACAATAGGGCAACAGAGGCCACAAGAAACCGGGGAAAAAAACAGAAAAACTACAGGAAACCTTGAAATCAGGGTGCTGAGGCACAAGGGAAGTCATATTAAGAGCACAGATACTCTCAGCCAAGAAAGCTTTTCATTTGGGATCTTAACAACATGCATGGCATATTTATCATTTTTTTGTGTCCAGGATTTTCTTAGGACAACCTCCAGAAGTCCTTGCTTGTTCAATTCCTATAATGCCATCTAGCAGCAGTAGTTTATGCTCCCTCCTCAGCACTGAACGGGCTACCTTCAAAACAAATGATGCTTCTTGAAATTCCTAGAAATTCCCAAAACACAGTTCACACACAAGCTCCTGGGGGCTGTGGAAATGAATCATCAGATTTGCCTCTACTGGAGTGTCAGTTGCCTCCTCCTCGGCCAAGCTGCATGCCAGTATTTTTCCCATCCAGGGAAAAGGAAATCCTCTCTGATCACACCAGGCAGCAGCAAGATCCAGTCCTCAGCTAACAGGACCCTTGGCCTCCCACCCCCACCAGACTGTGAAACAGCACTGGTGTATTGATCCGTGTCAATGCCACTGTTACAGATGTTATCAAGGAAGCAGTCAATCAATCTGAGCCAAAATCAAACTGCATTCGTATTAAGTTTGGCTTCTGCGCACAGCAGACACTGCATGCAGAAAGACAGCATCAGCAAGGGAGCAGAGGGGAGCAGAAGGGAGCAGAACTGCAGGTCAACAAAATGTGCCCCACAGGCTCCACCTCCCACTTTATGCCTCTTCGCTTCCCTGTCAGGCACTGAGGGCATTGCTGCTGAATCCCAGAAGCACTCCCAGGCAACCAGGAGACAGCATTTCCCAGCAGATGATGGAGCGGGGCAGGGGACCGACCTCAGACCCAGCATGACCCTCCAAAGCCTTGAAATAGGGCCAAGCAATGCCACCAATCCAGCCATAGGCTTAAAAGAGCACGTGCCCTGAACACTCAACTGGAAGCTTAAGCGCTTTAAAGGCAGGGGTGTCATTCTGTCTCTCACTATTAGAAGCACCAGTGATCATCTACAAATCCATATAAAGCAAGACAACATCTTCTGCAGATCCAGTAAGGCCAGTAAGGAGCCAATACAAACCACTTCTCAGTTACCTTCCATAGTATACTCAGAAATAGCAGAAAACAATAGAATTATTTCCCCTTGGAAGCACATCAGTACGACATCACAGCCTTCACACCAGCTGTGGCAGGAGGTGAAACCCTGTTATGCTGCAAACCCAGCAGGTGTGAAGATGGCAGAGGCAGAGCCTCATTGTCCTCCATGCAGACACAAATCCAACACTGTGATGGATGCAAGAGATTTATGGTATTTACCTTCCCTTGCTTTTCCAAATGTCTCTGATTTTCCCACACAACTGCTTTCCATGTGTGACAGCCCTTAAAAAATTAAGTCATTTCTGCATCCAATAGGAATCCCAGAACACAGTGCCTCTGGACCCAAGAAAACTCTCCCAAATTAATACTGTAGTGTACTTATACAGCAGATTGTTTCCCAGCATTTACCTACCTAAAGTGTGGGAGCATTTAAATTGCCAGATATACACACGCATATTAAAAAATGTAATCAATGAAGGCAGTGCTGATGAACATGTATCAGGCATGGAGCTCTGGGCTGGCATCTCTAGTGGATTGCATGGCTTTCTATAAGAAGCCTGGCAGATGTCTTCTCCATAAGGGACTAAATTATAGGGGAAACTTCACCAGTGACTAGATCTGGGCACTCAAATAATTCTTCTCGGTTTAAGTATTTTAAGAGAAACTGCATGCCCAGCACAACCTAGTGATCTCAGAAACTGATTGGAGAACCAGCCATCACAAGCAAATCACAGAGTGAATTAGCTTGATGCAGCTCTCAGCAAACAGCATACCAGCATCCTCAGGACAAATGTTCACCAGCAGCTTTCTTGCTCCATGTTATTTTTGCACATACTCGGTCCAACTCAAAGCCAAATGCAAACCTGAATGCACACAGACATGGCACGTTCTCCCGAGTTATTCCAGCCAGCAAACAGCTGGCACCATCTCTGCCCATCATCTCCAGCCTCTGCCTACACCAGGGAAGCACAAGCATTGCAGAGAGGAGCCGTTTGCCACAGAAAAGTTCCCCGGAAGAAAGTTAAGCACAGAAATGTGCACCACTAATCCATCCCCTCTCCAGAATGCTTTGCTGAGTCTGAGCATGCAGGAGTAAGTACAGCACTGAGATGGGCACAGAGAGGCTGTGGCATCTCCAGTGTCTCAAGCATCTGCAACCTGACTGCATGAAAATTGTCAGGTTTTGGAGGGAGCGCTGCTTTGAGCGTGGAAATTGGCCCAGAGACCTCCAGAACTCCTTTGCAACCTACATTATGCTACGGCAGTACCATACCCAATAGATTTGGAAGGAGAGGCCATCCTAGATTGTAGATTGCTGAATTTGCCAGGGCAGGCTGCAGAATAACCCATCCACAGTTGTACATGTACTCAAATCACCTAATAATGCCATGTCGGTCAATGTGATAGCTGCTAGAATTGCAGTCAGATTTGGATGCTACAGAAGGAGGCTGTCAAGTGAAAGGCACCCCTGGAGAGCTTGAGAGGTGACCTCCTTTATTGTCACACTTGAACATCTTTGACCAAGGACTGTGTGTTTTGGTGTATTGATGCCTTATGGTGCCTTTGCAGCCCATGCATCCCACTGGAAGGGTCTGTCCTGCAGCCAGGATGTGAGGATTCACTGCAGCACTGGTCCCTCATGGCTCAGCCCATCAGCATCACCCATGTCTCAAAGGAATTGGTTCAGCTGGGAACCTACAGATAATTCCTAGGGAAGCACCTCTGCCTTCTGCCCAGACAGCTCAGCAGCAGACAACCAACACCAGCACTGAGCTCTTCCTCCTTAGGGCATCTGCTGATCAGGGACCACTGCAGTGAGGAAAGAAGGAATATTTAACTACTCACTGTGCTGTTGCTCTGGGTTTGGTTTTGTAACATCTAATAAATACTTTATTACTCCACAGCACCAGGTGATTTAGGAAAAAGCTAAACCAACTGAACGAGCATCCCTTATCACAAATGTTTCCATGGGCAGAAAACCAGCCACAACATGGATGATGTGGAAGGGAGTGAAGGAGGTGGGGAGGGGCCAAAGCAGCCGAGCACTGGCCTCGGGAGATAGGGCAGTGGGCATGAGACTAGGAAAAAAATCATCAGGTTATTTTTGCCCTGGGAAAATGCATCAGGTTTTCCCTGTGTTGATGCTGCTCTCCCAGCTACAAGAGAGAGGATCACAGAGGGGGATGACTTACGGCCTCATCATTTGGGGTTTTAACTGCAAACTCTCCTGAGCAGACATGGCTGCTCTGCAAACAGCTGAATGCTGCTGGCTTTTCCCTGCTCACATACACAACCAGCATCAACTGCCAGTCTCAGAGAGCTTTCCCCAGCTGCCAAACAATGCATTTTCTGGTTGTTTCAGAGAAATTTGATACTTGGTACCAGGAAGAGCTTCTTGTGCTTTGGTTTCTGATAGCCACAATACATCTTTCCAGGGATACCCTTAGTCTGGCCATACATGGATCACTGTGCACACACCCACTGTTCCACCCCTGCCTATAAAATTCCCTCTTTGTAGGTGCTAGATTTGTTGCTTCCCCCCTCCATCCATGATTTAGAGGCCCTGATGCATCCACACTGTCCACCCACTCTCCAGCTACGTTCATCCTTTGTGGATGGCAAAAAAAAGTCATGGCTCTGGCCACCATCCCAGTACCACCCTCTCATTCCTCAGAAGAGGTGCCCAGTTGATTTGTTGCAGAGAACATCACCATCCCTGGGTTTACACTTACAGAGCAGTGAAGGACACACACAATCCCTGCAGCAGCTCATGCCCTGCTTGCTCAGTCCACCTGTGATATTGGGGATGGGATAGAGCAATTAGGATCTTTTAGGATCAACACTCTCTACAGAGCCACCTGCCCTATACTCAGAGATCAGATGGGTTTAGACACATTGCAAACAGCTCCTGGATCCTTACACGTCAGTGCAGCACCATTTGGAGGTCAGAGACTGAATAAACCTTTCACTTGAGCAGCCAGAGAAGACAAGAATAATATTTCCTTTCCTAAGTGTAAAAACCCACATCAGCAACATGACCAAAAAGAGCGAGAAAATCCACCAGACCTGCCTGCAGAGGAAGAAAGCCCCTTCTCTGCCTAGTTGCAGAGCTACCACCAAGCTGTGCCCCACTACAGACCCAGCTCCAATCTTTGCCAGGACCTCTTGTTACCAGAAGCAAACTCCAGCAGCTTTCAGCATGACCAGTGAGTGTTAAATGATTTTGGTACTTGCTAGAACATCTCTTGTTTAAAGAGGCTCAAGTACTGCTGGGTAAGTAATGGGAAGGTAGCACATCAATCCCTTTGGTTAAGCCAGCTGCAGGCACAGAGGCTCTAGATCAAGCAGAGCAGATCTTCTCTTTTCACTGTCCCTGACTATATCCAGCAGCAGATTTATTGAAGAGACAAAGTACAGGCTACAAGTTGCTCTCTCTGAAATACACGGATGTGCTTTTTTATCCTCCAAAACTCTGAGTATATTTCTTTTCTATGATTCACTCTGTCAGCTAGGCACACTTCTTTGACATATATGAAAGACCTAAAACGTTTTCATGGCTGCTCCTACGTTCTGAAATGCTGCAATTCACAATGCTAAAAAAGGAAAGCAAAGGCAGGATTTGAGACTGGGCCTTGCCATGATGACTTTCCCCTTGTGCTTTCCAAGTTACACCACCCTTTTGCAACCTGCCACCACCGGGCAAGCCTAGATGTTGACACATCAAAAGACACCTTGCCACTGCCTGCTTCACTTGCTACCTCTGCTTGTAGCAGGTGTGTCCATCCAACGTTCATGTGCCAACCCTCCATCTCTCCTCTGCAAAGGGTCCTCTTTTCCATTAATACAGAACACAGAACTATTCAGGTTAGAAGTCACACTAAAGGTAAGGTAATTCTAACCCCTCTGCCATGGGCAGGGACACCTTCCACTAGACCAGGTTGCTCAGCTGTGGTTCCAATCAGGAACTTCTGCTTCTGCCTGCAAGTTTCCTTCTCCTGTGTGTCAACCTGCTCCTGGCTGGTCCCTTCTCTGCAGCTGATGTGCAAGCGAGTAACCCCAAGATGGAGCCACCTGACAAAAGCACAGAAAACCTGGAACTTCTCCCAACTTTGATCTTATTTTACCTAAGCAAGCCATTAGCAGAGTGAGTTTGCAACAGATCCAACAGACTAAGCTAGCCCTGCTGGGTATTTTTCTGTGTGTGATCAAAAAGGCTCCTATTTTTTTACTGATTAATAAAAATATGACTTTGATCTCAGAAGAATAGAGAAGCCAGCACAAAATAGAAGCAAGAAATAGCAATGATGAAATACTAGGCCAGTGACTGAGGATGGGCTGAGGGGCGATTGCTGCTCCAAGAAACCTCCCTGGCGACTTCTGCTGCGCCAGGAGCCTTGCCTGGTGAGCTCTGCTGGGTAAAACACATCATTGTGATGTGGCAGCTTTCAGCAGAAAGCTCAGCGTCATCCTGCCTGTGGTAAAAGTGCAGCTGCTCTGTTAATAAAACAGAAAAAACAAATCCATAAAAATACTAGCAGAAATACAGCTAGGAAATAAAACCAAGAGACAGATCGAATAGAGGCTGCCTAGGATGGGTAAAGTGACAAGCAAATCCCCCAGCACTGAGAGCTGCTCTGGGTGCCCCAAAGGCAAGAAACAAATCTCTTTATGCCCCTGTGGTCTCCTCCAGGCTGGATTCTTTCCACCTCCTCGCTCCAGCCCCAACACCTTCCTTGCTCCCTCCCAGTGCCAGTCCCTGTCTGGTTAACCTCATGTCTTGAAGGTGACTAACACGACCCCTTAAAAGGCCTCCTCTGGCAAACCCTGCAGCAAGGGCCTGGCCAGAGGGGCAGGCTGAGCCATGTTTGTTCTGACTGGCATAGGAACCCCCTGTAGATGCAGCAGAAATGGCTTGGCCTGCCCTTTTGCTCCAGCAGTGCAGTACCTGTGGTACATTGCTGCCCTGCGACCTCAGAAAACAACTCAGGAAAAAAGGATCAAGGGAAGATATTCCTTCTCCTCTGGAGCCTGACAGGCAGTCTTGGAAAGTAACATCTTCAGTCCTCTTCTTCTCTTGGATGGAAAACAATACAGTCTGTTGAAGCCTGTTGATATGACACAGCTTCTGAGACATCACCTTGCATACCGTTGTGTCTCAAGACTCTGGTGTGCTGCAGTGGAAGAGTGTGGTGGGGAGCTGGAGAACATCACAGGTCCTTCTCCATGACACCCATGTGCTGTCCTTTGGAAAAGTCAGGAACAGGCTGGGCTATGAACCTTCTAGAATTTTTATTTCTTTCAGAATATTCTGAGGACAACTTGTAGAACTTGGATTTTCATAGCCTGACTGACAAGGAAAGTAAAAAAGTCAGTTTGAGGTATGGATGCTTTCTATCTATTGGCTAGTGGCTGCAAAGCCCTATGCCTTCTGCTCTGTCACCAAGACAGGCATGCAAAAGCCTCTCATTCAATCATCTGTGACAGATGATTCACAAATGTGGGTGAAGGATGGGGTGGGAACACAAGGTGGTCTATGCTGGTGGGTCCCCCCAGAGGAGGGCAGTATCCCAGAACCCAGGCAAGTCCTCATTCTCCCACAGCCCAACTGTTGGCTTCCTTTGAGCTGCACCTCCCACGTTTGAAGAATAATAGCACTTCACTTCTTTCTGGAAGTGGCTACACACATGAAAAGACTGAGAGGACTGGGAGCATCTCACAGACTAAGATGGTTGGTATCTAAGAAGAAAAGCAAGCTACTTTTCAAGAGACACTTTTAAATCACTATTTGAACTATTTCCATCTCTCTTCCTACTCAAGACAGACCTTACATAGTGCAGAAGCTAATCATCCTTTGTGGTTAACGTATACAGCAGCTCATGCTGAGTTGAAAACATTAAACAACCAGAGCAAAGGATCTCCTACTGACACTTCAGATGTCCAAACAAGAAAGCTAGTCTTGTCTCTATTTTTTTTTTTTAATCAGCACATCCACCATCACTGGAATTATTTTTGCACCATTTTCATTATTAAACCCTGCCTCTCCTCTGTGTCACAAGCTATTTTAAACACAGTTCTTACCAAGCAGAAGTGGCAGACAAGTGAATGGAGACTCAAGGACTCCTGGTGTGTCCTAGCCTCTGTGAAAGCACTGATTTCAGCCTGGCAAAGTCAGCAGGGGAGGGAGTGTCTTTAATGGGAATGAACAAGATGACAAGAAAAGGAGAGAAGCGTCCAGGCAGACAAGGTTGAAATGGTGAGCCCTGCTGTGGGCAACCCCTACATACCAGCCACCTTTTGCCAAGAGCTGGGGAAACCACCAGTTCCCAAACCAGAGGGATGCTCTCTACATCAACATGAAACTGGGCTGCTGGAATGGAAGGGGAAGCAGATGCAGGTATGAACAATATTTCTTCTCCAAAGAAAGTACATTTTCAAAGCAGCCCATCAAGAGATGCGACCTATTACACACCATGGCTCTAAGTACAACTTGTCACGTTTGAAATTTGCCCTTATTCTGTTCATGTGCCATGATTTCCAGGAAACAAACAAAACGAAACAAAACACTCCTAATTTTAAGAAAATCTGTTTGAGCCAAATGCATCTCTGATCCAGTCAGTAAAACAGAAGCTGTCTCCTTCAGACAGCACTTGAAAAAGGTTCAATCAATCAGTCAAGCCAGAAGAGAATTTGTTTCGAGATACAAAAACAAGAGAAAAGGTGTGAAACTGTAGTGCACCTCCTCCTCCACCTAACATTTCCTGCTAAAGTGAGTAATCTCAGATTTTACAAGGCAATGTTTTTTGGAGCCTAAAGAAAAAGTTTGATAAATGGTAGTTTGTTCTGAGGCAACAAACTACTGTAAGAAAACAGAGCATTTCAACTTTCCATAATTGTTGCCAGGCAGAGACATGGGAATATACCTTCGCAGGGTGACTGGTATATACCTGGAACAGCTGAGAATGTCTGCCTGCTCCTCTAAAGACACCAGTTAACATCATCTGCAGTCACATCATCCCACTGGAGTGATCTACTATTATTTAAGGAAATGCACTGTTAAAATTATCCAATTTTTTTTCCACAGCCCTAGTCTCTGGACCCAGTTTATGTCAGGAGGCTGAAAAAAAAGAGAGGTAAATCTTGCAAATTTGATTTGAGGCATCAACGAGATGGGATGAGATCCTGATGGGAACATATCCCCAAGGGTAGCTTTCCTCAAACAAGTGCTCAGATTTCCAGGCTTGGAGCACATTCACTCGGCAGGGGAGGCTGGAGGAAGCAGTGACCTTTCCTCAGCTTTGGACTGTAAACGCAAATGAAACCCAGCAAGGAAAATCAGGGTGCACTCGCAGCCTGTGCGCACGGTGGGCAGGTCCCGCGCTGCCATCTGCAAAGGGACAATTAGCCGCTTGCATGAAATTAGGCGTGAAGTTCAATAATGGTTTTCAAGATAAGGGAAAGGCCATTTGCTGGCTCTGGAGCCTGGAGTGATCAGCGTGAGCCTCGCAGCCCAGAGAGATATGCTAGGGAACCATTGGAAGGACAGGGATCTCCAAGAGGATGTGCCGGGGCCGTGCAGGGCTTGGCACTGGGACCNCCAGGGGAGTGGAAGAAGCAATGCCACAATCAAAATATTCTGGAATCATCCCTGGGGGCATCAGGCAGGGCAGGGGCAAGGGGGACATCTCAGCCCCCTGAGCGACCAGCCCTCTGCTCCTGGTGCCTCTAGCTGGCAGGCTGGCTGTCTTTTGCCTTTCACCTCCTGCCAAGTTTAATTAGTGCTAAATATAATCCCCCAAAGCTGCTTTCTGTGTCCCAGCACCAGCCATTCAGCCCCACACAGCAGCACCAAACGGCACAAATCCCTCCTGCTGGCTCCCTGGCACAGGGAGCAAATGCATCCAGACCTGGTTGGGTTCAACTCACCTTCCCATCAGCCTGGAGGCACAGACAGTACTGTCAACCTGGATTAAAAAAGCCCCAAACACCTAAATAAAGCCGTTTTTTGTCCCTCTGATGGTCTGTCCTGCCTTTTTTGGTACCACTATTATACATCAATGATCTAAAGTCTGGCAATGTTCAACACTGCAGTTGTATATGGTCCTACATAAAGATCCTTTCTGAAAACACATGCCTACACATTCAAAACTTCCTCATTTCAGGCGGGGAAAGCTGTTTTAAGGGTTCCTGTGAAATGTAGTATATTGCAGACTGTCTCAAAAAGAAGAAAGAGTCATTTTTCTTCTTTGGCCTTGAGGCAGGATAATTTTAAAGGCTTTGAGTGAGTTATAAGCCCTGTGCATTTCTGCTGGGAGGGTCAGTTCCTCCTGCTATCCCCTTCCCATCAGATGAGATGTCTCTGCTCCCCATTTGCTGTGGGTTGTACAGAAGAATTGCAAGATG
Organism: Serilophus lunatus; assembly: GCA_013399895.1. Classification (NCBI taxonomy): domain Eukaryota; kingdom Metazoa; phylum Chordata; class Aves; order Passeriformes; family Eurylaimidae; genus Serilophus; species Serilophus lunatus. The sequence goes on along the minus strand of VXBA01005506.1, from coordinate 2,324,106 downwards.
ATAGCACAAGAACAGTGACCTACAGCAGAAGGGGATATAACAGATGGAGTAAATATCCCCTTCAACATACCCCCAGATTATGTTGTCCAAGCCCAAAATCCAGATTTCTTATGTCTCTTGTGCTACCTTACACTGGGTAAAAAAGCTCAGGAGAAAGAAGGAGATGAGGCTGTGCACAGAGGCAGTAGAACACAGTTCTAAAGGGCAGAAGGGAAGAACTGCCTGTTGCTACATCTGGTAATGAGTTTGTCAGTGAGAGTAGAAGTTGAAACCCCCACAAAAAGCAGCAGAGCTACTGCAGAATTGAAGCATATAATTTCAGAGGAGTGTTTGTAAGAGCAGAAAAACACGTGGGCATGAAAGAGGAAAAGACAAAATCAAATTATTCTTCATAAAAGGGAGCTGTGCTAGCATTTGCCTACAGAATTCTCTATCCTAATGCTTCCTTTCTGCTCCCAGGAGAGCTGGAAGAGGTCACTGTAACCTTAAGAATAGAAAAACAAAAAGGGGGAACATAAACTCCCAAAACGAGCACAATGCATTGAATCATTACTCTCACTTTCCTCCTCCCAACAAGCCTGATAAACAGGCTATGTCCTGAAAGCAGGTCTGAGCAGGTGGCAGATCTTGAAGCTCAGTGGCAGCTGGACCACAGGACTCTGTGTGCTCTGATCCCATAAAACAGATCCCATGCCATGTTGTACATGCACAGCCAGTACCAGTGACTTCAGCTCACCTCAGCCTACAGCATGGGTTGCCTTTTTCCTTTTTTTTTTAAGATTCAAACATTCCTATTAGAAGGCTCAACCTACGCTGAAGGATAGAGATAGCTGGTACTCACAGAAATTGGAAGGAAAAACACTAATCTTGCATATTGCTTAAATAAAAGCTCCAGAACTGAGGATGCGGGAATCCAGTCTTTTACCTGAAAATGCCCCCAGGTATTTCAATGAGAGGAGCTCAGAGTTTCACTCCTGGTGCTGACTGCTGGGCCAGCACTCCCTTGGCAAGTGGCCCCAACACACACTGCAGAAGGGGCCCACACAGCCTCCCTGGGAGGAGGCGGCCCTGACTGATGGTTGCCTCTGAGACAAATGCCTTCCCAGTCCTCTGGGATATCAGTGAGCTTCCCTGACAGCTGAGCGAGGGAGAAGGCACACTGTGACATTGGGCAGGGAGCCTTCGGGGTATGCTGGTGAAGGCAGGTGATGCCAGAACCTGCAGCACCAGCTTTGTTGGCTCCTGCAGCTCCTCTGGCTTCAAAACCTCAGGAAGAAGAGGACCAGGCTGAGCTGTGACCAAGCAGGTTTTGTCCAGAAGCTGGGCCAGGCTGGGGTGTGCATGAAGGGGAAGTGCCAGAAAGCAGCACAAACAAGCCCACCTCCCTTGGTTCCACTGGCAGGGCTTTCTCCAGTGATCCTTTGCCATTCAGCCTTTCCTTGTCTACAGTTTCCAAACTTCAGAGTCCTACACACAATGGTTTCTTGAGTGGGTAAGTATCCTGCCCACACTGACAAGAGAAGGAGAAACTGGTGCGAAACTTTGTTCCACCTCCAACTCATTCCCAGCCAGGCTTCAGCACTTGGCTTGACCCACGCAGCAGAGGAAGCTGCCAGGTTCCAGCTGAAACCCTGGCTGCAGGCTTGGAAAGCCGGAGATTATGCATGCTGTGGCAAACAAAATCAGCACCAAATTCCCCCCTACAGGAAATCTTGGAAAAAAATGCCAGGGAAGCTGGCAACAGGAGTCACTTGGGAACTTCAGCATCCCTGTCAATTGGGAAGCAAAAGGGCAGCTACAGTCCTGGAGAAGATACTTTCCTCCCCTCACTGACTCAGAAGTCCAAGTCTGTCAAGAGCAAAGCTCCCCAAGCGCAAAAGCAGAACTGCTGGGGACAAGTCATTCCTGGCTAATCTGTGTCTTTAGAATCTCACTTCTCTCTCCCATGCAATATCCCAGGATACACTGAAGTTTCCCTTAAATTCAAGGGGCAAATAGAATTTATTTCCTTCAATTTTTCAAACTGTGAGCACTTCTTTTCAAACTACATACTATTTTTAAGCTTTGTGATTAATTCCTTAGACATTTTTTAAAGAAAAGTGATTTAAACAAGCAAAACAAATCCCAATTCATCCAGATACAATGGAGAAGCAAAGAAACAGAAGACAGCATTAGAAAAAAAATCAACACAGAAAGACAGATGCCTTTGCCACATTGCAGACTAACAGCAAACAGACTCATGCAGCAAGAGCACAATAGAATAAAGATGCTTATCTTGAGCAACCCAGAGCCTGCCCAACATGAGTCAGTAGGAGCAAGGCACCCACCAGCCTGTTTGGGAGACCAAGAAGACTTCTGAATGGGTCTGGCAGCTGAGCCCTCTGCTAAGCTGTGCACAAATCCTCTTTGCCTATGGGCTGACATTTGGGTGGGTGACACACACTGCATTCGCTGCTCGGGGGCTGCTGCTGAAGAGAGAGCAACGTTCCCTGTAGCTACAGAGGGCCACAGGGAAACCCTCTGAAGCACCATGTCAAAGGCTGGAATTCAAAAGACTTTTATTCCCTTATTCCTGGTGCCCTGCAGATCCAGCATTAACCCCCACCATCTCTTCAGCTTTATAGGCTCTTCCCAAGAAAAAAAAAATAACAGAACATTAAGCTGGCACAGTACATATGAAGTGACAGCAAGACCCCTTGCAGTAAAATCTCTGTGTGATGCAGAAGGAATTACCTCCACAATCCCATTCCTGTCAGACAGCAGAGCACAGCGCAGGGGGTGCTGTGCTGCTGATGCCAGAGTGTGATTTCCATTACTGTTAATAGGAACTACTGGCAGAAGCAGCAGCCAAGAAGCCAAAAAGCTTCCAATCTCAATGACTGCCTTTGATGAGTACAGAACTGCATTAAGTCAGTCCCAGCAGCTGTACCAGGCAGATGACCATGGCTGTGAGCATGAGAAAACAGCAAGGGCTCAGGTTCAACAGGCTTCCAGGAAGGGCTGGATCCCAGATGGAATGGGGCATTGGAGCCAGAGCAATGGCCAGTGAGGTGCCAGCAATAGCACAAGCCATCACCAGGTCCAGCATCCACGTGGCAACTGGTTACAGCCCTTGGGAGCAAGGCTGAAGGCATCAGGTGGCCAATGCAGCATTTCTTGTAGCTACTCCAGGAGCAGCTACTGCCAACAACCACCAAGGTCCTTGGGATGGGGGGACACAGAGCATCATTTCTATCCCCAGTGGAAATGAAAGACAGTTCACAAGGAAGCTACAGGTCCAGAAAAAGAAGGGCTTGGGATCAGAGGGTGATACAACAAGAAACAAAAGATGAAACTACATGTATGGAAGAACAGAGGCAAAACCAGGAAGTGTTGTTCTGAGGTTGTTTTGGCTATATCTATAGCTTCACTTGCATGACTCTCTAACAAGCAACCGCAAATAAGTATTAGAGCTTCCTAGTTGTATGCACACAAACATCTTCTTGGGAGTAGCCTGCAAAGTCCTTCTTCAACCTACTCACTCAGGTTCCTGATTCTCACAGCCACCTCTGTGGATTTTCAGACCACTTGAAGTTCAGGATCTTCAAAAAAGTTAAAAGCCCTTGCTCAAGCACAGCACCACATCAAAAGCCTGGAGTTCAGCTATCTGTCCACCTCTGATTCAGAGTGAGAATTCAGTACTGGTTTGGCCTTGTAAATTCTGCTTTTTATCAGACAGCAATTATACAATCACTGCACCTTTACAGAAACAAATCCCACTTTAAATGTACTAATTTACATCTTTCATTAGGGTCAGTTCAGACAGAGGAAAAAGTCCATCATTACAACCATCGCTTCAAGTCATTGAGGCTTTTCTGGATAAGCAAAAGCCTAGAGAAAATTCAACCACAAGATAAAGATTTTTGTTCTTTAGAGAAAAAGACAGGTACAAATCACAGTCCTTTGAGAGTGGATAAACTAGATGTCAAGGTTATTTTCTTCAAAACAGTTTAATAAGCAGGTGCTGAGTCAGTAGTGGCTGTTTATGAAATGTGCCACACGAGGCGACTCACTGGCACAGCCTTGGCCCTTGCACTTTGCAGCAAAACCATCAGGTCCCGCAGCAGATCCCCTGCAGCTTGAAGTTCCTACCTACCACCTTCACCACTCATTTCTCATCAGCTCTCTGCAGAAAGAGATCATTTCATCCCGTTACTTACGCCACAGAAATTTAGACTCGAGGAAAAATAGGCATAACAACATTACATCATTTAAGCAACCAACTTCGCTGACTACATCGAATTCTGACTGAACTGCTGGCAAGAGCAACAGACCTTTAATTAAACTAACTAGCCCTGGGCCAGAGAAAGACTTTTTCCCTGCTGATTCACTTGATAGGAGGTGATGCTGCCGAGATCACCATCACAATTCAAAACACTACTGAGTACTCACCCTCAGCTCACTCAAATCCACTTGGTTGCAAATGCCACTGCATTAGTCTGCGCTTCCCTGGCACAGACTTGTCCCATTTACACCCTGGTCAGCTCTAGGGTTTATTTCTGCTCCTGATAACCAGAATCTTGTGGTCTCTCTGTACCATTTGGTGCAGAATGAAAATAAGAAAAATCCCCACAGGCCTTAGCTCCAAGGTACTTGTAACTTGAATAATTCCACATGATAAGCCATGAGAGCCAGGAGCAGTCCCCTTCACAGGGCTGTGCCAAGGACACAAGTCTGTGTCCCTTGGGCAGGGACGGATGCTGAGCTCTGGAAGGGGAGCCCAACCTCATGGCAATTCGGTCTGGACGAGCTGGGTGCAAGGGTGGAAGATAGCACTCCCCTCCCACTGTACCCTGCCCATGTCAGGTTTGCTAAAACCTCAGGAAAAGCCAGATTCTTTGCAGGAGCACAATGCTGCAGGGAAGAGACACAGCTTTGTGCCACTCAGCATGATGCTCTGTCATGTGGCACTGCCCAAGCCCACACAAGGCATTACCTTACACTACACACTGGAGTGAGCTGCGTTTTTTGATGCTTTTTTCTTCTGCAAAAGGAGTTAATTAGAGTGGAAAAGGATCTCTATGACTCTCACACGTACAACTCCTGTACTTCAGAGACTTTTGTGTTATGCAACTACCATACACACACTGTACTAGAAATTATAGAGCATACAACCTAATCAAACAACACTAACAGTGCCTGGTAGTTAAATCATGCTGTGATAAGCAAGGAAAATAATTTTGTGTAGGCATGGAAAAGTCTCTCTTGCACTTTGGTCAATGCAGCATCTACTACCAATTATGCTCGGTAAAACATACCTGTTATTTATGGCAATGGCTTAACTTACCCTGTTAAGTGAGTGTCTGGGAGTGCACTAAGGCACTTGCACAGTGCAGGGAAGGGGCACCCTGGTGGTACTGACCACCCAGGGATCCCCTGAGAAGGTGACCAGGAGCAAGGCAAGAAATGCAAGCCTGAGGCAAGGCTGTGGGAACTGCAGAGCTCTCCCACAGAAGGAGAGGCTTTGAGGACAAGACTCCTCAATGAACTGAAAAATCTGCTGAAAAAACCAAAATAACTCATTCCCTGTGTCCATGACAAGAAATTGAAGGTATGTGTTACAGAAGGAAGCCAGGCTGGATACTGGAGAAAAGTCTCAACCCCAGTAGGGATGCAGATGCACAGGAGGAGGTGGCCCAGGAACTCGTGTCCCCACATCCCCATTGGGACAAGCTGGACAACCACCAGGAACAATCTGGGCATGCTCAATCCAGCTTCAAGGGAGGAAGATGTTCAGACAGCCTGACGTCCTTCCAGCCCAGTTTTCACAGGATTTCTAGTCCTGACTCCAGCTGCCCTGCCATCCTTCGCAGGAGGCGTCCGGCAGCCGATGCTGCTCTGCAGCAGCCCCCGCAAGAGGCACAGGCTATATTTATTCTGGTACATTGCAGTGGGAAGCTTTAATCTGTGTAATCGCCTCAGAGAAGATTTCATTCAGTGAGGGGAAAGCAATTACTGTTTCATTTGCAACCAGTTGCCTTCACAGGGTCTTCATCTATCAGAGCTGGAAGGTCCTGTCAGCGCTTGCACCTGCCTGGACAGTTTTTGTGAGATAGGTTCATGCCTCTGATAAAAGCATCTGCAGATACTCAAGGTTTTCAGCCCCTGTTTGAAGCAATTTTTCTTCTCCCAGCTGCTATTGCTTTTATCTGACAGCATCCACCCTGCATGAAGAAAACAACTGGATATAATCCTAGATTAAAGGGATTGTAACTCAGAATTAAATACAAGCCCTATCCTTGATAGGGCTTGCTGTCGTCATTCACTGAGCACAGAGCTCAGCCATTTGGGAGGTGGTCAGATGGTGGTGGCATTTCTGATACTCTCTGCAGCTCCTGATTTTCTTAGACAAGCATTTAGGTCTCCCCACACGGGTAGGAGGGAAAAAAAACCCACCTAAAAATGAAAAGAACCTCAACAAAAGAAACAATCCCCAGTGTTTCCATATGATGGCATTAAAATCCCATTGAGTTTTCACTTCAAAAACTAGCAACTGAAATCCAAATTCTCAGCAGAGAATTCTCAGCACATGCCAACTCTGTTGGAGCTCCTGTACCTCGGTGCTAGCAAGGTCAGTGGTCGCACAATGACCACACCAGGAACTGGAGGAAGGTAATTGAGGGTTAAAACAGACAAGGAAAAAGACACAAAGAAAGGATATTCACTGTCTACTGCAGCAAGGATTACAACAGCAGAGCAATGCAAAAGTCCACCAGGAAATCTTTATGACTTTATCTTATGTCAGGAAAGCCACAATATACTTATATACACAGCTGCACATCTGAAAAGAAAACAAAAAAGGCATTTTAATCTTCTGCTCTTTTCAGCCTGTCAGACAAAGCAGCTTGACTTGAGAGTTGTGAAAACTACATATTAGAGGAGAAAATTTCCAACTGTCTTTCTCTTGTAGATTGTGGCAGCCAAAAACTCCAACCCTAAAATAAAAACGTGCCTGAAGGTAGCAATTTTACAATCAGCAACATAATGATTTATATCACTGCTGTCATCTTTGTTGGGGAAAAGGAAGCCAGGTATTGTGATCATTAGCTTTTTGATACAGATGATATTTTTAAATGAGGAAAAACACATGCATTTTAATCAAGAATTGAAAGAAATCGTCCCAAAACACTAACAGAAGAATCTGCAGCACATGCCAAGATCTGCAAACACAGGAGATGAATACTAAGCCAACAGCATCATTGGTGGCATCCTGAGCCACTGCACACCCCTGAGTGTGTGTGGGGGAGCTCACTCACCTTCAAACACATGATCCCACACCCTCCTCATGCCACAGGCCCCAAGCAGGCACAGCCTGGGAACTGCCCCCACTCCTGCTGAAGCCTGTGGGTTTCCAGGTGCTTGTCTCAAACAGTGAGGTGCCATCACTCCCACCCAGAATCCAGCTGCACACAGCACTGGGGCTCCCCAGCTCCCACTGACAGTGGGCACAAAGCCACAGAGTTCAGTCCCACTGAGAGACAGCACCTCCAGGCTCTTGTCTTAAAACAAACTGCTAACCAAGACATTCTTGCCTCTTGGCTCCAGAAAAGTCCCAAAAGCAAAGCCTAGCCTTGCTGGTGCCTGATCTCTAAGCTCCTGCCTATGCCTTGGCAGACACATATGAAGTTGCAGGTGTACCAGACAGGAGGCTGCTGCAGTCAAAGGATTAAAAATAAACTGAACTTGACTTTTAATGCAACAACCTGGGGTCTCATGCTTCCATTCCCTAATGTAACCATAATCACATTTGTGGCTGAGAATCAGAAAACTGTTTTCAGAGATCAATTCACATGCAGCCTTCCATAGGAAAGAAGAACACACCAGCACAGCCTTTCTCAAGCCCCTGAAGGAGCTGGTGTGAATCTTGGATACATTCTAAAGTCACAGAACAGAACATTTTGCTGGTGACAGCAGCAGCACAAACTCTGCTGAATGTTCCCAGAGAAAAACAGCAAAGAAATTAACTATGAGTGCTCAGCTGGAATGAAGAGGTCTTGTACAGGAGCTCCAAGCCAAACAACGAATCTCTGGTCACAAAACCACCTACAGCTCAACACACAGAGAGGACACAGACCAAGGAAAGGCTCAGCCCATACTGGAGTAAGTTTTGTTTGCAAATCTCACATGATATGCAAAAAAACTTTCCTCCAGAGAAAAAGCTGTGTAACCTCCCAGTTCATGGCTTGCTCTGACAGCCATGTAACCTTACCCTCTGTACAGCAGTTTTAGACTCAACAAGGATTCCTCAGCCTGACAAGGAGGCACTGAGGAAGTCCAGCAGTCCAGCACTGTGCCATGCACGGGTAGGAGGGCAGCAGTCATTCTGCACCATTCATCTCCTGCCTCCCAGTTCTCAGTCTGAGTATTTCTGGCCCTGTAGGTCTGCAATACCTCCAACGCTGCTTGCCCTCCCGTATTTGCTGTTGAAAAGTATTGATAGCAACTCTAATTAAGTATGAAAGCAAGTCTAATTAAGTATGGTTCTGCTCTGTGAATCCCCTGGGAAGACAGTAGAATAACATCAGCCCTTGAATCCAGCTATCCCCTTTTGCCCAGTGTAACTGGCTGAGAGCAGATGAACCCCTGCTCTAAGTGTCAAGCCGTGCACCTGCAGCTGCATTGAGCAAGTAGAAGGTGCCACATTGGGAAGGGAAGGGCTAAAACACTACTCAGCTTCCTCACCCCACCAGGGAACATGACCCTGCCAATCATCCTCCTGCCAGCAAATCCTCCCCAGCACCTCAGATCATCTGTTTCTCATTTTTGAGGCTTTTGTGGGAAGTTGTAGGTACACAAAGCAACAAGGATCGGGTCTGGAGCATTCCTGTGGCAGGGCCTTTCCCACAACCAGGCACCGAGCTCTTCCCTGCTCTCCTATTTCATCTCTGCATGACAGCTAGCACAGATCTCAGGTGCTCACCTGGGAGTTCATCCTGCTCTCTGCAATACTGCTAATGACAACAGCTAACAGTAAAACCTCCAGTGAGACAAAGAGAACCAGAGCACAGCCCCAAAACATTACTCACTACAAACACACTGAGTCACCTGAAGCTCAACACACGTGGGGGCACATTTAAATTTACTTTTCTTTAATTATGAATTAATGTGGGTTTATCTGGTGTTTACTCCAGAGAAATAAAAACACATTCAAAATAATATATCCCCTTGAAAAAAAAAACCATCATTAGTGGATGCCCACCTTGACAAACTGAGTCAGTGCAAGCACGTGGAGATACAACTGAACACTAAGGGCTGACAATTTTCATGCCTGAAAAAAGGGAGTTTTCCTTATGTGCTATCCTTACATGCTACTGTGTGCACTCAGGAGATGCCCACCTACAACATCTGCTCAGTTACTTATTCTATTGCATAGCCTAGTTATTAAATCAAAGGTTGAAAAGCACAAAGGAACCCCACCCAGGAAGGGAATAATGCAAGAACTGCCTGGATTCACCGGGACAAATGATCATTGCTCTGATCTGATTGATTAGCTATAATACACAGCACCAAAGGTACAAGGACAGCGAAAGAGCTTTTTTGGAAAGGCACAGGAACAGACCCCTAAAGCAGAGTGCCTGCAGCTCTCCAACAGATAACCCTAAGTGCCCATGGCAAATGAGAGATGGTATTTTCCTGTTCACACTGGACAGAAGGGCAAATGATATCTTTAAAGCCCACACTGCATTTCAAAGTCCTTGGAGGGTAAGGAAAGAGGTACTTCATATTTCTATAAAACAATTAGTATTGACAAAACAGACTATAATAGAGCACTCAGCTCACAAAGAGTAATTAACTATGCCGGGCAGCTTGCTTACAGGATGCAGATAGGGAGCAACGAGGTGGCAATTAGAGAGCAAAAGGCAAGACAGACACACAGCTCTGCTATACAAGGTATTGACCCATGAGCCCTCTGCATAGTTGTCTAACGAGGTATCACGTACCCTGTGCCAGCACTGCCACTGGCATCTCCCCAGCCACGGTGGAAAAAGAGCCTGAGCACAGCACTGATTTGGGAGTACCTTCTCTGCTAGGACTCTTTCCCCTTGCCTTGGTTTATCTGTGCGTTAAATAGGAGCACTGCTATAAGTCACAATAGCACTGGGGATGGAAAAGTACCATCAATGTGGGATAGTGCCTGGAAAGCTGTCTGCAAGAGACCACATATCATCAAATACTTTTCCACCAGGGCTCAGGGCAACTGGTTTCAGCACCTTCTAATTTGCAATTCTTTGAATAATCCTGAAAATTGAAGCCTCAGGGACAGCTGGGACTCCTTGCACACCACTTCAGCCTCATAAGGCTCAGCTTTAAACATCTTTGCAGAGAAAAGATTTGCATTTCAAGTCCAGAAAAAAGAGCATTAAGTGCTGACACCTGCAGGATTTCTCCCCCCAAAACAGAGAGGTACTGTGGATCTGCTCCTAAACAGCTACTCTTGGGTAGCCCTTGCTCTACCCTTACTCCAATCTCCTGGAGGAACGCCCAGGCACAGTCCAAAGGCCCCTCTTTGCCTATTCGTTGGGATGTGAGGTAAAAGACAACACTGTTTCTACTTCAGCACGAGAAACTTCCTTCCACCTCTCCTCATCTCTCGTCCTCCCTTTCTCCTCTCTTTTGCCACAGTTTTCCAGCACTGACTGGTGATGCCTCTCCACAGGGCAGCCACAAATACACAGAAAACACTTCCATGTGAAGCCAGTGCATTTACACCTGTGTATCTGTGTCAAGCAAACAGCTCACAAGTTGGGCTGACATAAATGATGGAGAGTGAGAAATAAAGCTCTTTCCTGCTGTGACATTTCAAAACAATTCAGCAGGCTTTACACACCAGGAATGTGTGAGAATGTGCAGCAGCTCCATGCACTGCTCCAGAGTCAGAAAATTACTCTGCAGCGATGCAAGGGACAGCTTCATTCCCGATATCCCTGAAACAAAGAGAAACTGGCCCAGCAAGGGTTTCACAGTGACACCACGCTCCCCTTGGTGCAGGTGCCAAGGCCCTGTAATGATGAAGGACACAAAAAGAGCCAAAAGACATCAGGCATCACTGGACCACAGTGAGTATGAGAATGCCTAAGTCATTCTCACTGGCCAGACCAAACTCTCACAGCAGTTAATGATTATTTAAAAAACGGATGTGGATTGGTAGGCAACACTAATTTCTGGTTATTCACATTCTGAACAAGGAAAGGAAGGTTTCTGCAGGGTCTGCTGCAAATGGTTTAGGACACGAGACCTGCTGGGAGATGGCAATTTAGCAACCAGACTTTCCAGAAACCAAAGCTGCAGAGACCTTGGGATCAAAGCCAGGATTCATACCAGCCAATGCCAGACATCACCCAGCACTCAAGAGCAGCAGCATCTCTCCTGCCACCTTCACCTGACAGCAAACCCAAGAGGGCAGTTGGAAGAACCTCATGGATGCAAGTATGGCATTAAGGTTCTGGACATATGACTTTAAGGCAGGAATCCTGACGAGCCTTTTGTCACACTCCCTGTACAGGGAGGGGACAGGACTCAGACCTGTTTGTGCCACTTCTCTCACTTGAGCAGCAGCACCCACTCCCAGTTTTTCTGGTGGCAGGGACCCATGCCCTGTGCATCAGGAGGACACCAGGGAGGGAATACTGCATCTTCTAAAGCATATCACTGAGTCAAATAATCTCATCAGCTCCGGGGAATCCCGGCTGGGTTCTGAAGTCGCAGCAGCTGAGGACAGTGTCGCTGCCACATAGGTGACAGAGCCATTTAAAAGCAGAGTACTTTTCATTTCTTCTCTTCCCAAAATGGCATTGTCAATCCCAGCAAGCTTGGATGAGAAAGACCTGTTTTCACTGGCTTGTTCCACCTTTGCCCTCTGGCTCCATAAAGTGTTAACAAAATAAACCAAATCCCGGCCCCCATGAAAACAGTGTGATTTTTTGCTGTCTGCTTTAACCTCACCTCAACATCCCAGCTCGTGTGCACAAGTGGTGCCTGTTTGCACAGCACAATTAATACAGCAGTAGGTAACAGCCAACAAACAACTCCTGCCAACACAAATGTGCTGGTTTCATCTTGGGACTAGTCCTCTGCTGATAGAGCTTGATATTGCTCCACTAGCATCAATGTGGGCAAAATAAAACAGAGATGAGTAAAAACTGACAGCAACAAATCAAAACACCCTGGTCCTGCTGCAATAGTTGATAAATCCTATTTAGGTACCAAATGAGCTCTAAAGGAGAGAGTAAAGGAAGCCAGCGGGATATAGAATAAAATTTGGCAGCTGCAATTCTGGTGCCAGAAAGGCAATGGGGCAGGACCACTGTTTGATGGCACTGATTGGAGAAGCAGCTCTTTACTGCTACTTTTCTACTACAGAAAAAGCAGCTCTTCCTCACTCTCTCCTTGTGCAGCTGATTTCAGGAAGGGAAGAAATCAGGAATCATTACTGTGCCACGACTCTGGAATACTTTCCCTCTGTAGGCAAGAAACTGCTCCCGTCACAAAAAGTCTAATTTCATCGTGCATGTGCATGAATGCACAAGGTAAGAACTAAAAATAGAGGTACCCTACTTCCATGCATTGAATCAGCAGGTACAAAACCAGCATAAACAGTGATTCAGCAGCACCCCACATGATGCCAGTGCTCTTTCCTTGCCTCTGCCTCCCTGTTTGTAGCCCTTCCCACCTCAGCTGGGTCACCAACACCCAGCAACTCCGAAGAGCAATGCCCAGATCTGCCTTGCAAAAACAGCCCCAGCCCTACAGGGCCCAGGGGGACTCACTGGCTGCTCAACTCCCTCGGGAAGGGGGTAATGTGAGGTGGCTGTGAATGCTTTTCAGACAAGGTCCAGCTCCCAAGAACATGGAGCTTTATAGGATATTCTGTCTACAGTGGCTTTTCTACTGCACAGTCTACACACTACCACAATAAAGTGGTTTTTAAACAAAATAGCTGTATAATTTGCATTTTTATTATTTTTTCATTAAGCTTCTGTGCCTTATATCTACAAATTCTAGTTATCCAAGCTGGGTACAAAGAGATGCACAATGTACAACCACAGTGTATGGCTTCAATTTCTGGTGCAAAGTAGTGCTATGACTCCATAAAAACCTCTGATAAATTGCACAAGATGACATCAAGGACATTCTTTTAAGTTCTGTGAGATTTGCTACATAAACAGCTATGACCTTATACACACAGTTTCAACAGGGACAAGTTGTTTTTTGCTGGTTCTCGCCCCAATTTTTTTGTTAATGTTTGCTGAGAAGCCAGAATGAGAAGCAGATACAAGACAAGGAGAATGAAGAGTAGAAACCTAATTTACATTTTGTAAAACTGACCCTATCACTTCAAGCAGAAAGTAAAAAAAATATTTTAGTCTTCTCAAAGCCCAGGCTCTCTCATTCACCCATTCAAAGCCAGCAAAGGGAAGAAAAGCCTCTGAAGCACTTACCCCCTCCTAACAGGCATCCATGTGAGCAATTCCCTCCTCCAGCCCCTGAAGACTAAGAATTGACATGCTCCTTTCTGCTTTGGCAAGATGTTCACTCATCTCCAGGTGCCACCTCTTCCAAAAGCACCAGTGTTGTGGGGAAAACCCCAGTCCTGCTATCTAGTGATGGTAACGCTCAGCTCAGGGCTGTGGCCCTGCTCAGCATCAGTGCCTCAGCTGAGCCACAGGGCATCCAGCAGAGCTGCCACCAGCCCCCAATGATGCTACTGTGCCCTCCCATCCTGCTATGAGCTCCCCTGCTTTTCCACTGCAATCCTGGCTCTTGGATAGTACAGGAACCAGGGGTGGTGACACAGGGCTGGCTGGTCCCATGGGTCACCTGGAGAGGTCCAGCCATAGCACTCATGTTGCACCTGCCTTTGCTGGGATTGTTTTTCTTTACTTGCTTTGAGAATGTGCCTGTTTTCTTAAGATTCTCCCATGAAAAAAGTATATTTACCCTAATGCCTAAAAATCTAGATTAACCCTGCCAGCAGGATGCCCAAACCAGGACACAGCTTGGTGATGCCAGTCTTACAAACCTGGGGTTTACTGTCTTTTTTTCAAAAAGCATGAAACCAGTGGCATCACCAGGCAGATGGGAACCCCACCACCTCACACTGCACACCCCAGGCACCCACACCCACATCCCCAGTGCCAGAGGCTCCTCAGGCAGGGTGGAGGGGAAATTGTATCCCTACAGGTCATCCAGACATGATGCAGAGACAATAATCCAAAAGAACAGCCCATGTCCCTGTGTCAGGCACCTGCAGCTGGGCTCATGCACCACTTCCATGCTAACACCCCATGCAAACAACAATAAATAATAGAGCCATTAAAATCAGGGAAGCTGTCATTACAGCTGCAACTTTCAGTTGTAGTTTTATCCTTTGAGAGAAATATCATGGAAGGATTTCTTTATACAACAGTGACTGACTCCCACACCATCCCTAGCCAGCATAACTAACCTAGAACAATTAAAGTGCTCAAGGATTTCAACTTAATCTCAGAATGGATTGAAGTCCTTTCTACTCTCACCTTGACATACTCCGAAATCTGGATGATTTGCATTTTGAGGTCTAATTGAAATGAGTGTTGCTGCCTGACAGGCCTTAATCTTCTCAAAAACATAGTTGTTCCTCTCCCAAAGCAAGTATTTATCACAAGTTTCACCTTGAATGTAGGTCACAGCATTTCAAAGCAAGTAATCAGAGCTGTAAAAAAAAAAAACCCACAAAGATTCTGTCTAGGTAAAAAAAATAAATTCAAAAGGCACATCTGTTCTCCTGAGTCACAGCAAGGAAAGATTATTACCATTAGCATGAGGGTTATACAGCAATTGAAACAACTGGTTAAAGAAAAAAAGAAAAGAAATTACTTTTAAGTGTCATATTTCATCATTAAATTTTAATAGGAAAACTACTGTGATTTGCTTAGTCTGAATATATACACAGTGTAAAGAGACCATCTGACATCATCAAGGCGTAACAGCACAAGATAAATGGAGATGATTTGCCACACTACTGGAGCATCTGTAACTGCCTCCCAGACCTGCAGCAACTAAACAACAAGCTGGCTGCTTCTGGCTGGCCACTGAATCTGCTTCTGGCTGCCCACAAATCTTATGCCTTCAGCTGACAGGGCTTCAACAGGGGGCAGATGAGCAGGTACTCTGGTTTAAATCCCCATCTCCTGTTAGTCCCATTTTAGTTGTCTGTGCAAGCCTTAACCATCACCACAGCACTAATATCTGGAGGCCACAGTTTGCACCAAGAGCTCCCTAAGCAAGGCCAGCTAGAGCAGATGCATATGGAGCGCATCCATATTCATCCTGGGAGAGCCTGTCTGGAGCACAGCCTTTCTTTGCAGACTCCCAGCAACGCAAAGCCAGGCTCAGCGCTCCAGGCTGCCTTCCTTTCATACAGCAGTTGGGTTTTGAGAGCATTCAACGGAAAGAGAAAAGTGGAGAAGATTTTCCTGGCCTGCTTCTGCATTACAGTGGAATTGTCCCTGCCGTGCTGTCCTGAAGGATGGCAGCACCCGTGACAAGCTCAGGAGATGACAGAGGAGTGAGCTTCTGGCAAGCCAAGCTCTGCCCTGCCTTTGGAAACAGCAGGCAGCCTGCTGTCCCCCTGCCCAAATGCAAACAGGAGGAAAGGCTGCATGTCTATGGTGCACAGAGTTGTTACGATCTGCATGAAGCCCCACGTGTGTAAATTGAACATTGGCTCTTTCTATCATCAGATGTGTACAACTCGTAAGCATGAATTATGCAAGAGTATTCACTATCTTATTTTAAGAGGGAGCAGCTGTAGAAGCTGCTTGGAGGACACAGCAAGTCACGGAAGGGCAGCCCCTGGGTACCCAGTGTCTCTGTGTGCCTGAGCTACAGCACAGACACTCTCACCACGTCCAGCCCCAGTGCTCCCAGGGATCTGCATCCTGCACTAAGCAATTAACTCAGCATCTCAGCAGCTCTCACCATCTTCCAGTGCTCTATGAAGGCAAGAGCAATATTTTCATTGTCTTCTTATTGATGGCAGCTTGAGAAAGATCTGGATAATTGTGAGAGCTTGTGAGGGAGCAAACAGGGAGCTGAGCCTGTAACCCAGCCCAAGCCCAAGACTCCAATCAGTGCCCAAACTGCCAAGCTCTGCCTCTATTTTCACCTTTCACAAGGAACCTGAAACAGCAAACTCCCTCTGAGACCAGGTTGCTCCGGGTTTTGTTTCACTTTAGTAATTTTCTTGTTGACTAACGAACTCCCACACTCAGCCAGAGCCCACAGGTGAGGATGCCAGCCTGGGGCAGTGCTGCACAGCCCATGTCACAAGAGCCACAGTGTCACAGGCAGAGGCAGGCTGCAGGCAGGGATGTCAGATGCTGGCTGGCAGCACAAAGCACTCACCATCCTCAGCCCATAACCTGAAGACACCGCAGGCTACTGAACTCAGCCTGGTCCCCAAGCCCTCCCCGAGCAGACACCACGGTTTGCAGATGTGCTAAGGCTGCTGAGCGCAAGCTCTAGACACAAATTAACCTACAGGGCGAGAAACCTTTTGATACAATTTTGCATGAAACATTAATTTCTCTGATCAATACGAGTGGCAGGGCTGTAAGCAGCAAGGAAGCATGTTGGAACATAACAGGTGCTGAAAGGGCAGGCACAGATGGGTATTAAGACCAGTTTCATTCATTGTATATATCACGGACTTGGAAGAACAAACATCAAGCACCACGATTACTGATGATTCAGATTTGTGTGGGCTCCTCAATACACAAGAGGAGGGCAATAAAGTCTCGGACAACTGTGAGCAAGCAAGCACCTTGAGGGATAATCAAATTAATTTGAGCTATGGGAAGGCCACACAGCAATGCCAAAACATAAAGCAAATAACATTGAAAAGGACTTTGCTCTCAGAGACTATACAAGACAAATACAGGCTACTGCTTGCCCCCAGTGACCCCCACAGGGTACCAGGCACTGTACAAGCCCTTGTTGTCACGGCCATCAGGTAAAAACAGGTGTCGGATACGCACGAAGCACTAAAAAAAGCAACTCCAGTGATACCAGTTGTATCTGCCCCCAGCCCAACAGACTGGGGCATTAGAGGGCAGCCACGTCACTTTGGGGACCACTGGCAATACAGCAGTTCCTGAGTCACCCTGGCAAAACAAATCCATGCAGGGGACCCCAGGACACAGTGCCTGGCTCCCACCTGGCTTACCAACAACCAGTCCCCATTACCAGCTGCTTCCCAGCCTCTTGACCATTGCTCCCCATTTTGAAATCATGTACTTGCCCCTAATAGCACAGGCAGCCTCACCACACTAACCAGCCCTGCCTGATGCAAGGCAGTTGTTGTAGACACTGAGGCACCTTCTCTGAGCCACTCTGCCCAGGAAAGGGATTACTGGCAGAGCATCACAGCAGGCACAGAGCCCCTTCCAGGAGATGGGCCCCGAGAGCACATCAGAGCAAGACTGGGGAACACAAAGCATCTGGAGCAGCAGCACAAGAGAGGACACAGAAGAAGTCAGAAGCTGTAGAGCTGCCCAAGGCCCTGAAGGCAAGAAGATGGTAAATTTGATGAGGTTGAGGAAGGGAGCCAAAGGAGGAATAAATAGAGCTAATGAGAAAACAAGGCATGAGCATTCAAAAACCTTTAACACACTGCTAAACAGCAATAAAAAGGCAATTAGAGTTCCGAGATGCATGGAGGGTAATTGCATACACTATAAATAGGTGGTGGGAAGACTGTCCTGCTCAGCAGGATCTGATTCAATTTTGGGGTGACTTCTGTACAGAACAGAATATTCTAGTGTGCGGCAGAAGCTGAGAGAAGGGAGTTTACAGAGAGATGAAATTACAGGAAGAATTTCCATTGCTCACATCCTGCTGCATGAAATAAGCACCAAGCAGCAGCTTTTCCACAGAGGCTTCAGAGGTCAGAGTTTGAGGAACTCCAAATAAAAGGTCAGCAGCAGAGATGCAATGCAACCTTAGGAAGAAACATCCATTTTATACCAGCCAGCAATATATATGGCACTGGAGTCTGGCCACTTCAGTGGCTGCCACTGTTGATACNGGAAGAAACATCCATTTTATACCACTGGAGTTTGGCCACTTAAGTGGCTGCCACTATTGATAGAGAAACCTCCTAACAACATCCACAGAGATACCATCCTGCTCAGCTCATAACCCTTGTACACAAGCACATGCACTTCTAACAACAGTTAACAAGAAAAAACAGAGGTTTGAAATTGCAATTCAAATGCCAAACTCACTTCCCCCATCCTCCATCATGCCACCAGCATGCTCCTTCTGTTCCCTCCCTGTGCCTCAGGCATGCTCACTCTGCTCCTCAGACACATAACCCTCTGCCTGGGCTGATGGAACCTTGAGGGGATGCCCATGTCTCAGCTGTCCAGGCCCACAGTAGCTAGTGCAAGCAGCCAGCTTGCTCTTTAAAGAATAGGTTCTCTGATGCCATTCCCAGCCTTCCCTCCCTACACCCATTAGGCTGGAGCAAGCGCACCAACTGCTGCTCAGGTTGTGGTAGAATGTTTCATGACAGATTCTGGGGAAGAAGTAACCCCTGGAGCAGATAAAACCCATGAGACTCCAGCTGACAGCAGGGGAAGGTCTTTGCAGCACTGTGGCAAATACCTTCAAGAGCAGCAAGTACCACTGAAGTCCGGGAGCCCCTCAACAAGCAGAAATCATAGCAGGCAGAGCCTTGGCCAACATAAACCACCACTGCACGATCAACTCAGGTCTTCTGAGGACACCAGCTCTCTCTCGAGACAGTTAGAGGCTGGAAGTTTATTATTCCCCACCACTCCTGCATGGCTGTGGGCCATACCTGCCACAGAGCAAAAAGAAGATGGAAAAGGAAAACACAGCCACAGCTGGGAACTATCAGCAATCTCTCCTTTCTGCCCCAGTTCCTTCACAGATACACTTCCAGAGAAACAAAGTTTGCAGTCTGAAGCACCAAACACCTGATTAAAGGAGGAAGCAAAGCTGCCACTTCCCAGTTCCAAACTCCCTCGGCCAGGCCTGGTGCCTTTCCCAGCTCCCTGTTCCTCCCCATTGCAGAGCCTCGGCATCGATTCACGCTGGGGAGCTGCTCTGCCCTCGCAAATGACTGAGCACACACAAAGTCTCTGCAGTCCTAACTCCAACTAGCTCTTGGCTACACACCAAAAACCAACCCCGTGCAGCTCAGACAGCTGCACGTCCCCAGATAACAGCAGCAGATGGCTGCTGCCTAGAGGTCTCGCTGGCAGAGGGTGGTCTGTGGAGCCAGGGGTGGGAGGCACAGCGCTGGTTTTTGCAGCAGGCACCACTGTTGGGTCACACAGCCTCCAGAGTGGCTGAAGAATTGCTGGCTGCGTCCTTCCCTCATCCTTGCACTGTCACCATGCAGGTAGCAAAGCAGCTGTCTCCTGCTGCGTCACCCCATTAGTTTCCTTCCAAAGCAGCGATGAGTCTGTCGTCTCTGGTTGCAAGAATGGGAGCAGTCTGCTAGGAGGGAAGGAAATCTAGGGGTGCAGGCAGTAAAAGCAAACTCAGCACGTGCAATATGCAAAGCATTTGTACCCTCTCGCTGAATTAGGAAAGGGTATTTGGCATCTTAGAAGAAAACCGATTTTTGCTTCATGTTCTGCTAGTGTGATACCCACATCATCTTCCAGCTGCCTAAATCCTCTGCTGCTGAGGTGTGGGAGAAGCTGACTCCAACAGCACATCAGAAGAAGTGAAACCCTCTCCTTGCAAAAGCTACAGTCTCTGGCAGACTCAGCAGCAGTCCAACAGAACTTCTGAATTAGGCAAGTAGGCTTCACCTAATTGCTCCTAAATCATCCAGTATTTTCTGTGCTTAAAACATAGCACCTGCATGCCCCTTCTTTCCTGGGCCCCCACCCATCAGACAGAGACACCTGAGGGGAGCTCTGAGTGGCACTCAGGCTGCTCATGGAGGACCTTCTCCCTTCCACAGCCACCTGCACCAGCCACATGTCAGGGCTGGTCAGAGCGAGCCCAGAAACCTCTTCCCAAAGTGTCTTTGCAGTATTTAGGTTTACTTGGCCAACTGGCCGGACAGGACTTCCTCGAATCTCTCCTTGGGATAAGAGTTTGTTTCCAAGCAAAGCACCAGCTGGAAAGGAAGGGGGTGCCTTCTTGTTAAACTAACATTGCACCTCACTCCAGTGAGCATGGTGCCCTATTTGGAAGCATTGGTTTATTTTCCCTCCAATAGCCAAATACCAAACCCTGTTATCTCACTAAGGGGCCACCAACCTGGCAGCTTGTCCCCTCCTGTCCCAGCTGGAATCTGTATGTTGGCCATGACTTCCTGGGTTCCAAAACAATGCTGAAGCACCAACACCCACATCCCTACTAGCAAAGGGAAATCATCACCCCTCTCTAAGGAGCTCCAAGGAAAGCAAGAGGCTGCTCCCCTGTGACATGAAGGTGGGGAAGCACTATGGCCTGTGGCAACATGTTAGGTTGCTTAAGATGGTAAAATCCTGCACCCCAACACACAGCCTTCTGTACCTCATGGCAACACCAGCTTAGCATCATCTGGCCGGATAAGAAAATAAATTTCCCAGGAAAGGGAGAATCGCTTCCTACAGGAACCAGCACCCTCCGCACACCTCATCGACTGCAAGCACACACTGCGACTAATAGACATCAGTGGTTGCTACAAACTTACAGAATCTGCAAACTCTCCAGCTCTGTGGGTGCTCGGGGTCAAATTCAATGCTACAGCAGACACTGCTGATGCTCTTCACAAGGCAACGTGTGAGACAGTTTCAGCAAGACATTTCTTAACAAATAGCTTCTTCTATCAGTACTTCCCCATGGTGTGAACCTGGAAAACAGCCTTTCCTCCCTGCTACTTTCCTCCCCTGTACCAGACAGGCAATTGGGAGCCAAACCACCCCCTTTTAGCCTTGCTCCAAGGGACTGAACCGTGTCTGTTTGTGGCATGATGCTGCAGCTGCTCTGGGCTTCTTTCTGCTGCAGAAGTACATTAGGTAACAACAACATCTAAAGCAGGTACTTCTTTTCCACTGCCAAAAAGTTCCTTGACTTTCCCTGCCGCTTCCCCCCAAGATTTTTCCCCTGGCTGAACAGCGAGTGATGGATTTGCAGGAACAGGGTCACTCTGCTCGTGTAGGATCAGATCCGGTTCATACATGGTGCTCATTCTAAGTCAAGTGTGGATATAAACCCCACCCAAAAGGGAGCAGGAGGTGGTCTGCAGGGGGTTTATAGACAAAGCTGGACTCAAGAAGTTAAAGAGCACCCTGCCCTTGTGTGAATGTCACCTTCAATTAGCACATGAGATCAGAAAAGGACACTGCTGGACCATCAGTTTGCCAGGGTATCTGTACAAATGCATTGTGGCATAAGCTCAAAGTCAGTGGGGCTCCTTCAAGATCTGCACACTGCATCTCCAGTCTCCAAAGATAAACGCTCCAGCAACATCATTAAAAAACTCCATGTTCTGGACTAGGAAAAACATGACTAAATCTAGATTTCATTAAGTTTCTTCATTAAATATTAACATATGGGTATGGGCTGACACTCAAAGGGTCATCTGACACTAATAAAAGTCTGAGCTCACAAACTTACTTTGAAGTAGACGGACAGGTTTTGAACTACGACAACTACAAACATGGCATTGCTTCCCCCAAGCTGAATAAATATTTGCGTGACATTCTGACTCAGGTGTTTAAATTTGAGAAAACGTCTGACTTTATCAGCCTGAATCACAGACAATACCAAATATTATCACTTTTTCAAACAACAATTTCAAAAGGTTAACATCAAACACTCACCAAACTGTTCTTATGTCTGGTTCTAAGAATGAAGCCCACTCAATTCAGAGGAAAACCCAGCTGATGCATCCCAAGTATGCTGTACTCACAAATAACTTCTTCCTAAGCAAGTGCCAGGTTAGGATGCTCTGTGTACTTCTGTCAGTACTTACAAGGTATTGACACAGGGGAACTCCCCTGTGTCCATCTCTTGTATCTCCCCTCTTGCACCTCAGGAAGACACAGCTGGCCCCTGCTGCTGCACCTCAGGGATGACCCTATGAGAATTCTGACGTACTGGGAGCCACTGGTGCCACCTGTGTGAACAGGAGCCAAAGTGAAGAGACAATTCTGCTTGTCCTGTGATGCCTGCACCACGCTCTGAAAGAGCTGGGGAGCAAGGTGGCACCTTCCTTTGGATCTCACCCTGCTCTATTTCCAGGAAGAAACACCTTTTGAGGGGCCACACATCAAATTCCATCTCTGGGGAGCCACCTGTCCTCCGGAGTGACAAATGGACAGCATCTGCTCACAACCAGGGAAGGTCCCCCTGTCTGCTGCTTTAAGGGAACTCTACTGTTTCAATCAGTCCTAATTTTCAAAGAATCACATCAAATACATGTGACTCCTTTGTGTGTGAAGCCCTGGCACTGCTGAAGCCACTGGCTGGATTTACACCAACACCATCCAAGCAACAGCTTTATTGATCACACTATATTGACTGGTCTCAACATACTGATCAAATTTACATAATTAAATAGAAATAGGATGTTTACCTTCTACCACCCTGGACTAAAGCACTGGCAGTAGCTCTACGGGGTTTGCATGAACGCACTGCTTGTAGCAGAGATGGAACAGCTGGGCTTCCACTGCTAAATCACACTAAAAACAAAGTAGATACTTCTCCAGGTAACAAAAAATTGCATAAGGAAATGACTTGCTGACAAATTCCCACTTAGGTGAACGGAGAACAAGTGACTCACCACTCAGCAAAAGGGATTACAAGTTGTGCAAAAGGCAAAGTGCTTCAGGGAGAGTGTCTAGACTACACAAAGCAAGGCCATAAATAATACCTTTTGGAAACAACAGGCTTTAACAGGGTTGGAGCTGCACGATCTGATAAGTCTTCTCCACTCCAAGTTCACAACATCTCTGGCCCAAGAGGTGCCACCCACAATAATTGAAATGTCAGGCTATGGATCAGGAACTGCAAAGTTTCACAACAGCCAAAGACCAAGCTCACAGCCTATTTAATTACCTTCTTTACAATCCAATAAGCTGCAAGTATATAAATAGCCAAAGTATGACAAATATTTAATATCTCCTAGAATTAAATTAAGATAAGGCACTGGCAAAATAAATGATAAGTGTTTTAACTGAAAATAACAATTTTCTGCAGAATCCAGATGATTTAAGCACAATAATCACATTCTGCACTCCACACCACTAAGGAGCACAGCATCTCAGATGTGCCAGACCTTCCTCCTTGCAGTGATGCTCTGCAAGCAGACTCATCTTCCCTTTGAAACTGGCACAGAGCTGACCCAGGGACAGATCCAGCTGAAAGCCCAGCCACACATACAGCTTTCATTTGATGGTGACAGTGGCCTGGGCCCATTTTGAGCCCCTAACTACTCTTACAGGGTTTATAGGCATAGCACTAATAATTATCTTGCAATCTTTGCTGCAAACTGCAGAGCTGTGCATGGAGCCCAGCTCATGCTTGAGACCTGCTTGGACCTTGCACCTTCTTCTTAAACAGCACCAAGCAACTGAGAGAGCAACTGAGGAGCAGACAGAAAACAGGCAGAGCACCATCTTTACCTTTCCTGCCCTGCAAAGCTGAGAAAATCTTACCTCTAAGGGCTTCTTGGGGCCAGTAGAGCAGAATATGACTATAAAATCAAGTTCCTCCGAAAGAAAACTGCTAAAATACATCTTGACACTGTCTGAGTCAAGGTCTGTCCCAGAAGACCAATGTGTTGGTGATTTTGAGAGAGAATTTGTGCAAATATGGCACGAAAATAACAACCAAGCCCATGATAGGGAAGAAGTACGCGATTATTTGGAGGCTGCACTAGCTTTACTATGTTCCTAACTGTTGTAGCATCTGGTTGCATGCTGAAATGGCAGAAATTTGATATTTTAAGGTGCATTGTAACTGATTTAAGAGTTTCTGACCCATCACACCTGTTCTGAATTAAGTGCTTAAATCAATCACCATTCAGCAAAGCACAAGCTTAAGCGCTTTGCTGAATTCGACTGAGAATTTTGCTAATGCACCTGACGTCATCCTACAGGCTTACACAAGGACCCAAATCACAAGCCACTTCTCCCAGGAGCAGCTCTGGTAATCTGCAACTAAGCTGGAACTTTTTTCATCCCACATTTATCCCACTGGGAACTGATTTACTCTCTTGCCTGCCTGCCTGCCTGCTCCCTTGCTCTGCAAGAAGGAAGGAAAACAGGCTATGGAAACCACAACTGCAGTGATGTCTGACCTAATGCGCTCTCTTTATCTCCTAACAAGTTCTTCCTGCTGTCCCTTTTCCAACATGTGTTTTCATGGGGCTGGTGATAATCTGGAGAAGATCTCTCCATTTATGCTATTCTGAACGGCCAAACAGTAATTCCTGGGCTGTACTGTGCCTTTTGGCTGCTGTGCTTTGGAGGTAGTCAGCAAGAGGTATAACTCACATCCAAGGATGCCTGGTCTGCATCACTGCAGACATATACCCTGTCTGACATCCCCAGGCTGCCACTTGAATTCTCCTCCCAAAGGCTTCAGACAGTCAGGATCAAGTGGGAAGAGGCACCGAGCATGGCTGGTCATCCCAACTCTATTTCCAGTAAGTCAGCATGAGCTAGAGAAAAGACTAAATACATCCTGGGCAAGCAATTACCAAGCTAAGTGCCATCTGCAGTAACGAAACACGTTGTTCTGAGAGCAACAAAGCTGGCAAGGCTACTTTCCTCCTCAGCTGCATTGTGAGGCTGGAGCCTTCTGTGTCCAGCAATATTGTAAGCTCTGATGAGAGCTTTTCCTCCACATTCAGTAGGTCTCTTGCTCAAATTCCCCAGGGTCTAACAAGGACTACCCCCACACTGCCACCTTACTCCCACCTGGGGTAGGAAATAAATATGAATCTCCCTATTTTCACCAAACTTTTCAGGGACAAGTGCCTTGCAGACCGCTGTCCATCTGTCAAACGCACCTGGAGTTCAGCAGTGGCTTGAAAAAGGAACCTAAGTAAGTAAGACAGCACAGGCAGGTATCTAATAAGCTTTTTTTTTCTTTTCCTTTGGGAAACAGTGCCAGTGAGATGTAAATAAAAGAACTTGCAGGTAGACACCACAGATGTGTACTTCCTCAAGGGAAGCCTTACCACATAAACATCAAGATAAACCTGAAGCAGAGGTGTAGACTTGAACACACTGATTTAAAAATCAATTTTTACTTTGTCGCTGAAATTTCTGGGGTGCCAAGATTAGAAAAATACCAGCTCTGACTGGCATCTGCTTAAATTTATCTGGAAATCTGAAACAGTTTGTTGCTGGCGTAAACAAGCAACGCTGTCATGCCCTCGTGTAGTATACACCCAGCTGCACCATCCATTCACATTTTTCCACTGCTCTCCTTGCTCTCATATACATTATAATTTATCAAACGGCATGTAATTACCTTTCTGTTGCAACATTACCTTAGCTACATGCTTCCCCTTATTCCAAAGTGGTTCAGGAGAGCTGCAAACCACCAGGCTGTGTTTTGCAGCTCCCGAGCACTGCACACCGAGTGCGGCTACAATAACCAGCACCCGCGGTGACACACGGCCCCCAGGGCTCCGGGTACCAGCCGGCTCTGACACAGCAGGTCTGCAGGATCAAGCAGGGAGGATTACACACTTCAGGGAAGGTACCACAGGGATCTTCAGCCCAGGCAAGAACTTCAGTGCTGTGACCGCCAACAAAATCAATTGCTTTCTTATCTGAGGAAATTGCTAAAGAAGAAGATGAAGCTACAGAAGCAACGGGGGCTCTGGGAGCCTGGCAGGGGCTGCCTGCGACATAACCCATCTCAGCTGTGGTCCTTCCATGGAGAAGGGCTGGCTCATCAAGTAGCTCAGTCAAGAAATCACTCTGCAGGACCACAGCCTTGTTGCCTCACCTGCAAAGCCACACTCACCTGCCTGAGCTGTGCTCAGGGGCAGCAGCATCTCCCGTGCCACAGGGAGAGCTGTGAGCCAGGTGAAGCCAGACATCATCCTGCTCCTTCCAGCACTGGGCAGGGTCTGCTAAATGTGGCTGAGGACAGGTCACGAGTCCTCACTGCTGCACAGCTCTGCCCAAACACCTCTGTGGTGGCTGTTTGGCACCTCCCTAACACGGGTGCGGGGTCTGAGCAGCCCAGTGTGAAGCCTGGCTGGTTCCCTTGCCTTGGCACAGCCCCCGTGGGCTCCCAGAGATTCTGCCAGTGGGCAGATCAGCAGGGTCAGGTCCCCGCATCTCCAAGGCGCCCATAGGTGCAGGGGATCAAGCAGCTCCCTCCTCAGCCTCTCCATCAACCACCACCAGGAGAGGAGGGAGCACGGTCCTGCAAACACCACCACTTGGGGGTCTTCTGCTCCCCATTTCTCCCAGGGTGAAACAGTTCCCTGGCAAACAACAGACTGTGAGGGTGGAGAGGCAAGTGGTACAAGGAAAAGGGAGGTGATGATGAGCAAACTGAGACAGCAGCTCCCATTAGAGCAGGACCAAAACCTGGTTTTCTCCCACCTTTTTCCTAAGGAGCAAAATTCATTTGCACCACTCTGATGAGTCTTCAGCACCTGGTATTTCCATCATTACTAAAGGCCTGACCAATACACTGCGACTGAAGCTTGTTGCTCAAGAGAGAATGAGTCCCACCCTGGTCACCCTGCAGCCAGAGAACAAAGGGTGGTCTTTCCCAGAGGGATGTCTAAAAAAAGCAGAGGAGTACATGAAGTCCTACAACAAACTCCAGGCTCTGGCAGTTCTTAAATTAACTTCAGCAGGAGTTTCAGCTAAGGAAAAAGGGCAAGGATTTATTCCCAGCATAACAACTGGATACAAGGATATACAGAAGACAAAAACCCAGAATGAATTTACCTTTAAAAGGGTAAATTCAACTTGACATGCATTGTCTAGTAAATTTAGCTTTCCCAATTCTATCTCACTGCTAATTTTGAGGGGAGACAGTCAGCCCCCAAGACACACCTATTTCACCTATCTGTGTAAATAAGCCAGACATGTTTCCCTACACTCTTCACTTCACAAAGAATTCATTATTTCCTCCCAAGATCCTGTGTAACTTCCCCATGCCCTTGAGTATTGCTGCCAGTTCATAATTTCTGTCATTACTCCTCCTTTTTTTGTTTCACTTGCACTTTATTCACCCCCTTTTCTCTTTCCCTCCCCTTTTTCTGTCCCTTCACAATGCACTATTTTGATTTCAGGGACTATGAATAGTCCTCCTTCCCAGTCACTCTTCTCTGGACTGCAAGATGCTGCCTGTTCCTTTGGATAAACTACTCGCCAATCTCTGTTTACTTTTATGTGAGAAACAGTTGCAGGGTTTGTTGCTTTGGTTTTATTTCTGCAAAACTAACAATTACGTATATGTCACAATCTTTCTCTAACACAAAGAAGTTGCACAGAAAACAAAGCCACTACGATTTTGGAAATTCACAATCTATTGTAGGCAAAAATAAATAAACAAAAGCATCTCCAAACCTAGCTATAATTTCAGCTATGCCCTTTGCTCAGCAAACAAAAGATCATTCAGCCTTCCAGCAACACCAGATTGTCCTATATTGCCTTTAAACTACATGATACAGTACGGATACACTTTCCTACCTCCGTATGTTGCAATGACTAATAATAGTCCTGTGGTGTGGCAGAACTGAATGTCATTTGCATCAATACATCCAGGAGTCTGCCTGAATTGTAAAGGTCATTTATGAACACAGAACAGTATCAAGGCTAAAACTGCATTCTAAGAAACTCAATTGGAAACGGTGAAAAAAAAAAAAAATCAGCGAGCTGTTCCTGAGAGCTACATCCCATCATAGACTCAGCTCTGGCTGCCACAGTGAAAAAGTTGTCTGCTTTTGACTGAAAGACGCCCGTGCCCACATCCTGCCCTGGCCCATGAGCTTGTGCCTTAGAGGAGGAGCAAGCACCTAGAGAGCTCCTTGGGATGGGGGCCCAGGTGAAGCTCTCCTGCCCATCCTTCGCCTGGAGCAGCACACGGCCCTGCCGCGGTGACGCACTTGGGGAGGAAGAGTCAGGATTGTGGCAGAGACCTCACCGCAAACCTCTGCTGCCCCATTTTGCTGGGAAGGCGGTGTCCGGGAGCTCGCCTCACACAAACACTTTGCAACTTGAAGTTGAAATGAGAGTCGGCAACTCCCCAAGTCAGTGCCGGCACTCCCAGTTAAGCGAACTTTGCAGAGAGCATGGAGTTGTGGAGTCCCCTTCCCAGGAGGCAATGGCAGGCGCCTGGCGCTTTCCAGCAACAAAACCCACCTCGTTCCTTTTCGACAACCTTTAGACGGCCAACATCCCAAACTTCCCGAATCCTAATGTTGCGTAACTAGGAGCAATGACATATGTCACCGTGCTGGCTCCGTGCGGGAGACCACGTCGGGGAGCAACAACACAGAGAGAGGCAGAGGGGTCGGGACAGGGCTGCGGCACCAAACCCACCGTGCGGGCCCAAGGTGCCCTGTGCCGGCAGTGCCCTTGGGGTGCTCGGGCGGCTGCGGGCCTGGGGAGCAGGAGGAGAGGCAGGGAGCGGGCACGGGGTATTTAGGGGAGCGGGCAGGGGAGTAGCTAAGCAGAGGGGTGAGTGACAGGGGGCAGGAGGGCAAGGGTGGGTGATGGGGAGGGGCAGCCGGGCCAGGCCGGGAGGTCAGAGCCGGGCAGGGCAGGGCCGGTACCTTCTGCTGCCGGCGGGCCATGTCGGTGGGCTGCTTGGCGTTGAAGGGGTAGGCGATGCAGCGCATGACGAAGACGTAGAGCTGCAGCTTCTTTTTCCTCTCCTCCTCCTCCCGCTGCAGCCGCTCCAGCTCGTCCTTCTCCTTCTCGCTGGCCACCGAGG
>VXBA01005506.1:2226415-2294920 GCA_013399895.1 Serilophus lunatus | reverse complement strand
GCGGGCGCTGACCGCGGTGCTGCACGCGCGGGCCGAGGGGAGCGAGCGCCGGGGCGGCCCCCGCGCGCATGCCCGGTGGGGGCGCCGCCGTCATGGCCGCGGTACCGGGCGCGCCGTGTGAGGTGTGTCCTCAGAGCCGCGCACCGGCCCCGCCGTGTCCACAGTGCCTTCAGCGACAATGTGCTCGGCGTCCCCAGAGCCCCGCGCAGATACCGCTGTGCCCAGAGTGTCCCCGCAGCCCTGCACAGACACTGCTGTTCCTTTGGTGTGCTCACAGACATCGCTGTCCCTCAGTGTCCCCACACAGACACTGCTCTGCCTTCAGTGTCCCCACAGCCCTGTACGGACACTGCTGTTCGTTTGGTGTGCTCACAGACGCGATCTCTCAGTGTCCCTACAGCCCCACAAAGACACTGCTCTGCTTTCAATGTCCCCACAGACGCCGCTGTCCCTCAGTGTCCCCACAGCCCCACACAGACACGGCTGTGTCCCCACAGCTGCCTGAGCCACGCGTGTCCTGCTGACCTGAGGCTCTCAGAGGCTGCTTCCCTCCGAGCAGCTCTTCTTCCACCTCCCTGCAGCTGAAAATCTTAATCGGAAAGCGATACTGCAGATAAATATTTCACCAAGTCACTAATTATTACACGTGTAATGATATCGTGGTGTTCTGCTTTGAAAATTACCTGGAGCAAGCTGAGGATTTCAGGAGCCGCTCTGAGGGATGAATCAGTGAAGACGCCGCCATGTGTGCTCAATGGTTTAATTTTTGGTGATTTTCAGATGTGAATGAAGTTTCATTTGCGCGTACCTGTGTATTTGTGGTGGGTGGGTGTTTTCAAGGTCTTTTTTTCTACTCAATTAGCAGTGCTTCTTTTGTAAATGTCAAAATACCTGTCACCTGTTAATTCATGTTAATAAATGTTTGGGAAGAATAGGTAAACATCAACTCCTGTGAGAATAGCTCGCGGGAGAGGAGAGGGATGCTGCTTGAGGTAACGTGTTCCAGCATTTTCACATCAGCTGGGCTTTCTGAGCTCCTTGCCTACTTCTAATTAAAAGCTCAGTTTAGCAGATGAGTCTGGAAAAACTTCAGGGCTCTGCACTCCTGAAAGCCATGAGAAGTGGCTGAAAGAGCAGTGTAAAGAGGGAAAAGTGGCTTTCCCCATTTCCATTAGCTTTGCCTGCTAGAGCTGCGCCATCCCGCATGTCACCATGCTATGGTGTATGTCCTGCCAGCAATGTGGGAAGTCCTGAGGATGCTGAACTCTCTGTGTGAAAGGGCGAAATTGTGAAGTTCCTGCAAAGTTTTTGATGTACTTCTCATTGGGAATCCTGTTTGTCAAGGCTGGGCTTTGGAGCAGCAACGACAGCAAAGGTCTTTGGGGATTTTAAGAAAAAAATCCCCTTGTCCTGGAGAGTGGAAAAAATCTTTTGGACACATAAGGCTGCAAGTGCTTTCCCTTACAGTTGAGGAAACAGGTGTTCAGAAGCTGCTGCTGCTCTCTGTCTTCCCTTTCCCAGAAAACACAGCAACAAAACTTTAAAAAGAGTGTCAGAGGAAAATTGGACCATTTTTTATGAGAGCTCTTCTTTCTGTGGTGATTGCTCTGAGCAGTTTAGGTAACTCTACAATAGTGAATTTGCTAGAGGAAAGCAACTGGGTATGACAGAAGCAACTTTTGCTGGTAAGAACATCACAGATATTGCATGTCTGTCAGATTGTCAGGAAAGATTCCTTAAATTAATTGATGCGAAATAAAGACATACAACCACCAAAAAACCCATATGTTCTTCTTTAGGAGTTTTCATAATTATATTTATCCTTTAGTGTGTGATATTTGGCTCACTGGAGAACTCCGAACTTGGTTATGTTTGAGGGGCCGGAGTGGATCCCCTGGCATGGATTAGTCAGGGTTCATCTGGAAGATCTGCTCCTCCAGGGAAGCAGGGACATACTGCCCTCAGTGTGATCAACATTTTCTTTCCTTAATTCACACAGTCATGTTTTCCCAGTGGTTACATCTGAATGTACAGTTGTAACATTCATGCTTTTTGCCGAGTAAAGGAAAGAATAAGGTAAAAAATTCTCAGGCCTCTTGCTTTTTGTTTCCAAATGCCATTTTTGTCCAGAAAGATGTATCCAGATCCCTCTAAGACATCTCTCACTTATGATTGTTTGCATCCTGTTGCAAAGCAGCCTGTCCAGCATCGTGCAGGAAGGGAAGCAGCGCTGGTGGAGTGATCATGAAAATTATGTGTGCCTAACTTCCACTGGTAATATCTCATGGTGGGTAATTGTGTAATTACCCATCATGAGTGGGTAAATGTAGACAAATAAGAGCATTAGCTAAGTAATTTTTGATGTTATATTGGTGTATATTGCTGTTTGCTCAGGATATTAAAGCAAAGGCTCTTCGGGTTAAAAGGATGCCTAATGTCGGGTAGTTCGTTTTCAAGATGCAACGTAGCTGCAAAATCCATGGTCCTTTCCAGCTTTTCACTTTGGAACAGGTTCTAGGAGGTTTTAAAAATCTGCCCCTACGCATTTGTTCCAGCATCGTGGATTAATTACATCCCCTAAAACACTTTCCAGAACAATTACTAAATGAGATCCAAAGTACCTGCATTGCCAGCTCTCTTGCGGGTTCCGGTAAGAGGCAATACACACCACGTGGGAATACTCCACCTCCGTGCCTGCTCCTGTTTACACTACAAACGGGGAGCAGCAAATACACACCCACCCACCCCGCCACCCACCCCTGCAGAAGGTGAAACGCTCCTGAACCTCTCCTGGCTGGAGCCACTGCAGTTGCCTAAAGGAGTTCCTGGGGGGCCTCAGTTATTGGAAGCGGAGTCGACTGAAGAATAGTAAAAGTATTTTGTGGAACGTTTCAAATTTGTTTCCATTTTGTACTTTGTCAGAGGGAAGAAGCTGCCGACATTAGAAAAAATCACCCCTGTAGTATTTGTATCCCCCTCCATTTATTCCCATTAGACAGGGGAGGTCAGTGTAGATAATGATTTGTGAAAATGACTGTAAAGAAAAGCAGAGCTGGAAGCGAAGGTGCTGGCTTTGGCAAGAGAGTGCCTGCGTGCGTGGCACTGCCTGTGCAGGCAGGCGGGCAGGAGCCAAGGTTTACAACAAACCCTCAGAAAGAGTAAACTCCACTTTAAGCAGCCTTTTGGGAGAGCTTAACTGAATATCTCCCTTAGGGAGGCTCACATTTGCATGAAAAACAAACAAACCCTCGCTCTTCTTTATTAAACGTGGTTAAAGGCCTAAAACAGAATATTTATGAAAGCTGGAAGCAATTAGCGCCTTTGTAAAATCTATGTGCACTCATGGCAGTGAGTCACAGGGACGGTCTAGAAGAGGAAAGAGAGAGTAATGCACATGCCTTGTGCTATTGAGCCTTCCCTGAGATCCTTTGTGGCCATGGAAAACTATAGAATCATGGAATCGTGGAGGCCGAAAAGACCAACCGTTAACACAAACCATCATGTTCGTCACTAATCATGTCCCCAAGGACCACATCCACACACCTTTTGAAGGCTTCCAGGGATAATGATTCCACTGCTTCCCTGGGCAGCCTGGTCCAATGCCTGGCTACCTTTTCAGTGAAGAAATTTTTCCTAATATCTACTCTAAACCTCCCCTGGCAGAACTTGAGGTCATTTGCAAATCACTTATACTGAGCATGAGATTTGGAAGCAAAGTAAGTGTGCAGGCTGCTGGTGCTGGGGCACTCACTGCTTCTCCCCATTCCTGCTGCACCCACTAGCCCCTACCCCAGTTCAGATGGTGCTGTTTCAATGAGTTTGAGAGGATTTGCCTTATATCTGCAGTATTCTAGGGATGGATTGGAAAACACTGGAATGGTGTGGAGGAAACTCAACTAGGATTGACCTTTGACTTTGGGACCAACTCTAGAGCAGCTCCTGATTTCAGGTGATGTAGAGGTAGTCATGGTGCCGGTCACCTGGAAATCACATTGCTGTCTGTTGATCTTGGTATGTATAGAAGTCCAGCATCTGTGATCATTTGTTCTTCTGGCTGCCACCCACCACAAAGCCCATCCTTTGGCAATGTGCCATCAAAATGGGAAGTAAGTGTTCCCTCAGCTGTACCTCTTATTTTGGAAAAATAGTTTTGCAGCACAAGTCTGAATTTTGTACAGTATTAGGTGACAGTGGAGGAGAGAAAAAAGGCAAAGATTCTATTTAAAAATATTTTACAGTTCATAAAGGTAAGAAATATCAACAACAATTGAAAGAGGAAGCAGAGAAGCTGTTGAGTGCCAGCCTGGTTTAGCCTGTGCCACAGGTAGTGCCAAGTAAATAGTACCTTCTCCTGAAGACTTGCTGCCATGTCCTTGGGCACACGCTGTGAGAGGCCAGACAGTTTGCACCTTGCAACAGAGCAGATTAAAGAACTGGGTAACAGGAGTGTGTGAGTAGGCAGGTTCAAGCAACATGTCCTTCGATTCAGGCATGAATAGAGTCCGGCTACAGAGTAACACTGGAAAACACTACCACTTGGTAATAACACTCATTTACAGAGTGGAACTAGAAATCCTGGGGTGTCTTAGGCTCCATTTGTTTCACTCTTTCTTAAAATAGTACAGAAAACAATCCTTGTTTCTTGGTAACAGAGTTATATAGATTGCTGTGTCTCCCAAACAGAGTGGCTTAACCCGGTGCTCTTTTCACCCATTCACACATGCTCAGCTAATATTTACATTGGGATCCTGGCTGCATCAGGGCTGTGACAGGAGAAAAGAGGGGCCGGC
This sequence comes from Serilophus lunatus, assembly GCA_013399895.1. Lineage (NCBI taxonomy): Eukaryota > Metazoa > Chordata > Aves > Passeriformes > Eurylaimidae > Serilophus > Serilophus lunatus. Next base: position 2,290,130 of record VXBA01005506.1, on the reverse strand, counting down.
CAGAGCTGCTGGCCTCACTTAACCCCTTGACACCAGGGAAGTGTGGGATGGAGAAAGGAGGCACCACAGGACACACAGCGGTTACAGCTGTGGATGGTGCAAGAGCCAGGGTGCTACTGCTGCAGTTCAGCATTTCTTTTACCAGTGCTCAGCCTCCTCCCTGCCCTGCACACAGAGTGTGCGCACAGCACAAGGCTCCCTCAAATACCACCTGGCAAGCAAATTTCCTTCCCTCAGCAAACTGCCACCTCAAAGGGCAGCTTCCAGCCATTTGAGAGTCAGCCTCTCCTCCATGGCGGGACTGGTTGCGAGTCCTGTTCAGTGGTAGCTGCCTTCTGGGGAGTGGCAGAGCCTTCTTGCCAGCAGAGATGGAGTTTCCCGCTCCACCTGCCCTGCTGGGAAACTGGGGCTCACAATGAGGTCACCTCATAATCTATTTCTGGATAGTGTGTTTGAAGGTGCTTTGGGAAGGCTTTACGGTCCTTTGAAAAAGTCTGTTGAGACATCATTTTCCTTCCCTTCTCCCTCCTTTTGAGGTGCTGAGTACTGCTCTCCAGACCTGATTAGCATCTGCAGGGAAATGACAGCTCTCACAGCATCCAGGTTCTGGAGTCAGAAATAGCCCTGTGTGCTGAGGTAGGAGTGTGTATTCCACCCCGTAACTGGATTTAGACATGCTGCAGCAGCGGTTGTGTGGGGGATGCTGGTGGCTGGGTTTGAAGCAGCCCTGGTCTTCACAGGCAGTGCTGCTGCTTCCCAACCCTCTGCCTCCCACAGTCCTTCAGGAAGGAGACATCCAGCACATAAGCTTTGGTACCTCCTCTGCCTTGAGGCTGGTGCTCGTGATGATCCACCTAATGCTTCCAGCCGCCTGCTACTGCTCTGAGGCACCAGGAGAGCAAATGCTGCAGGGAGAGAAATGAGAATGCACAATAAGGCGTACATCAGGGCAGGGGTAGAGGAGAAAAAGTTGAATCACCTTCTTTGATAACACGAGGCAGGAGATGGGGTCGCTTAACAGTGGTGAGAAACATACTGCATGTCCTGTGCCCCCTGCTCTCTCTCCTTCATGGACATGGACAGAGCCTGCTCACCACTGAGGATGCACTTGTCCTGACAATGGTTGTGGTCTTTCCAACCTCTTCCTAGGGTTTCTTATACCAAGTGTGAAAATAAATAACACCAAATTAGCCTGACCAAGCAGACCCCGAAAGAGACCAGATGATGTCTGATGTCTGCAGCTACTCAGCAAAATCCGTAAGGAAGCTGTTTATCTTCACTTTCTGGCCAGACTGGCAGCATCACATCCGTGTCAGATTCAGCTTCAAAATCCTTTTCCAAACATGACTGAGAGGATTGTAGCAATATTTTGCTGCCCAATCAGCACTGGCTCCCAGCTTTCGAGGCGTCTATAATTAAAAATGACTGTAGCTTATTGCAGATAGGAGGACCACGGTTAATTTATCAAATACACCCTACTCTGCTCACCCAGAGCCTGGAAATAATTGCAGCTGATCTATTCCATCACGCACAGGGCTCCTACAAAACCTGGACTGGATTGCTGCATCCATTCAGTGCCTGGTTGCCCTCTCTGGGGTCACTGCAAGTCAGAGCGCATCTCTTTACTTGTTTTTAAGTTTTTTTGTGGTGGTTTATCAACTGGTCCTCATATTTCAGGAAAGCACCTGAAGAAGGTAGCAATCCATTTGCAGCAATTATGCTTTAGCTGTATGATTACTTCTCTAAATATACTCCCACTGCTACGGAAATTACTCCTAGTTTCTATCAGGCTTTGAAATATCTTTATTCTGGAAAAGCTGATTTTAGTGGTCTTCAACACGTCACTAAAAACTTCCAGCTAGTGGGTTTTTTCATGGTAATTATGAACCCTTGAATTTCCCTTTGCATGAGCCGCTTCCTCAGGTTTATGGAAGTGACTAGATGGGATTCCTCTGGGGCCATGAATCTCGCTTTTTATTAAACAGCCCAATCATGATGAATGCCTCAGAGTCACCATTTTAAAATAAATGCATTATCAGTACTGCAAAATCTATGTGAATTAATATGTAATATCAGTAAGTAGGACGCTTGAGTAGTATTTTAGGCACAGAATAAATATTTAATGATTTCTGTTCCAAATTTAGTGTGAAAGTGATTTAAATGCACAGCATGCTCCCTGCTTATATATCAACAATTTGAAACAAATACCAGGCAGTTGTTTGCATGCTTCCCGGGTGCAGTGGAGCATCCTCACCAATGGCATGGCTGTGGCTCACACTTTGAAATTCCTCTGCTATTAAATCAGCAAAGGACTGGCTCAGACTTGGCAAGCTGACTTGATGCTGCTCATAAGGACTTTGCTGTTGCCATCAGACAGGATCAAATAACATCCAGCCCATGGAGGATGCCATCCAGAAGTTTGGCCAAGGCTAACAGGAACAAAAAGTTTCCAGAGGTAGGGATTGGGACATTCACTCAAACTGCAAACCCACACAACTAGAAAGGGGCTGTTTCTTCTATGGTTATTTTGGAAATGATAGTAATTGTCTTGACCCTCCAAGACTCTTTGGAAAAAGATCATTTGGATCCCCTCCTAAGCAGGTCAGGAACTAGTGGATTTGATTGACTTTTCACAGAAAAAATTCCTCTGGTCAATCCAAATACAAATTTTTTGTTATTCACATGGACAATGCCACTGTCAGGCTCCCTGGGAAATTCCTGAGGAGATCCCTTGGGAAAGCTTTACTTTCATAAATTCAGAGAGGTTGAAAGCTGCTTTTATCCAATTCCTTGCCAAGTTTAGTGAAAAAAAACCCCACCTAACTTCATCTGGACAAGAAACGTAGCTTCATGCCTTTTGCCTAGAATGCTCAGGATTTCAACCTCTCAGCTATATGCGCATTGTAACGGGTAAGTTGAAAGTGCAACACCAGAGCACTACAACATAAACGTGAAGAAGCCCATGGCTGCTACATTCGGGAGACCTGGGGTGACTTTGGAAAGTTAATGAAGAGCAATGCTTGACTATTACCTCGTCATTTGCAATAGGCAGCCAGTTTGGATGGACTGACACAGGGGTCTGACTGATGCCCCAGGCACAGTCCTGCTGCCACCTCACCTTTCCCACTATAGACTCTGCCTTCTCAGGCAAGGCAAACCAGAATGCTCCATCTTATAAAATACCCCTTTGCAACCACCTGCCCTGATAGGGGATATTCTCACTCAAATGAGACACAGCTCAGGGAGCAATACAGCCCAAACAGAGCCCTGGTAAAATTACAGGCTGATAAAGCTTCCAAAGTTTGCAGAGAGAAAATTACTTTCCTCAGCAGTGAGAGGTCTGGGACTGTACTCATGCTGCACATTTTACAAGCTAGGAAAGAACTGCTTGGTGAATTTGTCCCTTAAAAGCATATTAATGCAGGGAAATATGCCTCTTTACACCAGGGAACAACCTCTAATAGTTTGATTCCACTTTGATTCTCTAATTTACTGGTGGAAAAGGTGCTGAGTTGCACAGATTTCAGTCTTCTAAGTAATTTGACATCTCTGTACATGATATCACACAGCAACAGCAACAGAACAGGAAGGCTTGATGTAGGTTTTAATAACTTCACTTTGGATCTCTTCCAAGCATTTGTGCAGTATTTGCATTTCCCATTACTCCTCAAGTATTTTTGTGGCAATCAGTATCTTTCAGTGTAGATGTAAAATATTCTCCTTCACTAACAAACTTGATTCTGGAGTGATATAAAGCACATTATATATATACACACACACACGAATGAATATTTTGACATGTATGCGCTTGTTAAGAGGATAATAAAACCAGTAAAATTGCTGTAGAACTGCCCTAGCACCCATCACTAATAAAGATTATGTTCTTTGTAATGATCCTAGGACACTATTACTTTTAAATAAATTACAAAAATGGTCAGATCACTTAACAAAAATATATCTCCTGTATCATGATTTCTGTGATTCACAGGTACATCTTACTGCCTTGGTCTTGAGCGGTGCTCTGAACTGAACACCATTTGCAGAGATATTACATAGAACAGAAAAACATCCTGTTAACATCAAAGCCATGTGCAACAGGTAGTCATTGTCATAGGATGCAATTTTTCAAATTATGGACTTGCTGATTTGCTTCCACCACCACCCTCAGCTAAAGCATAACTCGTTCTACCGTAAAATTCTGTTTCAGTAGGTGGTTTGCAGCAGCTGGTCTGTGATACTAGCAAAGCCCTAGTATTGAACAGGGAAGGTACTCTGGTCTCCCAGGGCTAATGCACCTCTTCCCATCTGGCATTGCCTCAAGGACTGCACATGCTCTGGGTACAAGGGCATCCCAGCTTGCAGCCACATGGGTGCTGGGTTTCCAGGACACCCACCAGTTCCCCATAAGCCTTGGCAGGAGCTTCTCTGCTTGGACTCTCTGCCCTCTGTCAATCAATCAATCAATCAATCAAACAATCAAACAATCAAACAATCATATATCTTTAGGACAAGTCCTAAACTTCAGCAGTTTTGCAAAGCCAGACTTTATTTCTCTGACAGGATTGCGCTGATTAAGGCAGACCCTATTTCTTCTGAACAGCAGGTTTTGAAGTGCAGGGCTGAAACTCTGTTTGAGCACTCATTGCTTTATTGGCCTCACTGGCATAATCTCTGGCAAGCTGATTTACTGCAGCCATTTTACTGTGTGTAGAGCAGAGAGACCAAGACTGTGTGCCTCCCCAGCAGCTTTTCAGATAAAAGAAAACAGCTCCAGCCTCTTCTTGGTGCCCAACCAGCACACAGAGGGCCAGCAAGCCTCTGTGACTACTTATGGAAGCACGGCTGGCAAAACAGTGTGAAAACCTCTGCTCATGCCGAGAAGGACCAGCCACAGGGGGGTTAGAACCACTGTAGAGGGCAGGGCAGTGTTCTACAATGAGTACATGGAGATGAAAATAACTATGAAGCCAAATAATTCTAGTGGTGTTTGCAATGAGATTGAAAGAGGCAATTTGCTCCCTGAACTCATCCAAATTTCCAAACATATCTTCAGATGGGAAAACAGCCAAAGTATTCTCCTCAGGGAAGCAAGCAGTGGCAGAGGGGAGAAGCAAAGCAACATTGCTCACTAGATTTGAAACAGCTGGAAAAAGGCTAATACCAGGTAAACACTGTAGCTTGAAGCACAGTGGGAACTCTTCACTGGGAATAACTAAAAAAACCTATCTGCCAACTCCTCAGTCATTGTAGGAACAAGCACTTTTACCAGCTGGGCAAGTTGTCCCTGAGCAGGCTTGTGATGTGCCTTTTCCCTGGAGGATCCCACTGCCATTCCATGCCAGCCTGTGAGTGCACAAAGTGTCTGCTGCCACAGGCAGTGAGGACAAACCCCAGAGGGCTGCTCCACTGTTATGCTCTCACATACTGTGTGATCAGAAACCAGGGACAGTAGGTGGGGACACTCCCTGCAGAGAGGGAAGCGGGTGTTCAACCTGCCCTGTTCTGCAGTGATGCTGCCCAAGCTGAAATCAAAGGACACAAACAAAAGATTTAGCCACTAGTGATGAGAATAGATTTTTGAGGCTGACTGCAGTCTCCAAACCTGAATCTTTCCCAGTAGTTCCTAAGTGATCATGTCTGTGCTACAGCAGTGCCTTATCTCAGGATCCCCAGGCCTTTTGCAAAGCTGCAGTATGGGGGAAGCTAGTGTATCTACACAGCTGTCTGAATATTTCTTTATTAAACATTTTGTGCTGTCTTTTTAGCCTTTTGCCTGGGTTTTGCTTCTGTCACGTGCTGCCATTTTCTGCTGAGTGACAGCATTATATACTTCCCCTGAATTGACTTCTGCAGAGTCTGGTCAAACCACTTCTTAAGAGGCAATAAATTAGACCAAAGTACCAAAGATGCTAAGCTCAGGGTTGTTCATCGAATGCTTGCATGGCTTCTTTGCACTGTTTTATGGAAAGAGATACAGCAGTACAAGGACACCTTTCTTTTCTGTAATATTTCCTACATAAGAGATTGCATGTTTCTCTGTCTAAAAATATCCAAATCAATAAATGTGTCATGTTTATTTCTAGCCTTCTTACTGTCCTTCATCTGTTAAGAGTTTTACAATTGTAAATGAGTGCTCTCACAGGGCCACTCTCCTTAATGTTTGCTGCCCTTTTTCTCTCTGAAATAAAAAGTGGACGACTAGGTAAATATTGCTGCAGTTGATCAAGCCCTTTGAAGGAATATTCACAACATCCATAGGGGCGTTGCCTCTTGCTACATAGTTTTCCATGGCATAATGTTCAAGGACCTGCTGCTCCTGGTCCCATCAACAGAGCATTGTCCCTGCACCAGAGAGAGCAGGGACTAGCAGGCTTCCTGGGAAACCTTTCTCAACATCACTGCCATATGGAGGATGTTTTTTGAGGGAAGGTGTTGTTTTTTTACTCCATTCACATTCACCCCATCTATAAGAGTAGCAAGGGACACAGTAATCAGGGAATAAGCCAGCCTCTGAAAATGCAAATACAATGTTTATTCTTCAAAGATCTGCCATTACTCTTCATTTTTTGCCTTTAAACATAAAACAAAGCTCTTTTCTCTTTTAACAAAAAAATTGCTTGATTGCAGCCCGTTAGAGGTTTTATTAGTGCTGAAAAGCTCTGGGTAATTAACTCAGGAAAAAGTGGTACTAAAAAGGGTGTAAGATCCAAGTTTAATAATCCTACACAGATAATGAATCTTCCCTTAATGATATACAGCATTTGTCCAACATTTTAAAAATGTTTTGAGACCTAATTTAGTCTGACAAGGATGAATATGAGTAAACAAAACATGAAATTTAGGAAGCAGTTGCCAGTGACTCAAACACCCTGTGCTTGTGAATTTCTGTCCTGATCATTTTACCAGCTTCAACAGGTACATTTTGACCTGTGCCTGTGCAGTGCTGGAGTGGAAGAAAACAGAACCGCTGAAGCATTCACCTTTTCTTTCCCTTTGATTTTCGCCTTATTCTATAACACTCTGATATTTGAAGTTATTCATTTTAATGTGTGATGTGTTTTTAATATACTGCACTGCAAACTTTAAAATCTGGAGGTTCTGGGATTTGCTGTAGGCTGTTTCAGCAGGAGAAATCCCAAAGCTCTGCTGCTTACAGGTCTCCAGCCCTGTGGCCATGATGGTAAAGCTGTAGTAACACCGATCATGGCACAGAGGCTGTTTCAGGGCAGGGAAGTGATGGAGGAAGCAGGAGACTGAACTGCGGACAGGAGTCTGCAAAAGGAGGACTAGTGGAAGGGCTGATGGGCCATGGCCTTCCTGTGAGCTCTGCTGCAAGCACCCTTCAAGGCATCTATCACCAAAAATGTGGGTTCTTTACGAACAAGGACTGTCTTTTGCAGAGATAGCAGCACAACAGGCTTTTTCAAGCTATGGTCAATCTCCTTTTACGATAGGTACCTTCAATGTGTCTGATAGCTCCTGCCTTAACTGTCTCGATTTGTCTCCTTAGCTCTGAAAGGAGCCCATGCTCCTAATGGAGATGGAGATGTTTATAATAATGTCTCCAATGTCAGGGGAGATGTATTGCATCCAAAAAGAACTGAATTTCACTTGCTTCTCTGTCATACTAACTCACTTTATCCTAACATTTCTCCTAACCATAGAGCATGTCCTATATTGCATCCATAGCTTGAGGTGGCTAGGGAGAAATATCAACGGAAGAAACTTTGTCAAACCGCAAGGTAAGACCCATTTATGTTTGACTTCTCTGCTGAATCTTTGCATTTCTGGACTGCAGCCATGCTGACATTTATTTCCACAAGGAATCTCCAATAAAACAGAGTATCTGATATTAATGTGATTGACCTGCTGGCCTTGCTGAAACTGCAGGGAAGTAAGTGTGCATTTAATCAATTTTGCTGTGTATGTAGAGGTCATCTTTGTGAGTGGGCTCCTGGAGATGCTGTTCAGTTAATTCTTCTCTGTAGAGAAGAAAACTTTAGATCCCGATACCATCTTGAGAATGCAAATGTCCAGCAAATGTCTTCCTATAAGAGCCTGTTGGGAAGCACCTTGGTGCTGCAGATGCACAGTATATCATGTGCTTCAGAAATGTGGCTTCTTTCCTGCCCCAGGGTACCCTGAGCATCCCATCACCTGGCAATGGGTCACTGCAGAGAGCACGCTCAACATTTCTGGCTGAGAGCAAGCTGTGGCCAGCCATATGAAAGGTTTTGGAGTAAATAGAGAAAAACAGCATTCCTGAGAAGCTCAGTGGTTGAGAAGTGCATGGACAAGTATACAAGATGAGGAAGATACTTGCAAAGATTTGCTCTAGTTGATTTTTTATTATTATTTGACATTAAAGTAAACTTAACATGGATTCAAGTTTTGGGATTTTTTTTCTTAAATAAATAAATTACTTGCTATAATAATTTTGATGTGAGTAATCAGAGCTGATGCTTGTGAAGTAATATCTGATATCAACCTGATCTGATGCATAACTAGATAAATTAGTCCAATCATGAGTTGTTTATGTGGCACTACTTTCTGTGTCATTTGAACTGCAAATTCTTAGCACAGACCTACATAACCCAGGGAAGGCAGCTGCCACAGGACACCCATCCAAATATGTGCAGTTCAGGTTGCTCCTCTGATTGAGGTGGAAGTGAGAAAGTGCCTAGGGAGGACTGGCTGAACTCGGGCGTTATTGTGCACCTGTCAGCACCCTCTAAAGCTCTAGAGTTTATTTCAGCTAATCCAAAAAAAGTGTGACCCAACAAGACATTATTTGTTCTCAGTAGAGAGGAATTAACTCCAGGACAGAGATGTAGCAATTCCTTCAGGGGCACAAGATCAACTGTTGGACATAACTCATGGAAAGCCAGAAAAAAATCTCAGTTAATCACCCATGTATTTGTTACTTTGAAAAAGTCAGTTTCCCAATGAAAACCAATTATGCACCAGGGCAAACTGTGAAACAGAACCCAGAAAATACACCAATACCTTTGTAGTCTACTGCAGCCAAAGCTTCTGAATTCCCCAATCCCCCTGCTAACAAAGGATCCCTAAGATGGTTTCAGAAATTGAATGTGTCTCAGAGAAACATTGAAAGGAGCAATGTTTGCATCCAAATGGAAAACAAACAGAAAAAGGGAATGTTGCAATTAGGGTAATTTGGAAATTAGAAATTGGATAAATTAGATGATGGGAGGAAAAGAATGCAAGAGACAGGCTGCAGCTACAGAGAAAAAAAAAACAGTAAAGAAAAGTCTTTAAAATATATTAAGAGATGAAGAGAAACCGAACAATGTCTTTGGACTATTACCAAATTGAAATTATAGAAATTACAATAATTATGCAGAAAGGCAAATGTTTTTAATGAACAAATATTCCTGTTCTGAATCTAGGGAGAAAAACAACCACTAAGATGCATTTCCACCAGATGAGGATGATACAACTATTTGCATAACAGCAGAAGTTCAGGGGGTAGCAAGCAATAGTTACAACAGCTCAGCATCTTCAAATTAGTGCCATAAATAATTTTCACAGGATTGTATAGGAGTTAATGTTTTTTTCTGGCTAATGCTGTTTTTGCAGAGATTGTGGAGTACCAGCAAAATAACAACAGGAGAAGAAAAGCTCCTATTTGAGGAAAACTGAATGGTTTGGATATTGATAGGTTTGCTGAAGTTTGATCCTGGGAAGATAATGTGTCTCAGAGAATGAGAAACAACTGCATAATTTAAAAAATAAGAAGGGATAATGTCACTAATGCCCATCAACAGGAGTAGATCTTCTAAAACTAACTAGATTTTTTCTTTTTATAATGAGATTACAGTTTTGCTTAATAAAGGAAATAGTGTTGATTTAAGCTTCTGTAAAATATTTGACTTAGTATTCCACAATGTAACATTGAAGAACCCAGTTCAGTACAAAACCAACACAGCACACAAAGTGAATTAAATATGAGCTAAAGAATTACCTCTCCAAGAGCAGCTGACATGGATATGTTTCAAGTGGAGTCTTCACAGAAAACACTCTTTGGCCTTGAGGCAGGCAATGTTCTGCTGGTTACCTGGAAAAAACTGCATGAAATCCCAGTAGATCTGGCTGACCATAGACCCTGGGGCAAGCAGTGAGCAGTGGAAAGGAGAGGTCCTGCTTAGCCAAACATGATGAAACTATGCACATTTAGTTATTGTTAAGGCCAGTGCTGAAAGAGATTGTGACACTTGTGCTTGGCTTGGATAAGGACGTGGGAGAGCTGTGCCCAGGAAATCAGGTTCTGAGAGAGAGATCTGGGTCTGAGGATGGGTAATTAGGTATGAAATGGCTAAAGGGCTAATAATACCGGGGACCCTGAGACACTTGTTTCTGAAACGCTGTGCAGGGGAGGCTGCTGGCCACAGCAGCATGCTCCTAACTCCTGAGGTGGATCTGCTCACAGTGGACATGTTTTCCTCAGGCTTTGCACTGGAAAACAGGGTCTTTTATTACTGCAATGGCACAGCTGGAGATTGCAGGCACTACTATCAGGATTTTATTTATTGAACCAAGACCTTTATTTTATTCCAGCATCAAGTCTGATGGTTTTCTTTTTTAACAGTTACTTCTGTGCAACAAAACCTGTGTTTCATTTCTTGGCTCAGTTTGTTCTAGGCAGATTCTTCTGTCTTTCCCCTTCCTTTTTCTCATGGAATAGTTTCATCTCTTCCATGATAAGCTGCTGAAGCACCTCATCACATATCATTTAATAGCTGGCATATGTAATGAATTTTCAGTCATTTGTCTTCCATACAGTAATGAGGAATTTGTGGTTATTTTTCTTTCTAGTAGGTGACAATGGCTAAAGTGCTTTAGGATATATTTTCCTCCAAGCAGCTTTCATGCTGGGTGCCAGCACAGAGCCAGGCAGTGAGGGAACAAGACCCATGCAGAGGTGACATGCTCACTGCCTTGGAGCAAATACAGAGTTGTCAGCAAAGTCAGGTCTGAGCAGGTGCATCTGCCAGAGAGAGGGTGGAAAAGAAGAAAGGCAATTAGAGCCGCTGTTCACCACTTGTGTGCTGACTGATTTTATGGCATTAATAAGGAGGGAGTAGTGATGAAAAACATTGACACCGACCCAGCTGATGATGCTCTTACCTCACTGGGTATGTGCTGTGCTCCCTGTCCAGTAGGGAACTTGTGGGGACAGGGAGCCAGGACAGTGTCCCCATGGGACACCCCGAGCCTCTGTGCTCCTAAAACAGCTGGGACTGCCAGTAGTCCCTAAAAAAAAAAAACAAACCCTCTGGTTACAAGGCATTTTTGTAGGATCCCACCATTCCAAGCAGGGTTCCACAGAGAGTCCTCTGATGGCATGTCCTTCCCTGGTCACAGTCATGGGGACACTACAGGGTACACAAGCTCAAAGTCAAGTATTCACGGAATTAAGGCTGCACCAAAGGCAACCAAGGGTGCTGAGCTCCCAAAGTGAAAATCTTTCCAGAGAGATGAAAAATTGTCTGCTCCCTCGTCTCTGTTCCAGCTGAACATAACAAAGAGATCAGAGCCTAAAAGTAGAGAACTTTTAAACAGCAAATTTACCCATGACAAGGAAGGTTGCAAATATATGATGGTTATTTTGACTGAAGATGAAAGTATGGCATTGTTCAGCCACATAGAATACTACAATCCTGTGATGGAAACAGTTACTTTAAAAAGGAGGAAATATTTTATACTGTTTCTTTTGTGATAAATATTACTTTAAAAACTTCTGGGAAAACAAATGTGAAACAAATTATTTGACAGAGATACCTGAGAGCTTTCTAGCATAGCTATCATTCCACATCCCATTTCCATGGAAAAGTCTGCTTAAAGTTCCTATTTGTGATGGTATTCAGATGGCTTTATCTGAGCACGTGAAACATTTCTTAGTTTCATCTGTCAGTGTCTGCCAGTGAAATCAAAGGCTTTACCAGGGGGCCAAAACTGTTGTTCTGCTTTATTACATATTAGTCATCCTTAAGTCTCCTCCAGCAGCTGAAGATCACAGTGTGACTTGTCCCCAGTGAAGGCAGCACCGTGCTGCTCCTACCACGCCTTGCCAAAAGGGTATTTCCTTTTGATTAGATATCAGCTGAAAGCAGCTTATCTGTGGGATCTTCCTGAATGCCACCCTTGCTGTGCTAAGGAATCAGGAGTTTTACATGAGTAATAAGAAATACATATAGCTCCCAGCCAGCCCAGTGCACTGGCCAATCTCTTGAGGTGCTCATCCCAAACTAACTTCTGCTTTCGATGCTGCTCTTTCTTGTGGAAAGCTTTCTGCAGCTTGTTCATGAAAAAGAGTCACTTCAGCTTCCATAATCTGAAAGCCAAGTGAGGCAAGGAGTCCCAGCTCCATAACTGAGAGGAGAGTAGCACCCAGTGCCTTCCTGCAATGCCATATCCCATGGGGAGGGCAGCTCTGTTGCTTTCTTCTGCTGAGCAGGTGGTGAGGACAGTGTGAGAGGGACACGCAAGAGTGTAAGGTATCACTTGGATCTTTGAACTCAGCTCCTCCACTGAGCACCTTACACTCCTCTTCCTGCTCCAAATAAGCAAACCAAAGCCACTATATCCCTGAGGAGGTCTAGAGACATCTCTGCTGTTTTCTAACCTATGCCCAAGTGTCCTGGCCAAGGAAGCAGGGAATACATATTGCAGGACGAACTCTTCCCAGCTATCTGGTACCCAGGAGCAGCACTGGGTTTTCTGAGGGGTGAAGGCGTGTTCTGAGATGAGCCTTCCTTTTCATTTTGCAACCGCAGACAAAGTAAGTTCCTGCTCCAGCTTTTATGCAGTCCAGCCATGGGTATGAAGCCAAGTGGGACGGAGCTGTGGCCACCTCATCTTCTCGTCCAGATGCTACATTTCCTCTCCTGTTTTCCCACTTGAAGGAAGACTCTCCTAGCATATGCCAGGAACCTGTCACAGATGTTCTTTTGTGATCATTTACAGTTAAGTGTCTTGTCTACGGCAACCTTGCAATTAAATGGGGTGGCATTATCCTCACTGAATCTGAAATCTGCCTGTCATGACTAGTGGCCGCTGATGAAATTCAGAGATCATCAGTACCACAGCAGAAGTTGTGGAGAAAGGCAAACCTGTGCAGAACAACCATGCTGAGCAACACTACCAGCCTGGGGCAGAGTGGCTAGAAAGCTGCCCTGTGGAGAAGGACCTGGGGATGCTGGTTTGCCAGCAACAGGACATGAGCCACCATGTGGCCAGGAGGCCAAGAAGGCCAAGGCCTTCCCAGCTTGTATCAGAAATAACATGGCCAGAAGGACCAGGACAGTGGCCTTCCCTCTACTTGGCACTGGTGAGGCCACAACCCAAATCCTGAGAGTAGTTTTGGGCTCCTCATTATAAGAAAGACGTTGAGGTTCTACAGAAGAGCAATGGATCTGGTGGGGATTTGGAACTACTTTCAGACAATGCACTAGAGAGCAGCCCATGGTGCCACAGGCTGTCACGAGGAAGCAACACTGTTCTCTTCAAGAATTCCACACACTGGTCAGTAACAGGGAAACAAAGTATGTCTGTCTGCATCTAAGTTATAGGGTGGATAGGAACGTGTGAAGGCACACACTTTCTAGCAATCTTTGGGCATTTTTAATTTTTTTTCAAAATTGTTCCTTTTTTATTTTAATGATTTGGATGAAGACTTGTTCTTAGAGTGCTGTGGTTTTTTCCTAGTGGGCTGAAGATATTATGTCTCTGTTTGTTGCACTGCAAAGAAAAATATGAATGTGAAAAAAATAAACACATAAAAGGGATTTTTGAACCCACATTTTTTGACTGATTCAAAGTAATTGTAGCACTTCAGATTTTCAAGAGTGCTTTGAGTTTCTGGGCTTGCAGAGTTTAGAGCAATTTAAAATTAATGGAGTACTTAAAGTTTTTAAGAGCACTTCAATTTGCAAGTGATCAGAGTTCAGGGATGCAGAGAAAAAGTAAATTAAAATAACTGGAAGTGTTTTTCAGAGTGTTTATTGTAACTCTGGCATAACTGGCACCATGTTCACAGGCTGCCAGCACCTCTATTGCATCCTGTGTGCCACGGAGCTTTATCTCTATGACAATCAGCTCTTCAAAAAATCAACAGGCTGATCATGGCCTCTTAAGAAACAATATATATCTTTAAACAGCAAAGTAACCTACATATTCTTTGAGCACAATTTCTTTGTCAAAACTTCTTTTGGCATATTTGAAAGGACTTAGATCAGGTGAAAAGTTAGGAAAAGGTTGAATTGAAAGCCACCACTGCACATGCTGCTGGTTGGATGTGCTGCACAGCAGCTCTCATAGGTGCCTACAGGCTCTCAACAGCTTTCCACCTCTTCTGACATCATTATGTCTTTAGGCTTTATTTCCAGTTCTCTGTTTTCCCCTGAATGCCCTGCTGCAGGAAGAAAAGCAGGAATGGCATTCCTTCCTTTGCATGGGAGTGCTTATGGTCATATCTAAAGGCATGTAGATATGGACAGCCTGAAAAAAAGGAGGGGAGGTTGAACACTGTAGTCTAACTTACAGAAGTGAAATATGAGATCTTACAAAATCAAATAAAATAACCCCTGGAGATTTCCTGGAAAAATACACTTGTGAAGCTATCTTTTCATGCTAGGGTGAAGGCAGACACACTACTATGAGAGCACTTGCACAAATTATGTGCAATATAGCTCCTCAATGGACTAATAGGGCATTTTCTTGCATATCTATTGAAACTTGTGACTAAGAAATTACTTCTCAGTTGTTTCATTTGTCTGCAATAAATCTCATGACTGTAGAGAGAAAGATGCCATCCTGAAATTACAGCTTCCCTGTCAGTGTGCTTGAACAGGTTACTCAGGGATTGTCATTTTTCATCTCAAAGCAGACATCAGAGTTCCTTTTAAAAAGCGTTATTTGAATTAGTAAATGATGTGGAGAAAAGAGCTGACAGCAGAAAGGAAAATAACATTTGCATGTCTTGCACAGCAATTTGAGAAAAGGCAGGTGCCAAAGAAGAGCTGTCCATGATAGGGAGGTTCTGAATTACAACAGGGGAATTACCTTGGGCTTGAGCCCCAATTTGACTTCTCCCTAAAGGTTCAAAGCTTTTTCTGTTTGTTTCGTTTAAGCAGGCATCTAAAATCCTGTCAAAGAGAGCAGATAAGTTGATTAGTTTCAGAAATATCTCAGACCACAGAAAGTGCCCACGAACCTCAGCACAAAGAGTCCTGCCCACGACTGTGGTTTCTGAACATTGCAAAGAAGGAGGAGGAGGGTGTGAGGAGGAGGATTTTCCTGCTAAGATAGCACTGTGGAGGCAGAAGGGATCAGCCGGAAGAAGCAAAGGGTTTGGCAAACCTACACAATCTGGGAAATAAGGAGGGGAAACGATAAAGAGAATTTCAATGACAAATTTTCTAAAGTTTCTCATCTCTAAACAATGTATTCTCAAGAGAAACAAAAAGCATAGTAGAGGACACAGAGGGAACCTCAAATGGTAACAGATATTACTATAACCCTTCCACTCCCTTAGATCAATGTCATGGGGTACCCTCATGCTCTGTCTGGGAGATGGAGCCTGGATTATGGGAAAGCAATCACCTGAACGTGCCTGCAGCACCCAGTTCAACAAAGCACAGGGCGTTTCTTTCCCTGTTAGCTACTCAAAGACCCTCCAAAGAAAGGCATACAAATAGCTGAATTAAAGCCAATGAACTCTCTGTTAAGTAGCGGGAACAACCCAACTGTATGTGAATTCCCATATAGGAATAGCAACTGAGCTGGAGAAGAGCCTCCCTCTGAGCAGTGCCAAGAGCCCTGCCATCAGGCCCTGCGTGGTCCCAGACCCTGCTGGGGCACATACCTGACAGCTGCTGGTCTTCAGGAGCAAGTTAAATCTACCTGTCAAGAGTTGAATGGATGAGTATCTTGGAAGCTTGGTAAAGGAGCCTTCTTTCCTATGAGCCATGACAGAGGTGCAGCTTCTGCAGTCTAGCATAGGGAGATGGAAAACACCAAATGAGGAGCCACAAGAGATGAAGATGGTTCCCCCACACCTACACGAGGGGCTGTCTCCTCAAGGTGCTTCACCCACCCTCTGTGAGCACAGCATGGTCAGCTACAAGAGAAGATCATTGGAGCACCCATCTCTAGTGCCCTGAAAAGGAAGGTTACCTGATCCAACATCACAGCCTCACTCCCTTATAATTTGATCTTGATTATCAAGCTATTTAAAGTTAATCACTCATTGCAAAACTCTGTGCAATATCAGGTAGCAGCAATATGTGCCCCATTAATTAGTAGTTTTCATTGATGCATGCTGTGTTTATGCTCCCAGGGAATATTGCTGTCCTCTGAAAGAGGACAATCAGCCCTGTTTATTTCCTGTGGCATTGGGAAATAGCTTAAAATTCGGTAGTGCTACTGTGATATAACTCATCTAACCTATGCCCTGAGTTATGAAAACATTGGAGATGAAATACTGCACCTAAAAATATGAGAAATAAAGGGTATTTTTTATGGAATATGATACGTAAGTCTACATACCTGATTTTAAGACATTCTGATCTAGGGTTTTTTTAGAAAAAAAAAATATGCCCGAGATGCAAATGGGCAACTTGTGGGATTTTGTAATTCGTCTGCAGATCAGGAAGTTGTGAGAAAGAAAGGACGGTGCAAATACCTGCTTTGTGCATGTGTTGTTGCAATTAACAAGTACCTTCAGCTTTACAGAACTCTATGGAAAGCCTCTCTAGGATAGACAATGCAATTACGTCTGGAAAAGGCAATCACATCTCCTACAGAATAATTTACGAGGACATTAACTCAATAGGCAAATCATAATTAATTAAGAAACTTAATGTGTTGACTTTTTAATGTCTAATTATACCTCTATTTATATCAGTTACAGGTAAGAGTCAAAGAAGTGGAGGCAGAATGCTTTTTAAAGAGTTTTCCTTGTTTTAAAAAAATCCATAAAACATTTCCCTGAGGAACAAGAGATGAGATCTTGAATTACGAAAGAGGTAAAAGAAGCTATGAGATGGTGAAGCAAGAGCTTCATAAATCAGAATTTAATCATATTGTATAATAAAATATTTTTATCACTGAAATACCTGAATGTAAACTTAGCTTCCTTATTGAAATAAAACACTCAGCACTCTGCCTTTCCAAACACAAACATCAAACAATTTGACTTAGTTGTTGCATGATAGACTTGCATTTTTTGCTCGTCAGGAATGTGCAAGAAGCCCTGCTAATCATTCAGAAATGCTGCTGCCATCTCCTATCACAAACTGGAATATGGCAATGAACTTTCTTTTTTTTTTTTTTTTTTTTTTTTTTTTTTTTTTTAGAAAAAAAGTATTTTCCAGTCTTCATTAAATGTAGCTCTTTGAGATTTTTCCAGCCTTGCTCAAACAGAGGAGCTCCACTGCAGTGAGGATAGCAGTGATGGGTCTCAGAATTTGCCTGGAACAGTAAAGGTGCTGCAGATGTCATTTGCTCTGTCCTTTTCCTCCTCCCACATGCTCCCACTGGGAGATGACCACTGCCCAACACAGGACACCCATCCTCACGCTATCTGAACATGCTCTGCATCTTGCTGCAAGCAATGACCGGAAGACCATGCTCCTGAAGTCTGAAGGGTCAAGCTTGAGTGGGTGACAGACCATCCACAGGGTGCATGGAGCATTGCCAGCTGGGCTGAGTCCAGCTAGGAGAACAGACTACCTTCCCCTTGTGTCTCGTGAAGCCAAACCTCTCTGTGCATGGCTGGGTCAGAGCAAAGTGCTTGTTCCTTGACTCACATCACCTCTGTAGTGAGCACAGTGGCATCAAACGTTGTGTGTCCTGTCTCTCCACCCCTGCTGGAGCTCAGCACAGCAACACTGGACCCTGGTCCCTAATAACACCCAGCACAAACACATCCCTGCTCTGTCGCTGGGCTGGCGCCGTGCTGCTGGTGTGTGTATGCATGGGGATCCTGGTAGCTGACCTGCTTCACAGAAAAAAAACCACAAATTATGGTAGTAATTTACTTAACTGCTGCCAAACAGCGATCTTTTCACAGGGTGTAATTTCCTGAGTGCACTCTGGTTTGATTCCAGTTTTGCTCCATGTCGCAGAGATTCATCAAGTCGGCCTGGCATTATAAAGTCCTACAAAGCTTGGGATATGAACATTCCATCTTTAGGGTTGAAAAAAAATGTTACAGTTTGTATGAAGAGGTGTTAAATTTTTATGAAGAGCAGGATTTCATATCTATTTAATGAATAACTCTAAGAATGGAAAAGTAAGGAGGGGAGGGAGAACGGAGGTAAAACATAAAGAATTAAATAAATAGCTTTAAAAGAATTATGATTTGCAGAAGAGAATATTCAAGTTACTTCCTAGCCTGCTTCATTTCCCCATCATGGGGTGGTGTCACACCTTCAGTCCTAATTATGGACTAATCTGCCAGGCTGCCCATGGCAAGGGAAAAGAAATGCAGACTCACTTGCTGCATCCCAGCTGTTGGTGGTATTTCTGTTGGGTTTAGGTCATGAACCTGCTCTGATTCACAAACCCTGCTAGATTTAGCTGTGGCCGCTAGCTTGAAACAGCCTGATGTGCTTCCTCCCTTCAGGTCTCCCCCTCTCAACTTCTGCAGGCAGAACAGACAGGGCATCTTCAGGATCTGCAGCCCTGTCTATTGATTTATATCACCATGGGTTTAAATCTGTGCAATTTCTCTGAATATTATTAATTCTCCACTTTCCCAAGGACAGAATTGCTCACTAAAAATCAGTGATCTTCTTCGTAAATTCTCTTTGTCATCTGTGGGAACCATGGATTGAAGTTCATTTTTGCAGGCCCGATGTGTTGCCTGTTATTGCTCATGTTTTCCATGTATTCGGCATTGATAAAAATTACAGTGGTACAAATGCTTCTCAGAAAACCAAAAACAACAGCTAAAGTCTTTGCCTGCAGGAGTCATACCAGCTTTCCCCTGCCCCCTGTTTGGCGCTGGAGGTGATTCACAGCTACACAAATAATGCTAAGCACAAAATGAGAGAATGTGAATAGTTTTATCATCATTGCCACCAAGATATTTTTCAGAGAATGAGTAAGTCTTCATCTATTAAACTATGTATGTTTTATTAGTTCTAGTAAGAATGCATTAGACTGACAAGGATCTCAGAGGTATTTGTCTCTTTTTAATACCCTGCTGCTATCACAATGAATGCTCCAGAGCCAGGCAGGCCAGAAACCATCGTGCTTCATCTGGTTAGGAAATTAAGTGATGGACGCAGGGTGCATTCCAATGAGGAGTGCTGCAGCAGATCTGGAGACCTCAGGAGAAGATTAGCTATAACTCAGATTCATTTTAAACCTTGAGCCAGAAAGATATAGAAAAGGTTTGCATAAATGAAAGATGGACTCAGAGAAACAGGAGAGTTACCAGTAATATCCTTTCAGATACTGAGATTTGTTTATTGTGAGCAGTTTGTTGTGAAAATCTCGTTTTCAGATGAAGGCAGGTAAGTTCACAACTTAGGGGAAAGGGGAAATCAGCTCCACAGACATAAAGTGCCACAGACCGAGGAACTCTTGGAGAAGAAAAGGCCAAGCAGACTGGAGAGATGAGGAAATTCAGGCCGTTCTGTAAAAGGCAGATTTTCTCTCTGAAGAAGGTGAAGGTATAATAATAATAATGTCAGTTACTTCTAGTAAAGTCAGATAAATGAAAGATTTGAATTAGTCAAAATGAAGGCCTGGGAAGAATTTTGTTCTCTGTTTTAACAGTTCCTCCTTAATTGAGGACTCCTAAAGGGTGCCTGCAAGTCAATAAAAAACTAAATTTTCCCTTGTTGGCAACGTGGCCAAAGCACTCAGCAGCTTCTTCTCCTCACTACTGAGAGCTCTCTTTCATTCACCTGAATTCTCCATATTAGAAGAAAGCTGGTTAGAATAAATGGACTTAATTATCAAGCCGAACAAACTGGAACAAAGATGATTAATTAAATGAACCCAGAAACCTTGAGGAAATAAGTGAGTATAAAAACAAGTGAAAGCAGCCAGATTTCTCAGGAGTGGTGCAAGTGTTTGAAAGTCCCTAATGATGATAGTGATACAAAGGGAGGAAGAGAGTGATATTTTTGCTCAGCCAAGCCTGCAAGCAACAAAATTACTGCACTAGAAAGACAACCTGTCCTGTTTCACAGGACCATTGCAGAAGGAAACTTTCAGCAATTCTGTTAATATTTTGTGATGCACAGATAGCTAATGAAGGTCTCCAGTTAAGGAAGATACTAACATCAGATGAAAGCTGGCTCACTGGGCATGTTACTCACCCTGTAACTCAAAGCTAAATCCTAAAGCTGAAAGCACAGCCAGGCAGCGAGGGTGGTATTGGTGATTATTAAAGCCCATCAATAGGCTGCAATATAGGTAACTGTTAACTATGATTTCAAAAAAAGCTTTTGAGTTGTTAAACTGATGTAAAATTGATTGATTAGTCATTCAAAAACTAACAATTGGCTTTTTATAATCTATAAATCCACCTTTGCTATTAAATGTAATGGCAACTGCTGTTTGCCATGGCATCTGCACCACTGCTGTGTACAAAAATGCAGGCCCCCCCCTCTGCTAACTCTGCTTGGCCACCCTACACTCATCCCCCTCACTCTGCCTGGGTTGATCTCTCACAAAGAAAAAAGAGATTTATGACTTGCACCTTTCCAATCCTGCCATGCTGAGTAATGTGAAGTCTGGCACTCCACCCCCCCAGCCATGAACAGATAACTTGCTGTTATGAGCAGTGTTTTTCCCCATTGACTGAAGATCCATCACAGAATTTAGCATATTTTCCAAAAGTAATGCCACTAATTATTCATGTAGAGTTAAAACCAAAGGCCTTTTCAAGTGTTTACTGCCCCTTTTTAGCTGGCAAATTGGTTACTGGTTCAGCTCCATTGAAATCTCCAGCCAAGGACAGTCAAATTGCTTTTACAGCATGAAATGCAGAAAACAAAAAGTCTCTGTTAATTTAATTGGGTTCTTTCAAGTGCTTCAGAGATTTTGTTAGCAGAGGTGCTAACATTATCATCTTGTGCTACTTAAAACCCAACACACTTCTCACGATGTTTTCAAACATAACACTTGATTTTATTTTTAAATATTGATGTGGCCTGTGAAAATTTCTTAGAAATCTTCTATAGAAAGGGCAATTCTGAGCAATTCTGATTTTAACTTTAAGGGACCTTTCAAGTACTGTATGTGTTTTTCTCTTCTGGGAGAAAGATAGGCAAACACTTTTCTTAATTAGCAAATGCTTATATAACTTGCCTAAATATAAAATTAGACTTTATTTTCAAGCTGCTGACCTACTAGATTTCTTTGTGTCATGTGGAGCTTTGGCACAATAGTAACTGTGAAAATACTGCTAAAATTGGAGCAGCAAAAACTGACTGCTTTATTTTTTGCTTTTCTATGTACACAACAGAACCAGAGGGTCTAGCAACACCAACAGTGCAGAGCAAAGCTGGAGTGGGATGTATCAAGCATAGAGCAGGAGGGGTTTGGCCTTCTCTAAAAAGAATGAAATCTGTCTCTGTTACAGCAAGGAGTTGTTTTGTACTGGACTGTCTGGGTGGAGGATAATATCTCTTCAATTTTCTGTGGAGCTGAGCATCTGCTACTTTTAACTCCAGTTCTCATTGCTTCTGAAAGCACTGAGAACGTGTTGGTACCCAAGATATTATTTGGGAGATTCTATTTAGTCAAAATTTCACAGACATAGTATCTGCATATTTCTGTGATGCAGGCTAATTCCCTCTGGAAATACCCCCCTGCACCTCAGCTTTGCATCAGGTGCTTATACCTGCACGGGCCCTGGACACCCAAGTGCTGAACGTTGCAGATACCCAGTTCAGAAGACCCAAAGCTGGATGTCTGGGCAGCTCTCCAGACCCTGAGTCATGGTCCATGAAAACCACTGGGGTTTGCAGAAGGCTAAATCAACTGCAATTCCAACTTTCCTGTGAATAATCCACTGCCCTGTGAAATATGTGACTAGTCAATTCAATTTAATATCTCAGTCATATAAATCAAGTTAAATAAACCCAATTCATATATTGTAATCTCATTTGGAACGTGCTGGTGTTTTAATTTATCTTGTAACCTCAAGCACTGAATAAAAATAATATATCTATTGTAATTTCCTTAAGGAAGGAAAGGTGCTAGAACAAAATGTTTTTCACTGTGAAATTAACTGTCAGATCTATTTATTCTTCTATATATTGATGATGGAGAAGATACAAATATAGTACAAATGGCACACACACTTGTGAACATAAGCCATGGATAGCCAACCTGGCTAACATGTGCAATGGGCTGAAAGCAGCCAGGAGCAGGAGTGTGGATAAGGCATTTGCCTCTTCAGAAGAGGCAAGGATGCTGCCAGAGCCCAACTACGTGCTCATCAGCCCTGACCTTATTTTGCTGCCAGAAAACTGTTCAAGAAATACCCTGTTGTGAAGACTTGTGTCATCATCTTCCCCTGTGTCACTCTCAGGACATGCTGCTGGGGTTAGGAATGCAGCCTGGGACATCCAGATCGGTTGGTCTCATAATTACATGGGTTTGACATTTGTTCTTCAAAATTCTTTTATTGCAGCTTTTGAAAAATATATAGAAGAATGTGAAACTCACAGCTCAAGGAAATCCATAAACTCTCTAAAGAGATTGTTCATACAGGGAATGAGATAGATCAGTATTTGAATGCTGGAGGACTTTCTTGATTTAGTTGTAAAGCCAAGGAAAACAGATCATTTGGACTGTGCCAGGAAGTTGAGGACTCACAACTCATATTCTGACCTGAACTTTTTCAAGCATTTTCTTTCCTTATGCATTGTTGAAGGAAAAATTAAAGAGGAAAGCCCACCAAAGCGCCCAATGATTGCTTCCCCTGTGTGATAAACCATGGCCATCCAAAGAATCCAGCAAAAACAAGCTCTGGCCATCTGGTAAGGAAGAGGGGAAAAGGAGGACAAATGGCAGAGCTCAGTTCTGTCAATCGCCTCATAAGAAAATTTAATTTGCTGGTTAATATGTTTTGCTTGACCTATCTTTAAATGAGTTTGAGTGACACTGTCAAGATGATTTATGGCAGTGAAGACCAGAAAATCAAATGCACTTTTTGTAATTTAAGACCAAGGAGTAATTTCATCCTCTCTTCTTTCAAGCAGGGCTTTCATTGCTATTGATAAGTTGTAATGAGGATTCAGCATTTATCAAAATATCTTCCTGTCAAATTTTCCTGTACAACAATTAAGAATAGAGATATTTCTACATTTTTATAAAATACAGGTATATATGGTAATAAGGAATATTCTTTAGGGTGTTTCCTTGATACTGGACATCAGAATATATTAAAAGATACAAGCCTTCCACAGCAAGGAACAGTTAAGGCAGAAAGTTGCTGTTATGGACTTACTATGTCCTTGATGAATTGGCTTCCTCCTTTTTTTCCTGCAGAAAAAAACCTATGGTTGATATTTTTTGCATTCCCAAAAAAAATCCCAAACCAGTCAAGGTAAGCCTCAGACAGGACTAATTGAAAAGGTACTTAAATGAGACAGAGGCCTGATGGGCTCACATCTACATCTTAGTTTGCTGTTAGTTAGGTCATATATATATATATATATATATATCCATTGCAATTAACCCAGAATCCACAGTAGAGTATTCATAAGTGATATTTCTTTTTATGGGGAAAACCAGCCACATGTCAAACTCAAAATGAGATCCCATAATTGAAACTGACTCTAGATACAGAAAAAACACACATGCAAGTGAGGGACTTTGTAGCCTAAGACATAAATGAACATGCTGAATCTGTTACCTAAACCTGATCTCCATCACCTTTGCTGGGCACCTTGTGAGCTGTATCTAGATCCGGGGTGCACCCTGGGTGAGGGACCAGCACTGCTTACCCCCACCATATGTTCCCGATTCCTGGTCTCTGGTTCTGTCTCAGGCACTGAACCTGCTGGAGCTCAAGTCACCATCAGCTGGGATGCTCAGAGACTGCTCTGAACAGTGGCTGCAGACACAGATGAATGAACAGACAAGCTGAGACTGATAACCATTCCTCTTGCTGACTAAGTGAAAGTAAAAAGATGTAGAGGTCCCATTCAATGGAATCTGTTCCCAGCTGTGGTGGCCAAGCAGCTGCACAGCGCCTTGTCAGCAGCCAGACTTCATTTAGTTCAGCAGCTTGGGCTCTGTGGCAGGTTTGGCTGAAACAGCACTAAGGGGAAGAGCCAAGAATCAATTATGGGGAGCTAATTGATCAGCAATCTGGGTGCAATGTATTGCAGTTCAGTTGTCAAAAGGCAGGTGGGAATAGCTGTCAAATGCCAGGCCTGGATGGGCATCTCTGTGCTGCATTTCAGCTGAAGAACTGGCTGAATGCTGGTGAAATCTTTCAAAAGAACCTGGTCTCAGGGGTGGTCTGAGGATGCCCTTTAGTCACCCTGGTGCTCAGCATCTACACAAAGAGGGATACTTTGCCCTCTATGCCTTGGGCAGAGAGTGCATCGTTCCCTTCTGGTGCCTCTTCATGGCCCTGTTCTGGCTACCACAAGCTGATCTTAGGGCAGAACTTTCTCAGTCCCACATCAAGATACTCAAAGGCAAAGCACAGGGTGGACAGCATTTAAAAAACCTACAGCTCACAGTTTCTAGACCTTGCGTAATCCTACCCCAGAAGCTAATATACTGAAGTTCATTGTACACAAAATAAGCACAACAATATCAATAACCATTAGAATGATAATAAACACAGCAATAGCAATAAATATTAATCCAGAGAAGTGCTTAATAAATGACAGCATTGCAAAGAAATTGGGTAACCTAATGCACAACTAATGGCTTCTCGTGGTAACAAAATTATAAATTATAAACTATTAGAGCCCAATCTGTGCTGTTTCTAGAGCTGGCAACTTTTGGAGATGAGCTCCTTGGGGAGTGCAGGGCCACTGAGACAACTGCCTGAGCTACCTCAGCTGCAGGTCTGTCCCAAATCCTGCATGGTGTGGCAGAATTTCCATGTTTGTTAACCATTCTCAGCTTAGCATCGGTTAGCTGCTTCCAAGTTCTGACATTTTGCTATACCAGAGGCTTCTTCAGAAATTCATGGCAGTAAGCAGTTTCTGACCTGTTTTTCATGTGTTTCACACAAAATTGTATTAAACTAAGTAAATGTGTTAAAAAGTAATCCCTGCACATCCCTGGATGAGGCCCTAAACTCACTAAGCTGGTGTGGACAAAGGCACGTGGGACCCAGGGAAATAC
This sequence comes from Serilophus lunatus, assembly GCA_013399895.1. Classification (NCBI taxonomy): domain Eukaryota; kingdom Metazoa; phylum Chordata; class Aves; order Passeriformes; family Eurylaimidae; genus Serilophus; species Serilophus lunatus. The sequence goes on along the minus strand of VXBA01005506.1, from coordinate 2,264,768 downwards.
ATCACAGCAATTTTTTGCAGCTTCCAGAACTGTGGAGTGAGTCGAGCCTTTTCCTGTTGAAGAAATGGGTGTCATAGCAAGGCTGAGATAAGGCAGGTGAACAGGCAGGCTGGTACAGACATTAGCTTTGCTTCATACCTAGAACAAAACACCCCTTGAAGTAATCAGATGTTAAGACAAGGCAATAACAACAGCCTGATTCATACTTTCCAGTTTGTAAATGTTTACATTGTAAATAAATAGCTGAAATATGCTGTTTATCCCAGACACAAACAATGCCTCGAAAAGTAAAACCAAATGTGAATTTTGCATTGCAATACTTGTATGTTTCATTTTTTATGCATCAGTTTTCATTTCCAAATTTCAATCTGCTGAGAGTACTTAGGAACTGTGTTGTATCTGTGTGTTGCTCAATATTGTTTTCCTGATGCAATATTGAAAGGGAAACAAAATTCCTCCCCCACAAGGGCTACTCAGACAGTGATATATTTGGATGTACTTCGACAGATTTTTGTTTAAGGGCCTGGTTACAAATAAACGAACAGTTTTAAACCTACATAATGAACTCTTTGTTCTTTAAGGGCTTTACATTATTTAAAGTCTTTCACCCAGCTTAGGTCTGCAAGTTGTTTTGAAGCATTTTCCTTTGGAAACAATGGTATCTGTAGATGGATGTAAAGGTTAAAATGCAAAATATTAATCTGCCAAGCAGCTGGAAATTGCATGGACTGAAGGTGCCAAACCTAAAATAATTCCTCCTTTGAATTATCAGTCACTCTGCTTTTTCCATTGAAGTAATTACAAGCTTATTGTGGTGGTGTCAAGACAACACATTACATGGGAGCACAAATAAACTGGCTACTGAACTTTGGATGTGGCTGCAGATCCATCACAGCCCTGGTGTACAGCAGTGCTGGCATGGGGCCAGCTGAGCCCCTCTCTGCCCCATAAATTAAAGAGACAGGTAAAACTCTGGCATAGTCATGAGTTCTTCCCAGAGCACTTCAGTGTCATCAGTCCTAATGGCCAATGGAGAGAAGATTGTTGAACTGCAGGTCCCCAGAGAAAACGGGAATGCAGAATGCAAAAATTCCCATGAAATCCACACAGACATAAAGAGCTTCCCACAGGGCTGAAGCTACAGGAGTGCTGATTACATAGATGTGTTATCCGGTATCTCACTGTATGCTTGGGCTCTTTGCTCATTTTCTGCTGGACAAAGGTTTTTGTTTAACGCTACTCTGATTTGAACACCAATAAGTAAAGTCAATGAGACTTCACTGAATCATGAATTACCTCAGGTTTAAAGTCAAATGGAACTGTCTTCTCCCTTCACTCACACAGTTTCCTTTATAAGACCAGAATTTAAGTTGATATTTAATTCCAGCCCTACCTTAGCTGGCCTAATCACATGATTGGTTTTGTCATATGAACTCTGCAGTCACTGGTGGGTGCACTGTAGATATATTACCTGTAGATAATGGTAAGGTGGTAGTGGAGTGCAAGATTATTCTTCTGCTAATAAGGCATACTCAAATCTTTGGATGGAAAACAAAAGAAAACAAAACAAGAGAGAAAATATTGATTGTTGTATTTCCATCCCAAGCCTGGAACAGTGATTGGTTAAACTGCAGGAAAGTCTAATTAATACACCAGCTTTCCCTGAACTCCCCAGTGACATGATGAAATGTATTTTTCTAGCTTTTTGAGGAGTAAGACAAGCCTTGAGAGTTGATGGTGCAGACTGAAGAGGACACCACTGAATTCTTGCCAGAGAGTGTCAGATAATGTTTCACAATCATGTTGGCTGCTTTTCTGATTCCTGAAGTTCTTGGACTGAGTCCTAGATGGGGTGCAGTGGCTGGAGAGCCCCTTGCTGTGGCAGTGCTGACAGGCATCCTGCCATCCCAGTGCATTATCTCTCCCAGTTTTGGTCCCACTGGGACCACCAGCGCCAGCCTGCTGCTGCCAGAGGCAGATTGGTCCCCATCGATAATCACAGAGAACCCCTCAGCCCTCTGAAAATGGGAAGTAAATTATCTGCAATAAAGACTGTGTGTAAGGGAGGCTGATGTGCTGTACCCTGCAGATCTTGGCTGACCTGACCTTGTGTCAGAGCCTGACGCTGATTCTCCAGCACCACATGCCACTGAAATACTCAGGCAGAACAAAGCATCTCTTGCCAGTATCTGAATAAAGGGCTAAACTCCTTGTAAAAAGTCATACCCTTGGTGTAGCACCTCTCCATACTGGCTGAGGGAGACAAGTGCATTTGTCAGGGCTGTGGGGAGGGAGTGGGACCCGCTCTACTCTGGCTTTTATCATTCTCATCCTAAAATTGATGGCAAAGCTCTGAAGGGGCTTTTGTACCTGTGGGTCAGGTCAGCCATGACATGTGCCAGGACTACAGAATTTAAGGTGATTTCAGCCAATTTACTCACAAATTTTTCTAAGAACATAAATGCTACTGAGAGGCGCATTTTACACACTAGTTATTTTTTCTTTCTCTTGTTGGAGTAGCCAATCACCAAATCAGAGGCTGAAATGCTTGAAGGAGGGTTATCGCTTCTGTCCAAAGTATTTTTTAAAATCACAAGCCTGTAGGGTTGCCCTGGTATCCCATACCCTGGTGGAAATCAAGTTCTCATCCATTTCTGTCATGAGTTCTGTGTCCCCTGGTCCTGAGAGCAAAGTGAAGCAGAAGAATTTCATAATGGACTGAAAGATGGATGTCAGACCACAGGCACAATCTGTGCATCACCCTTGTGCCTGGTGGCTTCAGAGCTTTTCTCTCTGCCTGTCAACGGTAGTCTCCTTGCCTCGATCCTTAGGAAAATGATGTAGCAATAAGACTGAGAATTAAATTTTTCAGGGGAACAAATAAGAGGCCATGACTAGAGATCTCCTGCTTGATGGCAGCCTGAGAGGCTCAAGGAATTTTTTTCTGTTCAAGAAACTGAATGGAATTGAAAGTGTTTCTGTGCATGCAAATTCACAGTAACACCGCTGATTAAGATATCAGAAAATAAGCTGAAAGAATGTATTTGCTGATAATCCAACTACAAAAGAAATAATTGCCAGTCATTTTTATCTGCACTGCAAATGTCACCAGTGAACAGATCTGAGTATGACCCGAATTGTAGTACCATGCATGGTCATTTAAACCAGGAATTTTTGTTGTGCATGCAGAGATTCTCTTACCACATAATAAAGATGAACCTTGTTTGAGTTTTAGTTACTTTTTAAGGGGATCTGCTCTAAGGGTATGACCTGCCTGTTATATTCACAGGCTAACAGGATCAGAAGTCATTATTTAGGATAAGGAATAGCTTACAGTGAGATGCAGAGCTGCATCTTGTGATGGCATAATTTTCTTAGAAGGAATTAGTAACTAACTATGTCAAATAGTTACTAAACAACAAAACTACTTGTTGGCATTGTACAGTGGCATGGAAGAGTTAATCATGGGAAGGTATTTTGAAGCTGGATTTACTTTTCTTCTAATGTTCTCATTAGCAAACACATCTCTGACATCCATCAGGTCTTATTTAAAGCCTATTCACTGTATCAATGGGAAGACTCATTGATTTCAAATAAATTTGGGCCCAATTTTTCATTTTACTGCTCATGCAGCAATGTATTCTGACATTTCTTTGCTCTTGCATTAACTTCAGGGGTTATTTCTTCCTAGATTATTCATTGTGCTATGTATCTAATGCCTGAATTGCCAAGTGCCTTGGGATATACATGTCAGAACAGCTGGTATTTTCTCAGTATTAGTTCTAGTTCACTTTGGACACAGGACTGGGTTGCCATATTCGGTGGCATAATTAGAGCTCTCTCTTTTGTATGAGAAAAGATGGATCAAACCTCCAAATGTTTTGATAGGGACTTAGACCAGAATTTTTTTGGTTCCATGACTGAACAATTCAGAACCGGTCAAGTCTTGGTGTCTGGCACTGGGGTTTAGGGCGGGGTGCAATGATGCCTCAGTCTTACAAGTGCTGTAGGTTTCAACTTAGTCCCTAATTACCCAAATCTTGTTAGAAAAGCAACGTAAAACATCCACAAGAACCCTTTTCATTCAGCAGCTCAGAGCCCTGTGCAGGGATTACTCTGAGCTCTACTATCAGGATGAACCTGGGAAGACTTTTTTTAAGAAGTAAGCAAAAGCATTTCCGAGTGCCATAAGCCCAACTTCTCCTTTCATGTGACACATCTGGGTTACGGTGAGGCGCCCCGAGGCAGGCGGCTGGCGGTGGTTGTGTAACATTGCAATCCAACAGCCCGGCGCCTGGCACAAAGGAGCAAAGGAAGGAAAATATACAGGAAGAAAAAGAAATGACTTAGCAATTAAAAAATAATGATGCAGGAGATAGGGAGGATGGAAGGGTGTTTTTCATCCTGCAGTGAGTAGAGGAAATGTCGCTCGTTGCTGCTTTTCTCAGCCAAAATGTTATTTTTGGCAGGGCTGAGACAGCCAAGCAGGGGATGATGTGTGGGGTCCTGGGCTTGAGCCTCCCAGCCCCACTGGTGGAGACGTGGTGCTCCAGGCAAGCTGGTAGGGCTTGCTTAGAGGCACAGCATCTGGCCTGATGCCCACGGGCACTTGTATGTGGCATGAAAGGAAACAGAAAGAAAAGGCTTAAATCTTTTGCCCGAGTTTTTTCAGATTCAGACCGGCAATACAGAGAGGGAAATAACTGTTGTTTCCTCCACCTCACCCCTAGCATACTCGGGAGCAGTGTTGCACTGTCACACACTCACGCTTTTGAAAACCATTCTGCTCTTTTCAGATGACATAAGCATTTACATTCACTTTGCTATCCAGATCTTTGCTCTCAGCTCAGGGTACCTCAGCACAACACTGCACAGAACTACTACAGGAAACACAATTTTTCACATATTTAAATTCACATAAAACAAAGTCACCGACCAACAGCTGTAATATGAACTGAGATTTCGAACAGGTGCACCTGCTTTTGCACCTGGTGTTCACCTTCCCCCAGTGCTCTACTCCGTATCCATCACTGGAAGCCAAGGAGCAATTGAAGGAACCCATTCCTCCTATGGACGAGACAATGAACAGCAATATAGATTTGCTGAATGATCCATGGGGTCACAAAATTTTGGACTACTTCTTTAGTGAACTGGCAACCACAGCTGTCCTCTGATGAGAATAAGCCACAGACACAAGGATCATTATTCACTGCTCAGAAATGTCATCCCTTAATAATACACTCACCTTCTGTACTCGGGTTCCTTTAATGTTTTTGTCTTAATGAAGAGAGAACATGAGTTAGTTTTCAGTTTAAAGAGCCTCCTCTGATAGTGTTATTAAAATGCAAACTGAAGAATAACGAAGTGGACAAGTGCTAAATAAAAATGGAAATGCCATCAAGCTTGGAAGCACTTCTGAGAAAGGCAAAATTAAACAGAAAATTAATTCTGGAAGTTCTTAGGATTTGCAAAAATACAAAGAGAACATACGCATTCATTTCTGCAGTCTAGTTTCCCTCTTGTTCCATAACTTCCTTAACTTGAACATCAAATCTGTCACTATGCTGTTGTTTATAAACTCATGAGAAAGGAGCAACACTTCAGGCATCAAAGGCTGAGAAATGAAACTGCAGATGTGGATTAGCAAATCTCCATAAGATCCCTTATAGCCTTCCTGCCTAGCCCTGTAGCTCCGTTGCTATTTTTAACCAATTCTTGAGGAATTACCACCAAACATCCTCTCCTGTGACCATTAGGGATATCAATAAAAGCACTATCAATAGATAACCTTGTTGAAGGGCAGGTGACGAATGATGTCACGATGACTGATTGCAAAACACATTCTACAGCTCTGTTAGAGGATGTGAGGCTCTGCCTCATCTCTGCTGCAGTGGATGTGATGCTGTCAGAATCTAGAGGGTCTTCAGCAAAACAGGTCAGTTTTCCCTTTGCTTCCCATTCCTGCCACCAAAGGGCTTCTTCTCATCATTCACTGCATTCTCTTCCTAAGGTATAAGCAATAAATATTCAACGCTCCAAAAGAAACCATCACATATGTGTAGGATCACTCAGGGAATATGAAAATATTTACATGTCTGAGCTTGAAAAGTCTTTTCAATGCTATAGTACATTGCCTCTGTGAAATTATCTATATTATTACTTTAGAGAGAGAAAGTGCCTCTGAGCTTTCCTTGCTTATGAAAAATACTATAGATAGTCTGTAAGCACATAGAAAGTTGATGATAAACACCCTTTATTTTCACAGATTTTACAAAGTAAGTAAAGCATTTGATATTTCAAATACTATGATGATGATTATGTTTTTGGGTGCCTTTTCCCCAGAATCATAATTTATGATTCGGAAGACAAGCAGGCTGCCTTAGGTAAACAGAAATGAGAATATTTGGAGACAGGCAGCCAGGACATGGTTATGGCTTTGTCACAGGATGGTAAAAAAATAAAATTAAAAACCCAACCAACCAAACAAAAAAAGCAGAGGACCCCTAAGGTAGCTGGATACAGAGATGACCTCTCCAGGTATGTTCCTTCTAGTGCTTATCAGCCGCAGAGAATTTCCCACACAGCTCCAAGGCTGTAAGTGCCATATTTTGGATGACATATTTTAATGCAAATTGACCATCCAAATGCTTTTTGCAATATAAAAATTACAGCCAAGATTAAAGTGCCTTTTAATGATGGCTGCTCTGGTTTACAACCCTGAGACAGCCAGGAGCCTGAGCTTTGGAGAGTATATCCAGGATCTGCAGAAAATTTTCAAGTGTGCCAGTGGAGGTACAAGACTGACAGATAATTTGGGTCTAAGAGTCTTTGCTCTGTGAATGTTACTCATTTTTTGAGTCTGTGGCATCTGAAAGCACATGAGGATATGAGTAGATGGGAGAAATTCCTTAAAATCAGTTTTCTTAAGCTTTTTTTGAACTCACCAATAGCAAGACACTGAAGAAAATTGCATAAGAATGAGGGTTAAAATGTGTTTTTTAGAATCTCTCTTAATGGAAGTCCAGAAGAAGTTTCATACAACCAGGAATGTAAAGTTGTACAGAGCATGGTTTGGCTCAAGCATCAGCTATGTGTGCTGTGATGAGTGTCTGCTACGGTCCTTTGGGCTGAGACCTGGAATTTGTGCCCCTTGTTACTCCATAACCTAAGCAGGAAGCACTTGACTAATTCTACTGAGCACAGGAGGTTTAAAATGTCCAGCTTTTTATCTTGCCAAGGTGTTTGTTGAAGAAGACTAAGGAAAAGGATTATATGGGAATCCTGCCTGGCTGAGCATGACCATTGCAGACGGGATCCCTGAAGGCAGTGTGTCTCCTTCTCTGAAGCATTAACCTTGGGGTTTTATAGTCCTTTCTCATTTTTTTCCACCTTTGATCATTCCTGTAAGCATTAGCCAGTGCTGACAGCAGGAATTTGTGCGAACACAGCTCTCCCTACCTTTCTTTCTAATGCTTTCTCCAGATTTTCTTTTGGCTCTCCTTAGCTCAAGTTAATTCTGATCTTCCCCTCCTACTACTGGGAAACGACATCACTATATATTGCTTATCTCCTTTCATATTTTAATGAAGGGCATGAAAGATAATGGCTGAATTTGTATAGCGGTAGAAGAAAGGACTTGGTAGATGACGCTATTGTCTACAGAAACACTGGGTCTTTATAAATACAGAAAGTCTGCAATTATCATTAGAAGGTTTGTTAAAATTGAAAAGTAGAGGAATGCCAGTTATCCATTAATGAAAATCTCTCTCTTCCTCTGTTACCCTTGGAGGAAGCTGGCAAGCTGTTCCCTATTCCGAGTATTGTTCCCTTACCTCCATCCTTTTTCCTCCCTTCCTCTCATTTCCATTCCTGTCAAAGCCTGCAATGCCTTCAGCATGATAAACACACTACTTGTGTGCCTCCTCTCCTATTTGCAGAAAAAGATGAGGCTCATTAAGTGCAAGCATTTTTATTTAACCCCAGTGCATTGTTGCTGCACCATTTTATTTCCTCAACATACTCCAGTGACCATGGGCTCAGAGTTAAATGTCTGAGAGCTTGTGCCTGCCAGTCCCAGTCTGGAGCCCACATTCTCTCTCTACTTGGAAGGGGAGCATCTCTGTGGGGACCAGCAGCGGCAATTGTCACCTTGTCTTCACGACTGTACCCTGTGGGATGTGGGCATGGCATCAGCATCCAGGTGTTTGATCAGGAAACTACATATGCTCAGAGAGCATTTTTATACATATGTATATGTGTGTATACATATATATATATATGTATTTGTATATTTACACACACATGAATGCACACACAAATACACAAACACATATATATTTAGGTATTTATAATTTTATAGAAATATACATTACATTAATATAATTTCAACCCTTGGGACTAAATGTCAAAACCTGGGCATAATTATTGGTGACACTAGGCAAACTCTGTTGTTAATTTAGACTATTTAAAGCACTCCATTTCAGTATCAACTACTATTTAATTTTTTATTTCTACAACCATCTTCGCAGCTGAAGCTTGGAAATTGAAGTGCAGGGTTTTGTGCTACATGATAAACATCAGCACCAAAATGTTTGGAGAGTTTCAGAGATGTTTTCCCTCTCTTTTGAGCTGAGGAATCCATCAAAACTGGTCTGTTCCTGTGAACAGTTTAATTTGTGAAGTCTTATTTCCAGTGAATTTATGTATATTTATTGCAGGGAATATATGTATAATCAAAGCACATAATTCATGCTCAGCTCTAACTTTAATCTGAAATTTGAAAAATCAGATTAAATCAAATAAGATTTCTCCTGCACTTGCCAGTGGGACATCTACAAAGGAAGAACTTTTATCACTGTGTTTCTCAAGCCCTATCCTAAGCCAGGAGTGAAGAAACGATTAAACATATGCAGTCGTCTGAACATCATCTGTGTGTAGAGAAATGCCCATTCTTTAGTGATACTGGGAGTGACTCATCCCTGCCCTGCAGAGGCACAGAGACAGATTGGAGATCCGACGCTGGGAGCAGAAGTCCTGTTGTACCTGTAGGCTCTTCTTCATCCATGGGATGAGTACAGTATCCCCGTGGGGAGATGTTTTCCCTAAATCTCGGCCATTATTGAATACTGTGGTTCATCCAGTTCTGAGTAAGTGCCTCCTCTGTTTTGGGGCACTTGACTGAAGCACGACAAAACTTCCAAACTGTGCAATTTAAAATGTAATTTTGGTGAGTCAGTGTCAGACTTCTTTCACAGAAGTTACAATAATGCCTTTTTGTCTCTCATTTTCCTTCAGCTAAGAGCCTCCAGCACAGGGAGAATAACACAATATAACATGAACACAGAACTCTAATTTATCTTGAATGTATATTTTAAGCAACTTCATGTTAGAGACCTGGACTCATGCTTTGTGAATGAAATGGGAATGCTTCAGAACTGTTTGACATTTAGTCTGGAGCCACAGATCGCCAATAAGCACATGGCCACATGCTAAAATACCTGCCGTGATGTATATACAGCATTTACATACACAGATCTCTGGGGCAGTAATCAGTCAGATCTGCTCTACTTACTGCTATTTGCATCCCCTCTTATAATTCAATATTTAGATGGCTAGGCATCGGTTTAGGACCTAAAATTCAGATCTCAGTTTTCAAAATTATCCCTCTAATTCCTTGCAAGGAAAGGTCACTGTGCTGCTCATTGTGTTGCCAGTTATGAGAATGCCACAACTGCTGGAAGAGGCAGAAGCCCCACTTGTGGTCTTTTGGATCCAGAGTATTCACACTATTGGCTTGAATTTCAGATTATCCTTTTATTTATTTTTCCCTTTCATCTGAACTGGGATGTTAATCATCAGAGTTATCCAGGAAATGCAACATATTCACAAGCTGCAGTGTCTCAAGAGTGAGATAGAAAAGATAAAATTCAGAGAAATATCAATAATTCATATCTACATATAAGTAGATTTTTATCCCAATATATGTTGCTGGTGTGTATAATAAAGTTGTTGGATTTCTTTTCTTTTCAATATACCACACACTTGAGATAATGTGATTATATTAGAATTACATATAATTCCATCTCTGAAGCACATTCAGCATTGCAGAGGTGAATCTCATTTGGGTATGGTTATGCATTTCATTTCTTCTGAAGCTTTGCTGCCCGAGGCTAGAAAAATTTAAATAGGTCAGGGATAACTGCCCTTATCATAGTCCCTTTAGATGCTCTCTATGACAGCACTTGTTTCATTTTGGCCATCAACTGGTCTTGATGTGCCCATCAATAATAATTTGAATTATCCCATAGATTTACCCTGTGATTCCCCATCAGTAAAGTACTGCATGCATACTGTAGTGAAAGAGGACATGGGCTTCTATTGGGCTAATCCTTGGGTGCAGCATGGATGGGGGCCTGTGAGGTCCAAGTGCTGTCTGCAAATATTAATGCACCAGTGTACAGAATACCCACTTCCAGATGAAAATGGGAGGATGGAATATCTGGAAAAATGGGAGAAGATCAAAAGGCATGTTGGAAAAATTGAAATGGAAATTAAATGCTTGTTGGAAAAAGTTTGAAACTGAACATCAGAGAAACTGAATTGAACCAAATCCAAACATTGGAGAAATCAGAGCAACCCCCATCTCTGCCTGTTCTCTCTTTGGTTCCATAGGGATTCAAATGTGTCTGGCTTTAAGAGAAGTAGAAGTCCAGACTGACTGTATGAACAGCAGTATTTCAGACAGCAGCTCACACATCCCACTGAAGCTGTTTTGGCCTGTGGCACCTCTTCACTTGTAACATGCTGGCTAACAAAAGATAACACCAGAAGCAAGATAAATAAAAATTTGGATATACTAAAAATTAATAGAATGTGCTTACATCCCCTTTATGTTTAAATATCAAGTCTTTGGACTTTAGCTAACTGGAGGCAGGGAGTCTGTTGTCCAGATTTTTGCAAGCATGAAATGTTTTTGGTGAGAGACACCATGGGCACTGTCTGTCAGTACAAGACCCCTGCTAGGAATATGCAGGCATGTCACATCCATATAGTTTGTCTCATTTAGCATCTGTGTACACATGAATTTTTAACTTATTTTAAATTGAGTTGCAAGGCCATGGTCATTTGGCAGCAAATAATTCTGAAGTAACTGGCCATTGTGTATGATATGTAGTATACTGCACTTGATCAAGAGCTTCTACAACCATGCCAGGGGAGAGCTGGTGCACAGCAGACCTTTCCTGCAATAACTGGGGGAATGACTCAGCTGACATAGTGTTCCCAGGCACAAAATGCCTACTTTAGTTTCGTTAGAAAAAGGCATAAACACTGTGAGGCAAGATGGTTGATAGCCATGATGGGCTGTTTGGTCAGTGGGCGATGCAGTGATGGATGGGGCAGTGGTTGGGACTGTAGGAGATTAAATCCCAGCAGCCCAGAGGGAGGTCAGTTACAAACACCAGATCTTGAGAGATGTCCTACTTCCCTCCAGCACTGCCTCCATGCATGGCCACTGCCAACATCACCACCATTCCCCTGCTCTTCATGAAGCTTTACAGATCATCTTTTTAGTGCTCCATTAAATGAGGTTTTATACGATAGTGGTGTATTTTCCAGGGTAACAGTAGAGAAATATCACATCCATCCTTTCTTGTTTCCTGAGCTGTATACAAGGCCTGAACTCTTCCACCCCACCATGGGAATGCTGCCTTTCCTAAAATTTTGATTTCATTTACCTGACTTGGCAAAATCCGGGTGTGTGCTTTTCTTCTAAATGATCTTTTCAGATCCGGTAGTTTATCACAAATTTAAGAAAGCAATTCTGGAACCAGTTTTGTTTAATAGTGCTCCTGACAACCTTGCTTGATGGGGGAAACAAAGTCATTATACACAGCAAGTATTCACTTCTGAAGTCAGTTTTGAAAGATGCAAACATTACCTTTACAAATAAAACTGAGCATTTACAGAAACTGTGTAAATAAATGTGGAATTGTCCAGAAATGGTCTGTAAGGGTCTTTCTCCCATAGGCAGCACCCTTTTATTCCAAGACTCAAAGTGTTTACTATCAGCTTGTAAACAGTGGGGCTTGTGTCAGCTGCATACAGGATTCCCAGAGCTACCCAGTCCTCTGATTTTGAGTAATTAGAAAAGAAAAAGAATTTTTTTGCCCTCTTCCATTTCCTTTCCTGTAACACTATCATGCATCACAGCTGTGAAGTTAGGTTGAAATAGTACTTTTCATGAAACATTTTATTGGCTATCTAGTTAACAGCCTTCTAAAATCTTGAGCTTTTCTGATCACAGATGACATGCTCAAGTAGTGCGATGTACATTTCATCGGCCTGAGTTTCCCACAAAAGTTTACCTTGCTCGTACCAGCCTGTTGGTCTGAGGCTTAAAAATAGAGGTGTCAATACCTTTTTACTTGGGAGAATGCGGTGCTGATAAGCTGTTATTCAGTATAAAAAGAGTAGAGTTTCCAAAGAGAACTTTCTGTTTAATATAGAAAAAAAAATAACACAAAAACTATTGAACCAACAATTGGACCTCTCTCCTTTTTGGTCTGGCTCTGCCGTGAGTTATCCTGAGGGAAACAGTGGTCTCCTGATATCAAATCCAAAAACATAATTGTTATCTATCCCTGCCCTCCTCAGGCAAAGACGATTTTCTCTCAGGCAAAGACGATTTTCTCTGAACTTTGGTAAATGAGACAAATAACCTTTTGTGACTGCAACTTTGGCATGTGAAGAAGTGGGCAAGTATGTGCTGTTTCCTTGTGCAAATCCCCCTGAAATCCACACCTTTTAAGCACACCAATTCCTTTAGATATCTTGCTGTCAAACAAGACTCAGCTCTGGGTCAGGCTACTCAGCTGTTCTGAGGCTTGTGAAGATGTAAGTAGGCAAAACACACTCCTCAAGCAATTCTTTTTTTCTTTTTGCTCATCCTCCTGCATCCTCTTTCATGTGGCCCATTTGCATGTGAGCTGCCTTGCTTCATGGTCTGTTAGGAATATGGTTTTATGTCCCAATGGAGATCTTATATAATATCTTGAGAAAAATTAAATATAATCCTATATCAAACTTATTTAGTAAGGATATTTGTGGGGCACAGACGTTTATAACTCTTGCTGTGTCACTAAGAATTTGTCAAGAGATAAGTGATTAGCAAATGATCAGTCTAGTCCCTATTAAAATTTCTTCAGTGCTTTCCAAACACAAAGGAAATAGGACCTATCATAAAGGTGCTTATTATTTATGTCACAAAATAAAGGGGGAATTAAAGGTTTTATAAGTATTACTGTTAACACAATTAATGTCACTATGACCTTAAAGACCAGCCCATAACTCCGTCAAAAAAACCAATTTTTTGTCTGAGTCCTTTGAGATTTTAGGCATGACCTTGGAGTCTTTCTTATGGGAAACTGAGAGATGAAAAAGAAAGAGCACTGCATTAGAGTCCTCCAAGACTCACCTCCTTATAGCTTGCAGATAAAGCCCTGGAAGCTGAGCTGAGTTCCTCTTCAGACTCTCAACTTTTTCCTTCTTAAATCTCTGAAAGAACTGGAGACCTAAACCCCCACCCTTTCCTTGCAGTTGCTGAAATGCAGCTGATGCCTTAAGGCTTTTAAGTCATCTTCCATTCACCTTCCCTCTTGTTCTAGAGGTAAAAGTAATAAATAATTGTCATCTCCACAGCACAGATGAGGAGGCCAAAAGAGCCAGGGAGTGGCTCAAGCTCAAGGATGAAGAAGAGGAGATGATATTTTCTCTGACCAACTTTCCTTCCCCTTTAACGCTCATCATCTTCCTCCTCTGGTTGTATCTTATTAGTAGTACATCTCAGACTTGCCAGATAAGAGATGTTTTTAGCTGATCTGTGTGCATCTCTACCTTTCCAATCCCCTGAGCACTGTGCCTAATTAACACAAACAGTTGCAGAGCCAGCAAAATCAACACTGTCTGTTCTACAGGTCTGCGCCTTAAGAAAAGCTCTCCCACATGCTGTCCCTGCTCTGAAAAAGCTTGGAGCTTGGGAAGAGCCTTTCCTGAAAGCAGACTTCTCTTGCCAGCAAGAATTACCAGGGTACTATAAGAAGATGGTCTGAAAGATGAACATGCACACACCTGTAGCACACAGTGCACTTATCTGTAGCACATCAACCACCCACGTACAGAGTGAAAATCCAAGAAAGTTTAAAAATGTGACCTTTTGTACAAACAGTATTATTTGCTGAATGGATTTAGAGGATGTTTTGCTTCCCTTCAGCCTCTGAAACTAGGTGTCACATCCATAGCACAGGAAGAGCCTTGACTGGGTGTGAGTCCACTTTCTTTAGGAACTGGAGCTGGTCTGTGCCAGAGAGCAGATGAGTGACAAGACACACATTGGCTTCAGGAAGCTGCAGAAGGGCCATGGGCTGAGACAGTCTCCCTGCACCCGCCACAGTCCCAGCTGCCCCTCACAGCTGCTGTTGCCTCTGCCACTTCTGTCCCATCTTCCTGCTCCTGAGTACAGAAGGTACAGAAATGACATTGCCACCGGGCAGCATCTCCCTGCAGCTCACCGCTGGCAGCACTGGCTTCCCATTAGTCTCAGTCAGTGATTTAAATTGGCTCAAGGAGGTTTTCTTGACATCAGCAGGCTGGACTAGGAGCAGCTTGAACAAAAAAGGAATGTCAGCCCAGAAACAGTGTGTAGAGGTGCTCTGAGCAGTCATCAGAAGTTGCAGCATGATCAGTGGCTGTAGCAAACACAGCCATATGGGTATTTTAGACTGGTAATTGCAAATTAGCTTTCTTGGGTTGAGGTTTTAAATCGAGCCATATCTACCCCACAGCCAGCTCATGATTTTGTTTAAATTTTTATGAGCTCTTCAATAGTTATTAAACTTGGTGCACTTGCTATTCAGCACAGAATTGTCATAATATGTCACAAGGAGAGAATACTTGAGGAAGAATAGACTCTGGTGACATGCAAGAGGGATGAGCTCCCCAGGCTCTCTGCAGCATCCTGAATGTTGCAGGTGAAGAGCCAGGGATGGTGACATGAGCCCGCTTCATCACTGCCTGCCAGGACTGGTGATTGCCATGCTGCAGTGGCACAGCTGAGCCAGGAAAGCAGAAAGCAGGTAACTTATTTGCAGAGTGAATCATACCAGAAGCAATTGCATCCCAGAACTAAAACTTCGAAGGGAGTAGAGAAAGAAGGCTTTGCAGTTAAGCAATCATTGAAAAAAAGTGATGGAAAATTAATGAAGTTGGTAAAAGCTTGATGATGGTTTGAACCCACATGGAAAGAGGGACAAGACAGTGTGCTGAGATTAACATCTGGAAGCCTTGACCTGGGAGATAAGGATGATGCCTTTGCTCCATGTAGAATGGCATTTATTCCAAGCAGAAGAAGAATGAAAGAGGAGATTGCCATTGCTGAATAAAATCTGCTATTTCCAAAACGTTCACTTCATCTAGGATTTATGGGATTTTTAGCATTATTGCTTCATGTTTTTCACTTGGAATAGATTGCTCTTTCATGCATGCTGAATCCCACTCCAGCATCCCAGGCCACAACCCGCCATGTGAGAGGTATTTTAAGCAACAAAGCTTGGACAGATAGACTTGTCCTTGCTCTCCCAAATCCTGTGCATGTCAGATTTTGTTGGATTCTTCTGAAAATGAAAAGGTCTCAGTAGAAATACCTTGTCTCAGGGAACCTCAGCATATGGTGGTCCCTGCAGTGCACCATGTATGAGGCAGGCTCTTGCCCACGTCTGAATGAATGACTAACATTTACTTTAAATTTTCTATGCTTATGGCAGCAGTGACAGTGAAGATTGTTTAAAGTTTCATATTTTGTGGTTGTCTAGAGGGTTTTTGATGAATCATTGAGACGAAGATATTCTGTGTGTAAGATCAGGGCATTGTTAAGTTATGCACATCTTAGCTCTCCCCACCGAGTCTCTGAGATTTCAGCTGAACAAATACAATCATTAAGGTGATTTGCAGCCTTACAGGCTCATTTAGCTACCCTACTCCCACACACTATTCTTCAATCTGATTGACTTTAAGTCAGCTAATTCCTCATGTAACAAGCTTTCTGGTGTGTACTGCAGTTCTGCTGAACACTTCATCTGGCACTTCATATTGTTGTCTTCTGTTAGAGTCCACGTTTTCTGTTCCCATCTTTGCATTTCTTTGAACTTGAGCCATTTTTGCCATTGAGATTTCTGCCAGGGTGTAGGAATGTGTTGCCTTTACTCACAGTGAAGGTAATCTTTCATGCCAATTTGGAAGTAGACTTTTCACATTCTGAATTCATTTTCATTGCTTATAAGTTTCTGCACAGATCTTTTCTGTAACTAATCAGCTTTGCCATCAATTTTGTATCTGTTACCTTTAGACCAATGCCTTGTTTAGCTCAGTTCTTCTGCCATGAGAACATCTTCAGTGCCCTCCTTGTCATGGCCTTCCTCAGTTGTTACTCAGCCATCAGAGAATCACAAGATATGGTTTTTCTTCGAGGAAATGAAGTGTTACATTTGATTTTCACAAGGTCACTAGAATGAGAAGACAGTAACTAGGATGTCATCAAAATATCTATTTAGAGCCTTATTTCAGAGGTGGGATGATATCCCTTTCAAAGCAAAAATATTGCTAATTTAAATAAAAAGATCTTTTTTAAGCTTTAACAAATTTGTGGAAGTAAATTTCTTTTGTCAAGGAGGAGATAAATAACTTTTTACACACATAGTTCAATGCCCAATTTTAAAACTCTACACACAAATGATTTCAGTAAACATCCACACACACCCCTGAGCCAACAAGTGTTGTTGAAAATCCAGACTCAGTATTGCATGGGACACAGGTAATGGAGCTGTTTCTTAATATTGCTTTCCCCTGGGTTGTAAATAATAGAGACAGATGCTAGAGGACAGGAAATCAATTGGACATGGAAAGACGAGAAGATGAAAATTCTCACTGCAAGTAGTGAAAGGTTGAAGGTGTTTGGTTGGTTGGTTTGGTTGGTCTCACTAAGTTCTGTGCTTTATATCATATAAACTTTCTGTGAGCTCAAAACAGTTCATAATATTAGACACAGCATGGGGAGCTCGCTCAATTATTCTCTTCCACATATCCTTCACTGACATCCATCATCATTTAGAAGGGTGAAAATGAAAATTCCCATTAGACCTCTTTGTTTAATTGCTCTTATTGCTTCTGTCACTTCATGAGAGCTAATGCAATACTTGTGCTTATCTCAGAATACCCTGTCCATCAGAGAGGAGTGTGACATCCACCCAGACCACGGAAATGGTGCAACAAGAAGGTGAGCTATGGGAAAAAACACAGAGTTGCTCATTGGTGATTAGCTGTTTAGTGCTGGGAATCAACCAGCATTTAATTATAGGGTCAGGAGCTTGTTTGTGAGACTGCTGATGCAGGGACAATGTTCACCATTTGTTTGCCATTAAAATTCAATTTGTAATCTGTCATTAAAGTACTCTTTTGTTCCCAAACCAACTGCTCCCAGAAGCTATTTGAAACTATCCGTTCCATATACTAATGTCAGCCCACCTTGGGTGTCTGTTAAACATATGGAAAAGGCAGAACATCAGAGGGCAGCCAGTAAGCAATAGTGTCTGAGCTGTGGGGGTCCAGCTGCCTTCCTGAGAGAGCAGAGCCGCAGCACCCATCCATGCCCCACCACACTGTCTTTGGGCTGGACCCCATAGGAACCTTAGGGATTCACAGAAGAGCATTTTGAGAATGCATTTTCCTTTCTTGGTCCTTACAGCTCTCACTAAGGATAATCCACCTCAGGTCAAAGGACAAAAGATGGTTTTGAACTCATGTGCCAGCCTTAGCAGGGTGCCACCAAATCCTCATGGCTTACCCTTGGAGCAGTTATCTATACCAAGGCCATGTACAGGTTTGGTCTGAAAGTCCCTTTAGGTTTAGTATAGTCAATCCAGGCCACATCTTATTTTTATCATCTTTTTTTTTTGACAATGACTCCCAGGCAAAACACACATGAAAAATAATGGGTAGCTTGCAGGTTGGCCATGTCCTGATCTATCTGTCTGATACTATTTCAGGCATGAAATGAGCTGCATGCTAAGAGCTTCTTTGGGAAGTTTCTGTAATGACTATGACTGTGGGCAACACACCTTTCCCAGCAGGATGGAGAGCTCTGGTATGTGTCTATTTGCTTCAAATAAAAATAATACAAGTTATGACAGGTGATCAGTGTGATCTGCACTATCATGTATGTCTTCTGCCTTGTGCTTGCAGTAGGCAACAGGACACATCAGACAGGTGAAGCACAACTCCCTCCATCTTTTGGCATATCCAAGAGCTCAATCTGTCTGCAGGCACAACGTGTACTGAGAGGTGCTGCTTTTCATCACCAAAAGCCACTTGACGACACATCTCTGAGTTGAGACGTCTCCACTGTGCCCTCCTCCCACAGGTGGGAGGGAGGTGGCTGTAATTCCAGTCTCTGGAAGAATAGATACAAGCCTTTCTCCTGCTAAGCATCAGCAGAAGTCTCAAAGGAAGCTATACTGAATACACTGCTTTGATTTTCTTTGACTTCTTTCTACATAATCAGCTAAACCAATCTGTTAATGAAATGAAAGTGGTCCTGGCAGATAGGAAATGGGGCATAAGAAATTATTTTTTAATATACTTCAGAGTTTGCAATATACTGGATCCAAAATGTAATATCTGCAAGTGGGTCAGATATGCTTCCTCTATGAGGGAAAAAGAGAAGAAAAATATGGCAAGATTAAATTGCTGCTCAAATTTCCAGAACAGTTAGAGTAAGTGTTTCCAGGGAGCAATGACTACATAAGTGACATGGGTAGTTTCAGGAAGTACATGTGGGATAGGCTCTGACAAGGGACAGTTGTCACACGAGGATACAGATGGCACTTCTAATGTCTACAGTGACTTCTACATGCGAATGCATCATCACTCACAGTGCAACCCAACCAACCATACGAGGAGTCAGCATATGCCAGCCTACATATTGCAGGGCTTTTGAGGTTTTCTAGCTCTGCTGTTTGTCATCTTAGAGATGCTTTTCTTAACCACTTGCCTGCTGGTGACTGGTGGGGCTCCATCACACTGGCATCCTCTGGGGGCCTGAGGTCCATCCCAGAGCACCACAGGGACTTTGTCCATCCAAAAATATGCCTTTCCACGTTGAATTGCTGACGTTTCCTGCTTGCAGGAGTTGCACTCTTTCTGGGAAACAAATTGTCACTAGTGCTGGTAAGATGTTCCTGTGCAAATCCTCTAGATGAAAAGGACAGTTTGGGTGACAGAAATGGTAATTTGTCTCTGCTGGGAATAGGAAAAGCAGCATTTGGCACCTGGGCGTTAGTCCTTGTTTTCTTTTTAAAGAATTCTGTCCTTCCAAGTGCCTCTCCTTGTTCATTTTCTCACCATCTGAAAAATGGAGCCCCATGAAATTATGCATAAGAGACACCAGACACAGAGCGAATCCTCAGCAGGACTGATGCCCTCCAAGCTTGGAGCAGATATCACCAGGACTTTCTGAGTGACTGCTGCATTCATGCAGGAAGGCTTCTGCCTGACAAATGTGTTTGAATTCTCTGAGTACAGTGGGGCATTACTGGATAAGTATGTAATAGAGGACATCATCTATCATGATTTCAGGGAAGCGTTTGACAGTGTGCCACAAAGGGAGTATGATTTACAAAGTATAAGGAAACTATTGATATCACTTGCAAATCAGATTGGCAGTTTGAGGAAGAGGATAGGGATGGGACATAAAGCAAAAGCAGAAGCGGAAGACTGGACAAAGGCTGGATTTCTCTGAATAATGTTCAAAGTAACCTTAATCCAATCTCCCTGGGTACTTGGGACAAGGAGAAAAGAGAAAGAAAATGTGTAGAATCTGAGCAAGCCTGACTGAAATGAAATTGCATTCCAATATTCAGAAAGGCAAGGGAATAGGAGGCAAAAAAGTCAGGAACCATACTCCACAAGCCATCCATAAAATCTAATTTGGAGAGCGACTCAGCATATCAGACTCCCACAGGACTCTGCAGCCACTCTGCATCAGCAACAGGACTGCTCTAACCCTGCTGGGAACAGGCTGGATGGTTAATATGGACAGAGTCAGTACATTGCTATTACAAAGTAATCTAGCACTAGGTTACCGAAAGGTATGTGTGAAAACAAGCTTTGACAAGTACCTGACTGTCTCTGGCATGGACATTTTGGCTGAAGGGTGCCTGAGTGCCCTGGTTGCATGTTCCCTGTCACAAGGGCATTTTGCAAAAAAACCCTCTGTGTCATGAGCTGGTCCACTCACAAAGTCTACCACAGCAGAGGGAGTTATTGGGCAAACATGAAACAGTGGGATTTAATCAGGGCCCTGATAGCACTGTTTTGGGAAGAGGGATGACTTTGTTATTAGGAAGAGGGGATTAAACGCCTAACCCTCATTATCATTGCATGACTTCTACACACTAGTTCTGGTGCACTGAGGTGAGGATGACATGCTTACCATTATGGACAAGCTTTTCTGAGCCTCTGCCAGGGCAGGCAGCAGGAAAGCACCACTGGCATTATTTTGCCAGGAAACATCTAGCAGTTTGGACCAGCATGTCTTACAAAGAAAAATCACTTGGAAGTGCAGAGAGCTGCACATTTCCTAGGACTTGTAAGACACACAGTTGGGAAGTTATTTGTGGCTGCATCTTAGGAAACCTGGATCAGCTCTTCTGTCCTACCTCCTGCCTTTCCTTCCTCTCCCTCCTCTTGTTAGGGCAGAAAGCTCTCTGAAGCAGGACTATGTCTTTCTGAGGAATTGTGATAACAGTTTTCCAAATGGACTCCTGGCCCTTGTGGCTGCTGCACTGCTACCAAGTGATGCCATCCCTGATGGGTTCTGGAAAGGTCCCTCCTGGCTCTCTTGCAGCTGGCTGGCCAGGAGCAGTGCTGCTGCCTCAGTGGTGTCTGAGTGGGTGGCAAATGTCCAGCAGTGCCAGCAGTGCATGGCCAAAAATGACAGAGAGAAAGGGGCAACAAGAAGTTTCCCATTTTCACTCCTGCAAGGCTGAGGGTGAAAAGCCTACAATTTGTGCTTGTTTTCTGTTTTTTTCCACTGCCTGATTATTGCCAAGAATTTCATATAGACACAGCAATTTAGTTAGATTGATGGCCCTTGTCTCCCTAGTGACAAATGCAATGCCTGCCAGACACTTGGCTCTAAACTGTCTTTACAATCATTCTGCTTTTTTTAAAGTTTAAATGCCCACTAGAGAAAAACTTCGTTTGTCATTTAGATTGGCCTTGGCTAAATTAGTTCATTCCTGAGCAACTCTAAAACACAAAACGAGTATACTAGTCTAGGAGGCATGGAGACTTCTCATAAAGAGAGGAGCTACAGGGTGGATTTAAATCCACATCAAGGAAACCCATTAGAGAGGAATTTAAGGCAGGAAGATAATGTTGGAAAGCAGATATATACCCAGCAAGCATGTCATGAGAGCCCAGGCTGCATCACAAGGACAGTGAAAGGCAGAGGATGGTATCAGTGAACAAGGGTATTCCTGCAGGCAACAGGAGCAGCGTCACAGTCTCTCTGAGGTGCTGCATGAGCATCGGGATCTTATGAAGCTGCACAGTTTGCAGAGGAACCTTCTCCTTCATTTAAGGGCCAGTGACCAGTGACAATCCACTTGTGGGAGCAGGAACAGTGTCTGACCATGCATGCTGTATCAGTAATGTATGGGAAAAAAAGGGATATTCATCTAAGAGCGTGTAGGATTAACTTGATTACTTGAAGAACTGTCCTGCATACATCAGAAATGTGAATTCTGTTGCCTCATAAGAAATTGTATTTGGGATCCCTGGTTTTTTATGTTTGGGACAGCAAAAGTGCAGACAGGAACCTGAGACCCATGGTAAGAAGTGTGGACATGGATGCTCCACAGGATTTGGTCTCAGGTTAGGAGCAGAGCGTTACCACCAGGGCAAGGAGGCTGGTTTGTAGCTGCTCTTTGCACCTCAATCCTTGTGACAGCACAGATGTCTGACTCCAATTTCTCCTGTGGCTTTCACCTGCAGTCTGCTGCCCAGAGGACTCTCATCTCTCTCCTGCCAAGGACAGAGCTGAGCATATCTAATCCTTGCTAGTTGCATGGAGCATCTTCTGCATGGGCTTTTTTTGGTAAGATGATTGAACTACAGTCCATGTGGAGTGATTCCTTCCTGAAATCTGTTGTGTCAGGCCAGTTCCTATCCCCCGAGAATGGCTCATCTGAATTGAATGAGTTGGTTTTGGCCAACAACGAAGTCTATGCTTTAAATAAAAATAAAAACTAGAAGGTTCCCTGGAGGCTGAAAATATTTGATACTAGGAAAAGCATCACAACTTGTCAACTTCCAATTCCCTTTATTTTCATGCAACTTTAAAAACCCCCAGCTTTACACATTCAAAAATACACTTCAAGAATTAATCTCTTCTTAGCTGACACTTTAAATGTCAACTCTGAGCCTAGAGTAAATTTTCACAGGCAAGTTATAAAAACTCTGAAAACAGGATTTAATAATGGTAATGCTGACAAAGCCTGGGCCTCAGCAATGCTAGTAGGTGCCTCTGTGTATACCCACCAAACAGGTGGGCTGGAAAACAGATGGGGGAGAGCTAATTCATTGTTATTAGCTGGGTGCACTTCTGAAAGCTTTGTAATTGGAGACCTTCCTTTTCAGATTGATAAAAGTCTGGATCTAGAGATAGATTACTGATTCTAATTTCCTCACCTGTGTTATTTTATTAGACTTGCTATGGCAAACTGGTATTGTTGTAGTAAATGGGCTCTGTGTACCTGTTACTTTATGTGCCACATGCAGAACATGCTCCATCAAGCCCGTCAGAATAACTTGGTTAAAAACACCAACACTGAGTCGTATGCGCCTGTCAGTAGAGCAGAAATGAGAAATAACTGGCAGGAACTGGGTGCGGAACAAACGAGAATTTACTTAGTCTAGGGAAGAAAGTATTCTCTGATTTAGTGTTCAGCTCGAGTCCATGTTTTATGCATGTGCATATAGAAAGGAAAAAATTCATTGATTTGCTTCACAACTAGTTTATGTCTTGATGGAGCAAAGCATGTAAGTGCCTGCTTAAGTCCATTCCCATTCGATAAAGTGTTTAAGCAGCTGCCTATGTCCCAGCGATACTAATATAGGATTTAAGTGTCTACTTACAGTGAAATGTTCTCAGAAGCTTTGTTATGCTGAGGCCTGATGTGTGCTGCTGTATTCTGGACACGGCTGGTCACGCAGACTAAGGATGCAGAAATGAAAACCAGAGCGGCCATTACCTTGTCACTACATGATAGCTTGCTCGGAATTTCTCCAGATAAAGCTCTGGGGACATCTTTAAAGTGTTATCAGCACAAATACACAGGGATTTTTTTTTAAATCTTTACCAAGTTCTCAATCATGTGAGTAGTTCATCCCAAGAACTAGAAGAAACTTGCATGATCAAAACTAGTATGGGAACACCTTCCATCACAGTGATGGGTGTGAGAAAGCCAGCACTAAACCCTCTGGGGTTATCCAAACCTCTCCTCTTTTTTCCTTTTCATCTGCAATGGCCTGGGAAGGGATTTTTCTCGGAGTTACTTGATCTTCAAAATGTTTTTTTGCAGTTCATTGCTCTGTTTAAGGCAGTGTTGCTTTATGTGGGTGGGAGAGAAGGCAACTCATGGGCCACTCCTTCTTGGGGTCATAACAGCATGGTGTGATGTAACCAAGTGTAATAGCAAGGGAAACTAAAAATATTTGACATCATATTTTTGAGACTGTATTTTTTGGGAAAGAGGCCATGTAAGCCCCTGAGACAACCTGCCATCCCACAACCAACAGTGTTTTGAAGAAGGCTGCAAGGTACATCAGGGAATTTGTGCAAAATGATCACTCCCCTATTAAAAAAAAAACAAGAAAAAAACCCCAGTAACAAATATGGAGTGCTAATTTTGAGGATCAAGGTCTCCTATTATTTTTGCTCACAAAATCTATGAGCAAAAAATGGACAATTTTGCAATGTTAAGTTCTCTTTCTCAGTTCTGATGGCACATGCAAGGCTCAGTCCTGCTTTGGGCACATCACAGTGGTTATTCTAATCACTGTTTCTTGGTTTGTCCCTAGGCAGCTCAGCAGAAGCTCATCTCCAAGGGTCTGACCTGCATGCTAATAGAAGTGGAAACTCTAGAACTGATGACGAAACCTTGTTGCTTTTTCAAGCTTTGTAACATCTTTGGGAAAGGTTCTTGCTTTTGCCTTCTCCCATGCAATCGGCAGAGAGATTAAAATTTACTGTGGCTGCTATTTCCAGACAAGAGTTAGGAGCTGAACTGAGGTTTCCTTTTTCCAAGTGCTTTTTAGTGTTGACAGTGCGGAAGAGTCATCTGTGACAATTTTGTTTTTTCTGTCAGTGCAGCTTCCTACATGGGATTTATTTTTACAGGCAGGATCCTTCAGAATATTTCTTTTTTCAATTCCATTTTTGTTTAGCAAAGTAGCTTCGTGGGTTGTCCCCACTCAGGCATTTTTATACCCTCTAGAAAGCTGAGTTTCTGTGTTGGTGATGGACATGAATCGCCACATTTCGTGCCTTGCAGCAGAATTAGGTTAAATCCGTATTATTGTGGATTTCAGTGGGAATTTTACCTTGGTCATGGCCAGTGATACTCTACACAGAGATTTGAGTTACACACAATGAGGGTTTTTTTCTGAGGTGTGATATACATGGATTACTGGACTGTGAAGTTCCTTTATCAGATAAAACATCATCATCTCTTCTTTCTGGTCATCTTCCTTATTTTTATGTTTATTTTCTGTATCTCATGTTGTGTTAAAATTGTAGATAACTTGGGGCAAGGATCATCATGTTTTATTAGGAATATTACAAGCCATTTCTGAGTAAAACTTATGTACAATTCAAATCTTTACTTTTTTAGGGAAAGGAATACCTGTGTAACAGGAAATCCAAGCATTTAGCTGTCCAAGGGTCTCATTAAATCTCTGTGCTTCCCTGGAGTCAAATTAAATCATGAGCACAAGTGAGCCCTTATATCACATAACAAAGTTTTCCACAGGGCATGATATTACAGTCACTGTGCCATATGCAGTACAAGGTCTGATGTGGATTTTGCAATGTCTGCCATCATATTTCAGATACCAAGCAAATAAAAACATGTATTTCCATAGAAACCATAATGTGTGCTGAATACTGCCCTTAAGTATGCAAATATAACTTCTAATATAGTCAAATGGGGATGTCACTATATTCTAAAGAAGAAATTGCTGCCATATGTTGATACATAAATGTCAATCAGTTACGTATTTCCCAATATCTGTATTTTAACTACTATTTCTCCCTCTGAGTGTTGCACAATCATGTCTACAAAACATGACTCAGTGACTACCCATGATGCATGGCTGGCTGGACACCAGGATCCAGACTAAAGGACTTCCAGGGAAGGAGGCACGTGTCTAGCACAATCCCAGCCCCACAGGCACCCTCAGGAATCTGGCTGCTTAAAATTAAAGATTTAAGAAGAGGTGTCATTGCACAGCCTGTAGTTGTCACAGGATTAAACAGCTAATGAGAAAGTGAAGGGACTGGCAATGTCTGCTGCACTGTAGTCTGTTGTCTCTGCTATTACCAGGTCAATCTCTAACTTTAAATCATCATCACGTCTTATCTTTTGCCTCATAGAACACACACAGTGGCCTCGTGCCTTCTCTGAAACCCTATAGGTAGAAACAGGAGACTAATGCATTCTTTTTCACAAAGGCAAAGTAATTCAGGTTTAACCAAACTGAGAACAATTACCACTAAATGAAACAATTAAAGAAAAAAAAAATTTTGAGTGCACCTGAAACTTTTTATTTGGCTTGGAATAAAAAGCTCTGATTCACTGTAAAAATTTTAATGATTTTCTTTCATTACAAATTCAGGTCAGATTTAAAAAAAACCCCACCTTATTCTTTCAAACCAAGATTCTGATAGCAGTTTGAATGTTTAGAACAAAATACTCTATGTTTCCAGAAACAATATATTATTAAAATTGACAAAATATAATATTTTTACCTACTTTATTCTCCCCCCCACAACCCAACACCTCAAACCCAGTTCTTTTCAGCTGTAAGTTTCATATATTTTTCCCCTTTGAAATGCACCTTGGGCAGAGATTTTAATAGTTACTTCAATGAGTAAGATCATTGTCCAAAAAATACCTTTAGCTGCACACAAAAGGCTACAGCACTAACAAACCCCAGAAGGAAGCGTGGCCATGGTTTTCATGTCTCA
Source organism: Serilophus lunatus (assembly GCA_013399895.1). NCBI lineage: Eukaryota > Metazoa > Chordata > Aves > Passeriformes > Eurylaimidae > Serilophus > Serilophus lunatus. The sequence goes on along the minus strand of VXBA01005506.1, from coordinate 2,238,409 downwards.
CTTGCAATCAACAAGGTCTTCATAGGCAAAGATGGTGTTTCAGTGGGTTTTGATTCTTGAGTTTTATACATCAAAATAATCCACCAGAGGTGGATGCTGCTCCTTAATAATCATACCATTATTTCCAAACATTTAATCATCAGTTCAACTGGGAATAAAATGTGGATAAATGTAAATTATATCTTGGTTTTTTTGCAGAACGTGTAGTCTTTGCTTTAAGAATCTGGATAAGATTTCGGCTGTTTACTTACTAATTTATAAAAATATTAATTCTGTTTTAAACTGACATTTGGGTTAAAAAATCTTGAATTTTTTAGCATGTTTCAGTTCCAAATCTCCCTTTTGAAGGCTAAGTTAATAATTAATGACAGTGAGCAAGCACAGCATGTGAAAGCACTGTCCCAAATTACTTGAAAGTCACTGTCTTTTAAGGCACCCCTGGTCAACTGCTGCATCACTTTTGTGTGTTCAAAGACAGAGAATCACCCCTTATCCTTCTCTGGACGTTGGCATATTTAATGAATCCCTCACAGGAATGATAAGAAAATGAACCACCAGTGCATCGACTGGCTGTTGGGTATTTAAATGCAATTTTCTATGTTATTCTGGATTTTATTAACTATTATAAGATTCAGTCCTTCACGTTCAGCCTTATAGAGCATCTTCCAGGACAGCTGGGCTTTCTGTTCATTGTAAATAGTCCTGCAACAGGCTCTCCATTGTGCTAAAACTGAAAAAAATCAATATATATTCTAATAGACAGGAACAAATTGGGTCTTAAAGTGTGAATAGGGCTGTGTGAAATACAATAAAGTAAATTTAACTAGTGAACTGTATTAACTGTGGTGATTATTCTGCATTCAGGGAGGATAATTTATGTAATGATCATCAAAGGTATTGGACCATAGATCTTGAAGGTCATTGTCTGAGCTGGGATGTGAACCTTTCCAAAGGTAAAGAAAATAATTCCAATTAGACTGAACCTCATTATTGTTTTCCAGGCCATCTCACCTCCATTACACAGCTGACTTCTGGAGCAGCCTGGGATGGTGTCTGTACTCTGGAAGCAGATGCAGTGTTGGCTTGGTCCCTTGGACCAGCAGCCCCATCACAGCACAGGAGCTGCAGCTACTGAACCACCCACCACGATTTATCCCCTTCCTCAGCCCAGGGCTGGTTTTGTCCACAGCAGATACAGGAGAAGAAAGAGTTTGGGAATGCGGCTTCCTGCCTCTAGGCTGAGTTTACCAAAAAGGCTGTGATTTTATACTAACAAATAACAAGCAAATGCATTTTCAAAGTAGCTGGTTTCTGATTAGAAGTGCTCTTTTAAAGGAGAGTGCCTTTGGATGAAGTTTTGAAATCTGAAGTGAATCATTTTGACTTACTCATTTCTCTACTGTATCAAAATATTTTATTTCATAATAGCTTGGAGCTGTTTCACCTGGACTTTGATATAGTAGAATATTAGCTGTAATAATAGGATAAGTAATAGACCATTGCTGTTTTCATGTTATGGAAACAAAAGTTAGTGTCGTACCAGAACTACATGATCCAGTATTAATTAAAAGAAATGCTCCCATGTTCCCAAACCAAATCAAACCAAAACCCATGTTTACAGAAAAATTCAGGGTTGTTGTCTTTTTTTCCATTTAGAATGAAGACAAGCCTCAGGGCTTTCTTCAGAGCTGAAAACCTCATCAGTGTCCCCCGAGAGTGCCATGTTCACTGTTTCAGCTGCTGAAGACATGTTAGATCAAGTTTTCAAACCCAGAGCTTCTTGCCAAGTCTCAGAGCCAGCCTCTAGTCTTAAGGTGGCCTTTTGGGGCCACCCAGGGCTCTTTGTTGATTTACTCACAGCTCCCTGACTATGGGATTGACATGTAACACAAGGGAAAAGGTAGCTGGTAGGGAGAAACCTTATTGCAATAGGGGAAAAAGATTTTGTTACCAGCATGGGTAGTATGGATAGATACCCCGTTAATTTTAAAACAATAAGCATCAGAAGAGGTAGAGGAAGGAAATGTGTCTTATAAAATAAGTAAATCAAGAAAATTAGACAAAGTCAGTTACCCCTAAAAGGAAAAAGCAGATTTGTTCTCCCGACAAGCAGTCCTAGGAGTAATTCCAGGGATTTTCAAAACTGTGTCCTCACTGCTGCAAACGCAATATGGCCTAAATAACTGATTGATCTTTAAAAAAATATTTTAATTAAAACAAATTGCTCAAATAATGTTTTTAAATAATCTCACTAATTTTTGTGCAAAGACATGAAGGAATGTCTATATTTAAATGACACATACTGTATAAGTAATGTCTTTTTTGGTTTGAAATAGACTTCTAGCATTACTTCTTCACAAAATAAGGGCAGCTAAAGGAATTTCTAATTGATAAATCTGACTGCATTTTAGGCATGGCCATTAGACTAATGAAAATCCAGTGTGACCAATGCCTTGCAGTTGATTTTGTTCATAAGTACACTCAACAGAGCTGTTTCCATTGCCAGCTCTGCAATACAATCCTGGCAACCTGTTCAGTTGCATTTCAGTAATTTCCACTTTTCTGCATATTCCCCTGTTCAACCTTCTCATATTACACTGTTATTTATATGTATTTTCTTGTGAGAAAAAAAAAAGTTATGCAGGATCATATTCTTGTCTGGTAGGAGGTGGCATCACTCACCCAAACCACTGGTGAGAGTGTGGTCCGTAGATGGTTCATGATGCACTTTCCATGTACTGCATTTCTGCTTGTTTGTACCTCAGTGTCTGTTAATGAACTCTCGTGAGATCTTTGAAAGTTGGAAACAGTCACCTGTTGTTAATGAAGAGCATGAGGAGAGTCAATGAAAAATTAAGACAACTGAAAATGGGAGCTGATGGGAACATAAGAATTTTTTTTTTTAAATTACCCAGGTATTCCCTTTCTGATAGTCTGAATTAAGAGTTCAGTTTCTACAAATAGTATGCTCCACAGTTCTCACAAACTCTAAAATACTGATTACATGTGTCTTAAAGTGCTAATCTTTGTCTGAAAATAAATTTTAATATGTTTGTCTGCAATGGTCTTCCTACATAGAATGAACTTGGCCTGACCCACAAGGGTGAAGAATAAAAACAGACTTGTCTCTATCTAGGGGCAAAAATTATGTGAACATGATCTGGTCATAATGTCCTTTGTTCAGCTGTTTGATTTCACCATAGTGCTGCCAGGCAAGGTGACATCTGACCCAGGGAAATATTTTGACACCTGGGTTCAGAAACCAACCTTATGTATGTGACCCAATAGCCTGAGGCAGATTTTATTCCTTTTAAAATTGATTAAAGGTGAAGAACAAATATTAGTTTTCCAGTTAAAATGTTAACTCAAATCTACTTATTTTAAACAATATTCTGTGTTCCTTTAATATCTGAGTGCCCACTCATGACACAAAAATGCTGTGTTTCAGTGTTCTTGGACATCAGGACCAACCCCCTGGGTTGGTACAGGTCTCCTCTTACAGCATTTTGTTGAATGACTTGAGCAAAAGCAGAAGGATCCAGACAGATTTTAAGCCCTGCAGGATCTTCAGAAGCCTCAAGGAGACAGAAGCAGTGTTGTGGGGAGTCTTCTGCAGATAAATGAAGGATCTTGGCAAAACTGAGATGCTTTAATAACAGATGGTGAGGAATAGACTTAGCCAGCTCTTTCCATCATTCTTCAGTGCAGAAGATCCCTCCACATGACATCCTGCACTGTCAACTCAGATCTATTATTAAACAGCCCTCGTAGTGTGTGTGCTCTAGTCCCATCCTCAGGAGATGGTCTCATGGGGTCAGGATTTGATTTCTGTGTCGGTGTGTCCGGCTGAGCCATCCCACCTCCTGCAGGTTCAAAAGGTGGAAACATTTGGGTTTTCTCCCAACACAGCCAAAGGTCCAACCCAAATCACCGCAGAAATGCAGGAGTGTGGAGGTATAGTCGCTTTGTGTCAGGCTCTACATCTGCTACTCCAGCTTCCTTACAAGATGAAATTGCTCTGTAAAGTTGTTTTTTTCTGTGATCCTGGGATTCTCTTCTCTTTATCTGCATTTAGTGAAAGCAAACATGAAGGAGAAGAGTGATAATAGAAGGATGACAGTGATACTCTTCCTCTGAGCACAAGCTTCAAGATGCAGCCTGACCCCTTATGCCTCCATGTGCTATAGAGACAAAACCAACTAAAATCCTGCATTTGAAAAGAACGTTCTTGTAATGATGCAACACAATGCCACAAACCAGTGATACTTTGAGAGAGAAACCCTCCTGCCTGTGCCATGACTCTCACTTTTGCTCCACACTGGAACACCCTGAAATTCCAAGTCTTTGTTAAGATACTTGGGCTTAAAACGGCCAACACACATTGAAAGCGAACGGGAACTGGCTTATGGTCAGTTAGATGCCCTGTGAAGAAAATAGTCTCTTTTTAATTTTCAGCACACTCCCTCAGCTCTTGCAGTCTTGGACATGTTTACAGGACAGTCTAAACTCTACAGTAAGGCATTACAAGTATTAAAATTCTGCCCATTAAAAATGACATTAATATGCAAGTAATAATACAGGGAAGCACCTCACCAACTGATAGCACGGAGGAGACACATCTGTCCTTTCAGCTCCACCTCAAAGGCCAAAGAAGAACAACTGAGTCTGAAGTGCCTAGGAATGATGGCATCCTGCATCCAAGCTGAGTGACTTGAACAGCAGCCATGCTCTATTATGCCAGAGCTAAATCTGTGTCCAAGTATTGGAAAAAATCCAAGGGGTTTGTCCCAGCAGTGATTGAAGGAGGTTTTTTCCATAGTTCTTTCTCTTCTTTTTCTGAATCTTGAAAGGAAATGTACCAGCCTCGAGCTGGAAGGGACATAATGATGCCCTAGCATTGGTACAAAATAGCCCATGCACTGCTCTGAATGGTAATGTGGCCCTTTCTGAGTGCCTGAGCACATGAGGGTGATCCAGGTGATGCTGCACAGCTCTGCTATGCAAGTGGCTTTGGGCAGCAAGCAAAGCCTGGGCTGTGGGAGCTGTGAAATTCCACTTCCAGAGGAGTCTGAGAAAAGCAGGTTTAAAAATAAGCAATCAAGCTGGTTTCCTTTGTTAATGACTCAGTGATTCACCCTACATAGCACATTTCAGCTTTGAAGGGCTTCACTCTTGGGAGTAGCTTTCTTTGGAACCCATTGTTTTGAATGAAAATGGGAAGAGCATCTAAAACCAGGACTGATGAGACTGTACTCACTGTGTCTAACTTCTTTTATTCACCTTATTTTCACCTTTTTCTCTTCCTCCTTCTCAATCGTAGACCTACTCAGTCACTGATAGCTCCCTGGGAGGGGAAATAGAACTTTTGCTCTTATCTGACCTTTTAAATTGACTCCCTCCACTACTGCCTGCTTTGACTGAGAAACACAGAGATCAAATGATCTCCCAGTCTTGTGTAATGTTATTAAACTGGTACTATAAATTGCAGACAGGGAAGTTTCCCTGTGGCTTTTAATCCTCAGCTACAACAGGAACAAGAAGTACTAGAGGGAATGAATGAGCATGTCTCGTCCCGAAATACAGGTGACAGCTACAATCTACATGAGAATGACAAAAAAAATCCAGATGGCAGACTTTGGGAAAATATATTAAACCACCACCTTTGCCCTTGGCCCTGTGAATAATACTGGGCAGAGGTCCTGGCCAGTCTGTGCCTCCATTCTCTACCCACAAGTGGTGTGTTCCCATATGCCTCATGCATGATTCAATTTCCATTTCACCAGGCACAAAATTCCCATCAAGAGGAATGGGACAAGAGATTTTCAACTGATTCCTCCATACATCCAAAACTGTGATGAGGAGGAAGCCAGTAAGGAACCGATAACTTTTCTGGAGCAGCTGGTCCAGCTGGAACAAGCAGGCATGCTTTCAGAGCTGCAACCCCTTCTGAGCTGAAGATACAGCTCCAAAGTTAAACTGGGCTCAGTAGAGAAACAACAGGGAGAAAAAAGGCTCATTTAAGTTAGGTTTTGTTTCTACTTCTATTCTCTTGGCAGTGCTCAGCCCACACAGACATACATTGGTAAGATTTTGGAGCTGAAAAAGATCTCATGTTGTCTCCTTTTCCAGCTCTTAGAGATGATGTTAACCAAGATTTTACCTGTCCCTAGAGGTCTTGTTCTGTTTATGTCATTGCACTACTGGAGTTACAACACAGGAGACACAGGTACTTGATCAATGAACTCTTGACATAAGCAGTTAAAGGAGTTAGCTGTCAGCTAAACCTCAGCAGATCTTGAAGTCCCTCAGTTGGATCCATTGTACCAAAATCCAGAGAGCCAGCAGCTTCTAGGATTGATCTATTTGAAAAGTGTCACAGTCTCACATACTTTTATATTCAGTTTTTAAAACATCTCCCGAGTTTCTGCTCACAAGGATCTCACCCTGTGATAATGGAAGAAATGGAGAGTTTTGCAGAGGAACAAGAATGCACTAAATAACCCCTGCCAATAGCAGACTAGTTCACTGCCAGCTCCAGATGGGTTTTTTAATCAAGCACTGCAATATTGATGGCCTCTGCTCAAGCTCTTTCGCTAATTGCCTTCCAACAAGAACTCAGGAAAAGGTATGATAAATCCAAATTTCCACCAAACATAAGACAGTAATGAAGATATATTTTGCCTGTAACTAGGCAGAAGATAGAAAACAGGGAATCTTGACACTTAAGGCTTTCTTTTGAACATATTTTCATCTGATTTCTCTGGGTCTTGAAATGCAGAATTTAACATCTTTTGCTTTACCTTGTTTAAAAGAAGCTGCCGAGCCCTTATCTCCTTACCCACAGTTTTAAGACAGTCTTTAACACTTCCAGAGAAGCTATGTTAAGTATTCAATGCTCTCTGCTCATTTCCATTATGTTTAGTAAGCAATAAGTATTACTAGGTTGCTGCTATTTCTCATACTACAATATGTGCTATGCAAGATCTCGGATCTTCAGCACTCATCTACAGAAATATCTAATCAATTTCAGTTTCTGAAATTTGTGTTTAAATTGGTATTTAAGAGGGATTATTAGCATAAATATAAACATAACTCTAAACTGGTGAGATATGTCCAACCATTACAAACAGCTTGGAACCAGTCAGAAGATCTTTTACAACTTACCTGCTGTTTCCAATAGGAAATATGCATTAAAAAACAAGCTACGGTTGAAAAGGAAGAGATATTTCAGCTGACATTTTTTACCAGCTGAGTTAACTCTGTTCTGCTCTCTAATTGTGAAGATGATGCTCTTTTCAATTATATACTTTATTCCATGTTCATGAGGGTTACCATTAATCCACTCTTTTCTTGGAGATTTTCTAATGTTGGACCATGCTACAAATTGGAATGAACAAAGCTAACTCTTTTTGATACCTATTTATTTCTTTTTATGTTTGTTTCCACTCAGAGGCATTTTCATTCCCTCTTTTCATTGCCTTCAATGTTTTCAGCCTTACAAGGAAAGAGTGAAGAAGTCCTGCTCATGTGCCTACTCAACTGTGCCTGCCAAGCACACCCTTCCAGTGCTTGGACTCATCCAGACCATCTCTCTTTAAAAACCTCCCTGTGCTCTGGGCAATCTGCCCAACTGCCCTGGGGTCTGTCTGCTTAACAACATTAAGGGACAGTAATTTCCTGGTGAGACAGCCAACAATCTCCCACATCTCAAATTTTTTGCTTAATTTCATTTTCTGTTTAAATGAATGTTGTTTCCTCTATGCCTGTCTCAAAGCAATTTCTCTCCTGTAGAGTCTCGTTGGGTTTTCTGCCTCAAGCAGGAAGCAGAGCTTTTGGTGGGACATCAGGTCCCTTGGTGATGCTGTGAGCAGAAGGATGCAGAGGTGATGGGCACCTCCCTCCGTCCATCTCCTTGCTGGACCTGGAGAGTCAGAGCATCAGGTGCTTGGCTTTCTCTGTGCAAGGGGAAGGAGGTTTCAACATAGACCTTGGATACACTTAACTCTGCTGAGCACCAGAAAGGTACACACTCCTTCCCAGCATGTCCCTGTCATGTTCTGAGAGGTTGGCAACTCTGCTTTTGCCCTGCATTTGAAGCAAACCTCAGCCCCTCGATGCAACAGGAATTATGGTTCCCTTCCTGCAAGAATGAACAGGTTTCTTGCCCTGAAACCAAGACTGTCATAAAATCACAAAGTCATAAAATCGTTTGGGTTGGAAAGGACATTAACCATCGTCTCATTCCAACCCCTCTGCTATGGCAGGGATACCTTCCACTAGGTCAAGTTGCTCTATCTGACATGGATAAGCCCCATCCAACCTGGCTTTCAACACTTCCAGGGATAGGTCAGCCACAGCTTCTCTGGACAGTGTGTTCCAGTGCCTCACCACCCTCACAGGAAAGAATTTTTTCCTTATATCCAGCCTAAACCAACTCTCTTTTAGTTTAAAGCCATTCCCCATCGTCCTGTCACTACATACTTTTCTAAAAAGCCCCCTCTAGGGACCTACAGGAATCCTCACTGGATGCATTTCCCAAAGGTTCCCAGGTGCCACCCAGAGTGGTGGTGGGACAGACCTGTCCTGAGTCATTTAAGTAGAAGCTGTGAGTGAACACCTTGAGGTGAATGACTGTACCTTCACACTTCTGTGTTAAACAAACAAATGCCACTTTTTTCACCCCAATTTCTTGGAAACCTTAGTGTTAACCCATCTTTGTAAATAGCCATTGAGATGTTTAGCTGCAACAAAAATGGTCTCACAGAGTATCTGCACGTTTTCATCAAGCCCTGTGGGGGGCTGTAATTGTCATTAGACAGAAACCACTCAAATGACTCCTCAAGGATGAGAATGCAGAGCTAATAGGGCTTTCAAAGAGGGCCAATTCATTGATATGACTGGAAGTCTCAGAGGTCAGCCTTCCAATGCACTCAGCACTCCACGGAACAACTAAAATTGCTGGGTCTCCTGCAGGTATTTTCCATTTTAATTTACCAGCAGAGCCAAGTGAGAAAAAACTGAATGCCCAGAACAGTGGAAGGGTTATGCAATGCCGTGACATTTGCTCAGCTCTGTGAGCAGGGAAATAAACTTTCCAGTGAACAATTTTAAACACGTCTTCGTGTTTAGGACTAACAGGTTTGTATGGAATGAGTCATGGTGCCATATTCTGTTTTTAAGCACAGTGACACATATGGCATAAGCCTTTCTGAAGGTATAGCACTGGACCTGCCTGCAGAAACAAGCCCATAGATTAGCAAGGTGGTCACCTCCCTCCAGACACTGAGCATTCTGTGGAGGGCTCTGCCATGCCAAGACTTGGGGTACATCCCATGTCCATGTGAGCAGCAATGCCAGTCTCCATGGGTATAGGTGTGAATCCTGTAGTGATAGATGTCTTCAAGCAGCTGAATTGCAAAGTATCAGGTTCCCTTCTTTTGAGTTAATTCTTCAATTCATGACAAATGCCACAGAGTGGAACAGTCAGTTTTGTAAGTGTGTGTGGGCCAAGTTCCCAGAGGCCTGGACAAGGTGCCCCCACATATGTCCCCTCCCAATTTGTCCACTTAATCGATCTCTTGTTAAACTCAACGAGACAAAGACCAGCTACATCATCTTGGGATTTTCTTCATCTTATTCAGCAAAACTGAAACCTGCATTAAAAAGCTTTTCTAACAAAAATAATGACAAGATAGGTTTGTAAATGCCGCAATACTGTGTTTGAACAAAGTACAACTTTGATTTTCATTTTGAAACACCTTTCATCCTTCAAGTCCATGTAATTTATCACCTCAGTCTTCTCCATGCAAAGATCTTTTCAAAAGGATTTATTTTTAGTGAAAATGTATTAACTCACTTGTCCTGAGCTGACTTCTGCTTTCAGCTTGACAAGACAAAAATGTTTTCATTTGGATGAAAACTTGGAAAATTTCAGGAGATAAAGAACAACTTCCTGTCTCTCCACAATACGAATCACTTTGTCCACTGATTTCCTGCCCTGCAAATATGGGGTGAGTCACATTGAGATCTGACTCCCACAGTGGCTGGTGGCAAAGTACCAGGAGGAGATTAGAAGAATTAAAATGTATGTGAATTGATTAAATAAAAGGTAGGAAAATCCCAAATGTTTCTGTATTTGCAGTGAGAGCCAGCTGCCCCTGTGTTGTGCCAACCTCCCTGAGAGAAGCATTTAAAGATGCAATAAATGTTTTTTTTTAGTAAGAGTCATCACAAAGGCTTTGATCAGCAAATGGAAGATTGATCTGTCCTTTCCATTGCAATTGGCTCAGGTAGATGTTCCCAGGAGCCCCAGGTACTCACTGGTGTGGAGATAAGCTGCATGGTGCTGTGCAGGGCCCTCCCTCTGCATTGGTATTTTCTCCTCCACACACAAGAAGCAATGAATCACGAACCTTATTATTTCTTATCTAAGTTTCACCTCCAGGGAATTCAAATGAAATACAGGCGCGGAGGAAAGCCGGCTCACTGCTGTGGGAGTATGTCAATACCTTAACATCAATTTGGAAAGATCAGCTCCCCCAGATTTAAATCTTTCCTAACATCAGCCCATGCCCTGAGGCAGGGTGTACAGAAAATACACAAAACTAACTTTTCTTTCCTTGCAATAGAAATAAAAAAAAAAAGTCCTTTTTCAGTTAATAGATAACACGTTGTTTCAAACTGGAGAGCCCAATCAAATATCAAGCTCAGGGGAGCTCTTCATCTCACTTCTTTCCCATTTAAGTACTGCTTTGTGAGGCTCAGATCCTACAGCTGTGTAAAATGTGCCAATATCATGTCTAGTCATATCAATATTTAATTGCATCTAGAATCCTTTTTGGCTTGGCATTCAATCTCATCTCTAGGCTAAAACTTATGGTAACATATCAACTGCTGCTTTACCATTTTTCAAAAACTGAAAAGCAAAGGGATTTTTTGTTGCTCAGGAACTTACTCAGACCTAACTGCAGTGATGGCACAACAGTAAAATATAGCAATTGCTTTCCTCGAGGTGTTTTATAACTCCTTTTCAAAAGAGAACAGTATGGCAAGATGTGGGGCTCAGCTGAGAGGTGACCAGGGAATATTTATATGCAATGGACTTTGGAAAGAGAAAGTAGCCAAAGGACAACAGTCAGTTTTTTCACTTGTTCAGGACCTAGTTACACATTCAAATATTTTGGAGCCAGTGGGATCTTGGAAATGCTGTCCTGGATTTTGGCTTGTTCTTGTCTGCTTTATTATGTCATGTTTTCCAAAGAGCCTCTGATGGCCTGAAGTACAGAGAATAGTCCTGGTGCCAGTAAAGACTGAGCAAATGCCAGTCCTAAGAATCAACCAATTTTTGTTGCATCATCTCCATTTTCAACAGAATTGTCCCAAAATACTGCAGTGAACACCTTCCTCTCACAACCACTGTGAAGATTACCTTAAGTTGAAGCAATGCCGTAAAGACAAATCATATGTAGGAAGGCTAACTATCATTAATGTGTTACTAATAGGGTTATTTTAAACTCAAAGTAGGTTACTGAAGGAGTTTCATAAAAAGCCCCTGCAAAACACAGTATTTAGAATAATATTAGCTGAATAAAAGGGACTAACACTCTCAAATGAAAGAGGTAGACCAAGAATTAGGCAGTGCCTTTTAGTGGGCACTGTGAAGCAGCTGCCACAACCCAGTTCAGCCAATGACTGTACCAGAACCAGCCTGTGTGATGAGCCTGCATCCATCAGAGCCCTGCCCTGTCCTATCTTCCTTTCCAGTCCAAATCACCCCTCCAAATTCATTGTACTTGAGCACACTCCAAAGACTATGGTGGATCTCCCTGCCTTTTTGGCTCTGTGCCCTTCTGGGGAGAGGAAGAAAGCTGTGAAGCCCAAGTTGATGCACTCTGTGATTTCTATACAAAATGAAGTGGAAAAAGGGGTTTAGTTGCATTTTAAAAATATTATGTAAGATTAAGTCCTTAATCATGGTGCTGTTACGGGGGGGGG
>VXBA01005506.1:2189419-2226389 GCA_013399895.1 Serilophus lunatus | reverse complement strand
GGGGGGGGCTTGGTAAGCCAGACAGAGCCTGGATTTTCTCCCTTCCCCATGTAAAGTGGATTGGGCAGCTGCTCAGATGCTTCCCAAAGATTGCTGTCTCTGGTCCCTGGAGAGAGAAATGTAGGTGACCCAAATGTAGTGACCCTATGAGTTTGCAAGCACCAGATTCTGGCCTCAGAGCCACACAGCCCACACAACAAACCTGACCTGGATATCATTTCTTTTACATATTAACTATATGGAATCCTAACAAAGGGGGGTGAAAGTTAAGCCAGCTTGGTTTTGTCTAAAATCTAATGTATTCAGGTACACAGCTAAGCCACACAAGATGTCTTCTTTCTAAGTGTCTTCTTGAGTGGGGGAGACTTGATCAGCAGTGGTGGGAGAGGAACAGACTCCTCAGTGTGAGTCCAGCATCATCGTGGCCATGAGGAATGACAAAACCAGCTCATAATCTAAACCCCCCTTAATGACAAAATAATCCAGAAATGTGCACATGGGATAAAAAAGCCCCACCAAAGTAAAGCTACCCTCCTACACTTTACGAGCTACTTTTACACTGAATTGCAGCTACGATTATCCATGATCTTATACTGGATTTTACATGAGATTGCAGGGTATGTGCTCATACAGATGTTATTTTGCGTGTCAAAGAACAACAATTACCTTTGCTGATGAAGCTTCAATTCCCACCCCACAGGCTGTGGGTTCCTGAGGCGTCACAAAGTCCCAAATGGTTTGTACACCCACAAACCCCCTTCTATCCCAAGGAAGCAGCTCATCCTGGGATAATTGCTGGAGCTATTAGCAAAGAGCATGGATGAAGCACATTACTGATGTAATGATAATAAATGGAGGCTTTCACTAATCCACATGGTGCAATGAGCCACTGCACTTCCATAAAATGAGCCAGATGTTGATAGTACAATTTAAAGTACAAGCATTTCAGTCCATCCTGAGTTTTCAAAAAGGACACATTTACAGGAGAAGGGACCTTTTCCCCTAATTCTCCATTCATGAAGCTACCTGATAGCTGAGCTTATCTTGTAACTAAATTATACCAGACCAGGGCAGCTGGAGGTGAAGGCTGGTGCTGGACAAGCTGATGAAGTAGCATAAAAATCTGTCTGCTATGTGAAGACCCAGCTGCAGAGGGGCTGGTTGTGGTGTTTGATTGCACATATTTGCCGCAAGAGAAGCTGAGCTGTACTCTGGGCAATCCATAATTAAGTTCAAGTTAAGGACCACAAGGTCCTGTGCAGTGCTCTGTCATCTGTTTTAATCAGACTGCAGGAGATAATAAACCCCTTTGTCTGGAGTGCAACCTGAGGGGAGAGTGGACTCATATCTGACAAAAAGACAGAGTGCAGGCTTGTGCTAAGTGACTGATCCACAGCAGCCCCTTGTGCCATCAGGGCTGCTGGCTTTTTCCTCAGAAATGGTTATTGCTGCAACAAAAGTTGATTTCTGGAGGTTGGAAGGGTTCCTTACCTAATTCACTTTGGCCTTCTAATACTCTAATCCTTGTCTGTGACTGTACCTACCTGTAAATAAATTAGGCTGAAATATTACACTGCACCTGAGTCAACTGATTATTTTGCTGGCAATGAGATACTCATTTTTCTGCAGCCCGGTGTTTCCTGGCCAGTACAATAATCACTGTGTTTTTTATGCTTAGGTGAAGCAGCATTCTGGAGCTCCTTGTTACCCTTTTTTTTTTTACTCACTTCAGTTCACTGTCCCTGAAGTCATGTCTTAAATGAGACCCGAAAACTGTCATCAATTCATCTTCTGAATTCTGATTTCCAGTTATCCAGCCAAGTAGGACCCCAGATTATTTATTTATGCAAATAATAATTTAAAAAAAATATTCATATATCCATGTACTGCCTACAAAGCAAAATATTGTGACAGGTTGGGAGCAATTTGTTTTATGATGGATATTAAAGAATAATGAATAGACTAGATGATCCATGAAGGTGCCCTCCAACCTGAGTTCTTCTATGGTTCTATGAAAACAACTTACAAAAGTCTTGTAAAACCAGAAATCAGGAGGATAGATTTCTCATTCAACCATTCCTATTAGCATGAAAAGTGTGTTCAACATAAGTTTGTTTTTACACAATATAATTTCAAACCTAATTGTTATTTTAAGATGCAGTAATTAAGAACAAAATCACTGCTGATTGGTGTGGCAGCAGCCTGTGTTTGGTACCATGAGCATGAATCGAACATCAGGGAATGCCACGACAAATTGGATCTAAATTACATGAAGCTGCTAAAAATACAAAACTTTAATTATTAGTTCATAATACCAAGTGAGAAAAAAAAATGCTACCATAGTGACAAGGTGCAACACCAGCACATCTGCACTTCTTAATCACATTTGTTAATTATGGTGGCACATGCTGATGAGGAGTAATGGGTTGGAGACTGCTGGTCCAGCATGCAGAAAGGCATTTGCAGGTAGAGAGCTGCTGAAACACAGAGGGAAGGACTCAACAGAGAAAGGAAAGGGTTGCCTTTCCTCTGGGGGCTGGTGCACAGGCAGAGCAGGGGTGTGAAGCCCCCCACTTACAGTCTGTGAGGAGAGGTTGCTTTGTTTCCACGTGCCTGTCTTTGGGGTGACAAAGGTGGATACACAATGATACAGATGGCACTCAGATTTTACCCAGTCCTTGGCCAGGTTGTTCCTTGCGTCTTCTGGCTGGACAAAGGTGGTCAGAGGAGACACATGCCCAGGACAGAAACACACTCAACTTCGCCCCCACTGCTCACCATGGTGTGGGGAGGTCCCTGGGGACCTTATAGAGAGGCCCTCTGCAAGTACTTGAGATGGATATTAGAAGGATACTGCCTAATATATACCTGGAATCTTCACATTTGCATTTCACACTCCTCCATACACTCAGATGGACGTTTTCCCAATTAGCTTAACTTCTGTCTTGACAGAACCGAGACGGCAGGAAATATTACCCTGAATGCCAGGGATTTAAAATGCAACCTTTTTAGAGCATGGTTAGACTCCAGTCACAGCTGTGGTCTATAAATGATAATTTAAAGAAGATAAATAATATAATAATAGATAATAACAAATGTCAAGTTTGTCATAACTTGAAAATGCTATTTACCTTCTCAGCCAGAGGGAATGTAAACGTGTGTGTTGTTCTTTGCCATTAATGTTCTGCCAGTTAATGTACCAGGTTTCTATAATTATCAACCCTCCTTTCATTATATTACTGGTTGACTGAATGTCAACTGAAGAGATACTTGCTTACACCTCGGCCCACAGCTTGGCCCTCAATTTATCAAATCTCAGCAGCCAAGGCTCTGCCTATTTAATAAAGATGGAGGGACTCAAGGGAGCTCTGGAGATGGCTTCTGTTTGGAACAGAAAATATAAATTGCTGCAGCTTTGATCTGAGCAGTTACCCCTGTGCACAGCACACTCATTAATTATACCAAATGATGGGATGCTGCAGACAGATTTTAAGAAATTTCTTTAAAATGTTTTAGAGATAAGTACTTTTAATTTTATGATCTGAGCAAAGGGCTGGGCAAGTCCTGGAAATATTTTGCACGCTCCTCAGAACTACTGAAATATCCCCCAAAGTCCTGGCTGTGATATGTGCTGGGAAAGGAGAGGTGTGAGCTGCACTGCAGGCAGGGCTGAGCACTGCTGCCCACACACCTCAGCCCACTGGCACCACTGCAGAGCTGCCTCTGAGCAACTGCTGGTCCCTACTGGAGCCTTCTCCCTGATGTGATATTGGATGTCCAGGTCTAGGTCAGAGCAGTTTCTTCTGTGGTAGGAAAAAAAAAAAAAATTCTTTATCTAAAATCTCTAACATTCCTTTTTTTTTTTTTCATTTTATATTGTGGATAGGTTATAGAAATGAAAATTCAAAGGCAAGTCCCTGACAGAACTGTAGTCTCTAAACAAAGATAATTTTAAAAATATGAGGGGTTTTGGTGCATTGCATATCTTCCCATGTTTTCTGGATATTTTTCTGATGTGCATGTTTTTGGGGTTGGAAATCCTGGCCCTTTCCAAAATAGATGGTCCCTCCTCCTCAAATATATTTTAAATCTAAAGATCACTTAAAAAACACTGCAATTTCTGAAGCTCGTTATCACTATCAGCCATGTTGGCATCTTCTGTGATGGTGGCTTTTTCTTTCTCCTTAAAATCCACCTGCCCTCAAGACTTTCTATATTTTCTGTCCCTAGGAAGAGATGTGAAGCATGTCCAGATGTGATGCATTTGATTTGGTTTTGGGAAGATCGTAGAATCATGGAATGGTTTGTGTTGGAAGGGGCTTTAAAGGCCATCTATTCCAACCTGTCTGCCATGGGCTGGGAAAAATTCTACTAGACCACGTTGTTCAAAGCCCCTCCAACCTGTGTGTACCAGCTCCTGCTGAGCCAAGGCCAGTGCTGGCAGCTGCAGTGGGGACAACACGACAGAGATACAAGAGGATGGGATTCACCTGCAGAGCAGCACATGCACTTGTCTCCTTATCCTCAGCATTGGCAAAAAAAAAAGCATCAGAGTGGGGACCTTGATTATCATAAGAGCTCATAAAACAACTAACAGTACAGATAAAACCAGCAAACAAATTGATCTAAAGTAAAGAAACAGAGAGGGAAGATGTCAGCTGACAATTAGTAAAAAATACTCTGTTAGCTGCAGGCCTGCTGCTTTGAAAGCATGGCAGAAAGGGACAGGAAAGACCAAAGCAACGTGATGGTAGTTCAGATGCCAACTGTAGCATTAAGAGCTGCGTGAGTAGCAGAACTCAATATATGAGATCAGACACTGCAACTAGGAAGTCCAGGAATCCATGAAGTAAAATGCAAAGACACTTCTGTAAGCTGGGAGACTTAATGATTCAGAAGTACCTGATAAAAAGCTTGAACAGGGGGATCACATCTTTGGAGTGCAGAGCTCTGCTTCAAAATTTTTATAAGTGATTTGAAAATTGCAACAAGAGTTGTTCTGGCAAAATAAATACATCTACTGATAAAATAGTTTGCAAACTGTATATCTGAACAGAAACTAGGGCCAACCATTGCACAAAGCTAACTGTGAGAACAAAGAGATTTCCATTTGAATCCAGGGTGCTGCCAAAGCATCCCTTGCTCATAAGTGCTGTCTAGAAGATTAAAGAGAATGGAATTTGCATGTTACAAGGCACAGCTAACCTTACATTTCTCCTGAAATTCAGATGATGTAAGATTCTCCATCTGCTCAGCTTTGCCCGCTGTGAGACTCACTGAATTGCCTTGAATAGACAGAGGCGTGTGGTCCATCTGATGGGCATCTCGTCTGGGAGACAGGCTGCCTGCTAAGCTCAGGGCAAGGACACGGAGCAGTGTTCTGCAGCCTGGCCCTGGTGACACGCTACTAACCCTCCCACACCCTCTTCCCTAACTTTTTCAGATAAAGAAATAAAATACGAATCAGATCAAAGGGAGTCTGAATCGCATGCAAAATGTGCTTCTGGAATAAAAATTCCAGGTTTTCAGTAATTATCATACTTAAAGCCCCATCCAAAGTATAATGGTGGGAAGGGCAGTGCTTGCCTGGACTTCAGCAACTGGCAGCCGTGGCATTTACTGCTGGAAAGTGTCTGATGTGTCTTCCTGGTTCTGTGGTGTCTCTGAGATAATGCCCGGTGCAGCCAGTTGGTCTGAGCAAGCAGCTTCGATGGGGAGCCATCTGGGTGCCTGGATACTAATAATGCTTCTCATGTCACTGGGTGATTAAGGCAGAGATGATAAGCAGTCAGAATTGCTGCTTTTGGGGATGTGGCAGCTGCCAGCAGGGAGGTGCAGACTGTGCAAACCTGAGAGCATGACCAGAACCGTGGTCTTGTGCTAGTCCCCTTCACAGACCCAAATTCTATCTCCCAGGAAGATGGAAACTCAGACAGAGCCGGGCAGTGAAAATCAACCTCTGTAAGACATTTTGTCTTCTCCTGCAGATCATGAGGAATCTGCTGCATACTGAGTTTCTGAAGTTCTGTTAATGCTGGCTATCTCAGCTTGCAAAATGAGGGTGAGCATCCTCTCAGGCTTTCAGGTGAAATGTGCTCATTTTCACCTGCAGAACTGCCAAGAGACTACACAATCTTTCCCTATCATTGCCAATGTGTATAGACATTGAAGACTATCTTGGCTCTTTCATGGGTTGTGGTTAAACAGAGCACAGAGCAAGTCCGAGGAGAGGCCTGTATATTTTAAGCACCTTATATAACTGCAGAATTCTTAAAACATCATGTATCTAATGGTGTTTTTTTAAAACTAATTTGACAGCATTGTCCATTCAAAAATAGCAGCTATGCCACCATTTTAATTTCTAGGAATATGAAGTGCAAAAAAAATGCACTTTCAGGGGAAAATGCAGAGAGATGCAAGAAAAGAAACACCAAAGTAAATTAAGTGCTTTTTATAATGCACTGCAACTCAGTTTATCATGAGCATCTAATGATGCCTGCTGGCCAAGCTGACAGTAGTCACTAGTACTATCACATCCTGTGGGGTCCTGTGTAGGCTCTGGGATGATGCAGAAGGTGACTGTGTGGCACCTTTCTGTGCACTGTGCTGCTTGTGGTCATCTTCACCAGTATCTTCACGTCACCCTCTGGTTCCAGACTATAGAAACAGCTCATTGAAGGAAACAATCCCCTCAGCCCAGTTCTGCCTCCTGATGGGTGGGAGCTGGAAGACAGCTCAGGTCCCCAAGCAGGCCAGGAGAACACAATGCCCAAAGTCTGGGCTGTGCCTGAGCTGATGTCTGTAGTGGATAATACATAAAATATCCCTATGGAGCCTGCTGCATCTCTGAATTTTGACACCTCAGAGACTCCAGGCATGACTCCTGCTGCCTGATGTTTGCTGTGACAAACTTCTTCCACCCTGGAAAGGTAAGAAGGAATCAGCTTTAGATGGAAAAACCTGGAATCAACGTGAGTCAAGATCTCAGTTGATCCTCCCTTGCTTCAGAGATGTCCCTGGCACCTTGGGGATGTCAGGGCTCTGCTTCCCACCACCATGGCCATTCCTCCTCACTTCAGCACCCACCACCCACCATGCAAAGGTGGTTAAAGCACACATCACCAGTGTGTGAAGCTTTTCTGTCCCAGAGCATCTTCTGCCCACTTTTGCTTTGCTCCCACTTCTGCCTGTACATTCAGTTTCCCGGATTTCAGCAGCATCTGACAAATCCCAGAAGCAGCACCAACACAGCTGGTGGCTGCCTCTAACTCCTGCCACCCAGACCTGTCTGCTGGCCACGGGATGCAGGAAGCATATTGCTGGCATCAGGCCTGCGTCTGACCAGCTGCATGAAACCAAGGGAGGGAGAGGTGAAATTCATTACAGCTGTTCATTATTTTTTTTCCTCTCTTCTCTGCCTCTTCCATGAGAAACACCACCCAGTTTTGCCCTAATTCCCTATTAATTTTGCAGAGCTAGGCTCTCTTCTCCGGAACACCCTGCAGGAGTGAGGAAGGGGAGTAGGAATGCACTGCACAGCTGTGTCGGCAGCAGATCCGTGTGTGTCTGTGTGTGCAGGGACAGGCGAGGGCACAGCCTCGATCCTGCCTTCCTGCTTCTGGTTTCTTCCACATCCCTCCGTAACTCCTCTCTGGTTAAACCCACAATTTTCATGAGCTAAGTCTCTCACCTGCACCTCTTAATACATCCTGGGCTCCAAGAGGCTTCCCACACTGCTAAATCAACGCAAGAAAAAGAGCCTTTCACCTAATGTCATATTTGATCTCTCCTTTTCCTACAGGTATTTCCTGAAAATCTGTAAGAGCCAGAACCCTCTAAGATGTTGGCTAAGTGTAAAATACTGAGGTGACTTAATGACACAATTATCTTTCCTCCTTTTCTTCTCACCCCTTGTATCAGCCTTTCCAAGATTCAGCCAAGAGGGTGCTGTTTCTCACATGAAGCTGTCACATCCGTGTCATGTCAAGTGCAATTATCCAGTTGGGAGGGAACTTCACTCCCAGACACCGACGACAGGCGCCGAAGTCCCCTCGGGTTTGGAAGTCGGTGCTGTGTGTTCCTGCGTTACATTTCTGTCCTGATCTGCACTCTTGGTCATCAGTTTGTGAAAGTGCCAAGTGCCCAAGCATCACATGGGCTGTGGATAATGTGTCACACAGCTCAGCAGTGCCAGCAGCAATGGGCAAACTACTTCTGTCTTCCGTCTTTTATTATCATATATTTCCTTTTTATTACCCTTCCAAGAGACTCTCACTATCTCTCAGACATCCTTATAATTTTTCAGAGTATTTTTGATGCCTCTTTCCCTATTTTCCTTTCAGTTGTCTTTCACATGTCATAGCTCATATGGCTGGGGCTCACTGTAGCGCCATATCTGTCTATCCATTTGTCTTCCTAAATCCCTGCAGGTTTTAAGGGTGGTATTTCAGTGTTTCTGAGTTGTCTTCTCTTTGTACTATAACGTTTCATAAGAAAACTTGCTGGTGTTGAGATCTGTCAAGACAGAGAGAGCAACAAGTTAAACAATTTCATATGCATGGGAAAGCGATGACAGTATAGGAAGAACCAAGTGTTCAGAGAGCCCTGGGACATGAGAAGCCAGAGAGGCAGAGGAATCTCGGTGGAATCCCTCCTTCCCTTGACTTGTGCACTTTTGCAACACTGTATGTTGCTAAGCAGTGTAGAAGAGCCCAAATGAGCCTGAATGCGGGGCATTGCACAACAGCTGTTTTGCTGTGAAACTCTCCACTGGCATTTGTTGAACACCTGGATACATCAATAGATGCATCAAAATTAAAATAAATTGAAATTCCACAAATAGGGTTTGCTCTGAGAGGAGTAAATGGGTTTCTTGAGTGGACAAAGTCCAGAACATGTTGTTTTGGCTGAAAGTTTATAAGCACTGTCAGAGCAGAGGACCACTTCTGCCAGATGAAAGCCTTGACACTTCCTTTCCCTCTCCTGCTCTCTCTTCTTCAAATAAATTATGCAATAAATTTGCTGATGGCCCCTCACTGATGCATCATGGCTTGGACTTGTCTCTTTGCCAATACAAATGGCAGCAGTGGTTGCTCTCAGGCTGAGCAAAGTAGTCAAGTGATGTAGTGAAGGATCATTTAGGTGGAGGGAAGAGAATGTAAAAGAGCCAGAAAAGTCTTCTAAGCAAAAAGGTTTTTAATTAGCACTTCAAGCCTCTAAGCCAAAAGAGGACTTTCAAATCAAATCTGCATGCTGTTACTCTGAATGATGCTGGACCCTGTCTCAGCGTTGCAGCAGCAGAGGGCATAATTGAACCTAATATGGATTTCATGATCCTTCCTATTGTATCTGTTTTCTGGTGAGCAAAAAAAAAAAAAATAGTTTGCAGATGTAAGACAGAGAGCCCATCTCACCTCCCAGCTTCAGACTCTCTATTTTCCACTAATAAATCAGCATTTAAAATCAATGCAGCCTCCTTCTGGTCAAAGAATTTTCCCTTTGTTTTAAATTTTGCTTTACTTCAGAGAGGAAAGTCACATCAACTCTTCAGAAGTTTAGTTTCTCTGTCAGAACTAAAGAGAAGTCTTTTAAAAAGGGATTTTAGCCTGTGTTTTGTGGAAGCAGGCACAAGAAACTGTTTAGTAGCAGCACTTCTGATGAAGACAGCAATCTCCTACCAAAAAAAACACAAACCCACAAAAAAAGACAAAATAAGGGCAGCACTGAGCACTGGCTTTTCTGGAGGCGTGTGCAGGGCTGCAGTGCTCTGATGTGGAGCCATTCCTTCATCCCTGTCTTGGGCAAAGGAGAATGCAATCACTCAAAAATTAAACACACCATCTTGAAACCAAACTGCCTTCTCTGTACTGGGGCATGAACCTGTCCTGGACAAGAAAATTTTCTAGGAAATTTTGGCAGGTTTCCATGCAAAAAGGACTTTTTCATTTTCTCTCCAAGCACAGGTAGGCTTTCACTGCCAGTATACTCTCAGAGAGCAACAAGGGATCTACTCCAAAGCACTGACAAGTGTCAAGAGGTGATTCCTGACAGGAAACAGGAGAAAACGCAAACTCAAGAGAAGTTGAGAAATAGGTCATGCTGGTGCTATTTTTATAAGCATACTATTGATTAACCAACAGACTCAAGCAGTGCTTAAACCAAGTATGTGCTCATGTTCCCTTGATTTTTTTAGTGATGCTTTATTAAAATAGCCAGAAAAAAATACATTCTTGTATGAAACTCACAAAGCCCTGAAAGCATGGCATACCATAGGCTGGGGGAAGAAAGGTTTGAGTAAACTGTCACTGCCTTACTGCATGAACATTTCATTTTGTTAAACTCAGCACAGTGTTACTACAAATAGTTGGACAATGTACAGATATTTGAATGGTGCTTGTATAGAGAGTTCTAAAAATATTCCACTGTTATTTTCTGCTCAGCTGCTGTTAAAATCAATGGTGCAGTACTGTAGGTTACAGGGTACTTAGCAAATATTCTGCGTATCCAATATGATGGTAGATGTGCCTCGAAATACCTGTGCTGATATCCAGGTAATTAGCACGGGCACATCAAAAGAAGAGCTCCATGTCAAGCTGACAGTAAACCCCTCACTGGCATCAGCCACACAGGGCTGCCCTGTGATGGTTGGCATGCCCCTGCCCATAGCTTGGCAGCTGAGGCTTTGGTGGCACTGGCCATAATGAATATCTCCTTGAGCATGCTGCCAAGTCTTTCAAAGCCAAGTTGCACACCATGCTAGGCACCTGGGAATGTTCTCTCTCATGCTGCCATTCTCTGCCCTTACAGAGAGTATCCAAAAAAAAAGCTTCTCCAGCTGTGTGTTGTCTCGCCCTGAAGAGGAGGAGAGACATCCCCTCAGTCTGTATATGCTGCCCCCAAGTATTATAAACCAGTCAGAGACCTGGGACCCATTCTGTGATCAGGCACCCGATGGCCCTTCCCTGGAATAACAGGTCAGAAACAGTTTCCCCTCCAAAATCTCTTATTTTCCAGGTCAGCAGCAGATGTGGTACCAAGAAAACAACTGTGTATGTAAAGTATCTAGAAAAATTCTTTGTTTCTGAGGCAATTTTGAAACAGGATATAGAAAAAAAATTATTAAGTCTTTCTTTGAAAGGGAGAGCTCCCTGCCAGCTCTATCAAACACAGAGAAAATCAAAATGACTGGGGATGAAATTAATATGTATGGCAGGGTGCTGCATTGCACTGATAAGAGCCTCTCCAGCTCGGCTGGCAGCACCATCCGTCCTTACTCTTGGGCTTCCTGCATCCCTCCTGCTCCCTGAGGCAGCACTCAGCCAATGGGAGCTGCCTGCACACTGAGGAGGAGACCTGTAAGGACGAAGGAGCAGAGCCAGAATCACCATCATAGGGGCTTTGGCTTTTGGAAGTCCCCAGGCACTGTTCTTTTAGCTGGATGTGAACATGTGGCTGTGCTCATCCTTCCGCAGATGCTTCCTCCTCTCAGCCCCACGATTTGAAGGAAGTGAGCCACAGAGGGACCAACAGAACAAAATTATGGTCTCAGCTGCCAATGCAATAGGCATCTGCAGGCTTTACAATGTCCTCATCTCCTGGGCATGGAGTGGAGGGATCTGAAAGAGGCACTCACTCTTTGCCTTCAGCTGCAGCGATCTCACTGTCCCAGAAAATTAATCAACCAAATATTGCTCTTTTACACTTAATCTAATATGGCTTATTTTTCCAGTTATCCTAATTTCCTGTTCACCCCACCCTCCACTGCTGGCAAATTGCCAGGTGGCTTCTTGTTGGACACACAGTCTCATGATCATCAAAGCCTTCAGGTCTCAGCATTGCTCAGAGCTGTGCTTGGTAGGACAGAGAGGTAAAATGTCACATTGTGCCCTGCTGCGCCACACTGCCTGTCACCAACCACAGCCCCTGCTGAGGCAAAGAGCTGTGCTCTGAGCTGAGCAGGTCCCACAGGCACTGCACCACTTACAGCTGGGGCTGCTGAGAGAGGTGCTTCCCTCCAGCACCCTACACAGCCTTGGTTTATGTTTAGCAAGAGCAGCTGGGCTCTTACAGACCTTTCTCACATACCCCTAATATCACAACACTCCCACTCAGGATATCTAAGTTTAAGACCAAGGCTCACCAGTGCACTGTTAGATCCGTGTCAGCATTAGAAATTCTACTGCTACATCCTTGGTTCTTGTTTCCCTCCTCCATACTTCATGTACCTCAGCCTGTTAGCAACAGATAGGTGGAGAGCAACCATTTCCAAATAATAAGCCCTTGACTTACAGCAGAAGTGCTCATTAAGTGCATTACCTGGTCCTTTGATTCTACTAAATTATGTTCCATATTTATTCCCCAGTGGTCAGATCTTCTCTCTGGTGAAAAATGCCTCAAGCTTTCTTTCCTTGCTAAATTTTATTAGCATGCACTGTTTGCAAAGGCTGTGAATACGTGAAATCAGCTAGAGCCTGGGTTGCTCTGTGGGAAACAATCCTTTTACAATCTCTAGCCTGTCGTCGCCTTAAGGATCATCCTGTTCCAAACCCCCTGGCATGGGGAGAGACACCTTCAGTATACCAGGTTG
Organism: Serilophus lunatus; assembly: GCA_013399895.1. Taxonomy (NCBI): domain Eukaryota; kingdom Metazoa; phylum Chordata; class Aves; order Passeriformes; family Eurylaimidae; genus Serilophus; species Serilophus lunatus. Next base: position 2,213,803 of record VXBA01005506.1, on the reverse strand, counting down.
GTCGAAGACCCATCCAACCTCTCCTTGAACTTTTACAGGAATAGAAGGCATCCATGGCTTCTCTGAGCAACCTGTTCCAGTGCCTCACCACCCTCACAGGGAAGAATTTCTTCTTAATATCTATTCTAAATCTCTTCTCATTTAGTTTACAACCGCTCCCTCTTGTTCTATCACTATCTGCCCATGCAAAAAGTCACTCTCCCTCTTTTTCACAAGCCCTCTTTAGGTACTGGAGGGTGTTATAATGTCTCCCCAAAGCCTCCTCTTCTCCAGGCAGAACAACCCTAGCTCTCTCAGTCTGTCTTTGTAACTGAGGTGCTTCAGCCCAGTGAGCACCTTTGTGGCCTCCTTTAAACTCATTCCAGCAGTTCCATATCCTTTCTATGTTGGAGGCCTCCATGCCATACTGCAGGTGGGGTCTCATGAGGGTGGAGTAGAATGACGGTAGAGTAGTGACAACCTCTTTAATGTCTCTTTTCCCCAGATCCATGGAGGTTTTAGCAAAATTCACTGTTGAGTAGTTCAAGTAGTTCAATAAACTTTATTATAAATAATTAGAAGTACTTGGCTGCAGGTAGCTGTGATCATATAGGAGAGGAAAAAGCCTATGTTTCGCCCATCCTTAGCAAGTCATGGTCCCTTGGCCCAGCAGTCCTGTTGCCATCCTGCCTTGTTCCTCCCACAGGCTGGTAATGAGCTACATTTTTTGTCTTATCACACAGAGATGGTTCTGATGTTATAAAAAGAGCTCTATGTTTAAATTCATATTCATAGTTGATGCAGTTTAGCACCACTCCTTTGCCTGCCAGCATACGGCATGTTTGCACAATACCAGGGATTTTCTTTACTGACAGTGCAGTATTCAGATAGCCATGTTGGCCCAGTTGGGTGGTGTGCTCCAAAAGCAGTGCCAAGTAATGAGTGAGAAGTTTGAAGTCCTCACCCTCAGCCAGACCACGGATGCTGCACAGCATGGTAACTCCAAAGCATGGAAATGCTGAAATGGCATGCAAAGCCTACACACCCCACCTGTGCACAGACACGGGTCTAATTTCTTTTTTCCTTCGGGTCCTCAGATGTTTATTCTTCATGAACATGTTGTATGACTTTCATATGTTTGACAGTTCAGCCAAGGAGATTCCAGGCCAGGGCACATGTAATGAAATATTGGCTTTCTACTGAGTATGTCTGAGCTTCAGGCTCAGCCACCAGCTCAGACAGAGGTACTTCCAAGTGTCGTGGTACCTTTTCTGAAGGCCCATTCCCCGAGTGTGTAGCTTTCCTGAGCCATCCAGGTAGACCTATACAATTCCTGGGGCCGGATACTCTCTTCATTCACCCTTCACACTCACAGTAGTTCCAGAACACATATGCCATACCAATGGCTGACCAGTCATCAGCTCAGCTGATACCCTGCAACTCCACAGCTGTTTGATCAGTAAGAAGGGAGCAGACCACAACAGCTCCTTTCAGCAGCCGCTGCAGGACAGATATCTACAAGCTATGTTGTTTCATTATGTTGCCTCTTATCATGCACCTTAGTCTCTTGCCATCTTACCAGCTCTCAAAGAGTCCCTCTATTATTTTTCTACATCACTTTTCAATTGGCAGAACCCAAACTGGATGTCTTACATCAGCTGCATGAGAGGAAGGGGCAGATAATTTCCCTTGATCTGCTGACAAGGCTTTCATGAAAGCTTTTAGACATACTCAGCAAGTAAAGTCAGGAAAACAATTTCCTCTGGCTTCTTTGGGGAAGTCAGCTCCATGTCTGTGCATTTTGTGAGTTCATTGACCTATCTAAAAGAGCCAGGTGCTCTGAACCATCCCTTTGCCCTCTGCTGTGGGATGGGTATCACTTTTTCCTTGTGCAAAACAGGTTTTAGAGAGCAGCTTTATGTGAAGCTGTGAATTAGCACAGGACGTGGCAAAGGAAGCACGGTGAGATTTGGGTAGGAATGACGGATTCCCAGTATGGTGATGGGTTCCTAAGGACGGAGAGTGGGTACCACCGTCACCACCGCATCTCCTCCGGCCGCTGCCCAGCGCCGCCCGCGCATCCCTAACCCGGCGGGGGAAGCGAGAGCTCCTCTCCCAAAAGGAGACGTTCGGCCCCATCAAGTGGCAGCTCAGCAAATTGCAGGAAAACGCAACTAAAATGCTTGTACTTTAGGATTAAATAGTTACGTATTTTCCTATTGCCCTGCCAAAGTCAGAGTTATATTCTTTGGCACATGAAAAAGGTGCTGGCCATTTGTAGCAGTTCCGATTTAAATGGTTACACTTGTTAAACGCGAAGCTTAGAAATGCTCACTTGTTTTGCAATAATAAGTTCACTTAATTTAAGTACTGATTTATTTTTTTCCAAGTGCCACTACTTATAATAGCTGTTCTCCCCTTAAAGTGTTGTCAGGTTTTTAAGATTCTAGTGTAACATATGTGCAACTATTTAGTGTAATGCTTAGAAACACAGCTAAGATTACAGTATGTGTCTGTACTCACACAAATAAGTGTACAACTACCCTATGTGACATCTAAGTGGGTTACAAATTACACACTTTTGGTGAAAGGCAGCGTGGTTGATTTTAGCTGCAGCCGAAGCTGCAAAACACCCCATTCTCTGACTCTCATCCCCAGCACAACCGAGGCAGGGGCACAAGTGTAACCTTGCAAACACAGTTTTCCCACTATAGAAAGCTCACTACAAAAATAATTTGGCATTATTAGATGTATAACCCATCACATGAACTATAGACTTAGAAACCTTCAGTGTGAATTTCAGCACTTGAACATTGTCAGAGCAGTAAATGGGTATAAAATGATGCTGTTACTGGCACTGAAGTGTTGTCCAGGGTTACAAATCCTGGAGCTTGTAATGAATCAACAAATAGTTGAGATGCTTGATGTCCTGGTATCTAATGCTGCCTACACAGGCAGGGAAGATCAGAGAACAGGCTCTGCTATTAACAAGCCCCTGCATCCCAGCTCAGCTCTGTTTCAAGTACCCTCAAGAAATCAAGACAGAAAGTCATCAGAAAGTCTACAAGACTCCAGCAAAAAAAAAAAAAAAAAGTTTCCATTGGCCCTTGGTGTTGCTCACAAGCCATGTTCCCTCCTCCCTGTGCTAAGCTATCAACAATGAAATGGCATCTTGTCATTGCTAGGAGGGGTCTGTCCAGATGGGAAAGCAGCTCCATCTCTAGCTAGAAATTCTCAGTTCAAACTCAACCAAGCTGAGACCATTTGTAACTACCATCAGCACACTCAGAATCTTCCCATCAGTTAGGTCCTTTCCTTCTCTAGTACCTGTGAAGGGGTTTGAAAACAATTCTGTGATTGAATCTGTTAATTATTTTCTCTCCTCCTCACCTTCTGTTATGTTCACTTAAGGAAATATCAATCTAAACCCTACTTCTTCTGTGCAAATGAATGCAGATCCCTAAAGAAAAGATCTGCTCATCAGCATCTGCATCAGCAGGAGGTATCCCACAAGAAAAACCTGCACCTCTGCTACTGAAAACCCCAAAATCTCAATTTTGTTAAATATTGTTCATGACAGCCTTGCTGCTTTTGGATTCAGAGCACAACTTTTCTGATGGATAACACACATGGAAAGCCATCACCTCAGCCTCCCAGCTAGAAGAACTGTTCCCATTGCCTTGGATCAAGTGGCTTGTGCTGGCAGCTCAGAAATTTATCAGAGAGCAGAGAGCAGGCCTGAAAGCAACAGAGGCTCCAGCATCCTCCACTGAAATTCAATATAATTCCAATAATCTGCTGAAAGGTCACCGAATAGTGAGTAATTCAGCACACAGCTGATAGCAGGCTGATAGTGTTCCTGGCACAAAGCCTACACACTCTCACAGATAACTTGCTAAGTGAGGCCATTTTCCCTGAAAGACAAAGCTTGGGCTAGATACACAGCCCTCTCACTGAGAGCTGGGATTTTTGGTTTAATTTCATGTTAGAGGATTTCTAACGCCCCCAAGGCACCCAGCTGGATCCCAGAAAGAGAAAATGAGCGGATGTGTGCTCCTAACTGCTGCACCAGTAAGCTACTACACGTCTGAAATAGCAGCCAAAAAACAACAGCATGACTGGGGAAAGCACTTGTCTGGAGGCAGAAAGCAGGGCCCCTATTTCTGGGTGCATTTGGGCAAAGAGGGAAGGTGCTCAGAGGGTGCTGGGACTGGGTGCCTCTCTCCTGCACTGCCACAATGCCTGCCCATAGCTGGCAGCTCTGCAAAGTGCCCACTGGCTCTTGCAGGTGTCTGTTGTTCATGGCATGCCCACGCAGCCAGGGGGTGTCCAGGTTGTCCAGGCTGTCCTTCAGTGTCCTCACTCCGGCACCAGCACCACCTGAGCACCAGACAATGCCTCTTGCAGCGCCCAAGGTGATCCATGCTCCCCCCAGCACAGGGGAAAGCAGCTGCTCTCCAGCCCAACCACAGCTGACTGGGCTTGTATAAGGCATTTGGGGTCAGATTCCCAGACAGTATCAAGGGCCTTCATTCCCAAGGTCAGGTCTTTGAACAAGGACCCAGTTCAGGGTGAGGAAACAGCTGAGTTTTGTGTTGAGGCAGGAGAAAATATGCAACTGCTGCTTTGCTCTAACAAACTCGCTGTTCTTTACATTCCCAAGGATCTCACACAAAACCTCTGATCTGCTGTAATAAATAGAGCATGAAAATCAGGTTTGGGCTTCAATTTTATCCATGACATTAGCTCTGCCTTCGTTTTTTTCTCCTGCAGGGTGAAGTTCTAATGAAAAAGGCAAAAGTCAATGCTAATAATCGGGATATTATTTTTCTCTCTCTTACTTTCAAACCTGAGTAAGGTGAATTTCTGCAAGCAGATTTACAGTCCAGAGTTCTCTCACGAGCCCTCACTGTGCTCCTGGCTAAGTCACCACAACACTGACATCTCCTAACACAGGATCCTCCAGTCCCCAGCAGCAGCAAGGATCTGCCTAACTCCCAATTTCACCTCCTCCTGTAGAGAAATGGCTGATAAAAAAATTAAAATAAAATTTTTAAAAATCCATTGATCAACTTTTTCCTACCAAAAATCTCCTTTTTCTCAAAATGGGAGGTTGGATGGGAATTGTGCACTTTTCCCTGGTTTCACAAGCTTTCTGGGGCCTAGGAGAGAACTGACATTAGAGGCCTCAGGTTTGGGTCACTCACACAGGACACAGGACACATCTCCTGTGCTTTTCACATGCTCACCAGGCAAGGCTTTATTTGTCTTTTATATACAGGCTGATATCCACCCCGGGCATCCAGTCTGGGAGGCAGTTTGCCAGAGAGCTCCTGGTTTCAGAATGTGCTGGAAGCATCTCTGAGTACACTCAGCTGCTTAGAAGCAGAGTCGAGCTAAAGTCATACTCAGCTCTGTCCAAAGATCTGGAAAGCCTGATGGACTCATCCCTCTGTGTGTTTTGCTGTACTCACTCATCAAAAGCAGAGCATGGCAGCGAGGCATCTCGCTCTTGAAAGGGACTGGCAGCGAGTGTGGGTGGAAACACAGTCGTGGCTCTGATCAGATTATCAATCATCCCTTCCCGACGTGGCTGGTGGTGTCATTCAAGTGAGGGACCATCCCACAGTTGCCAGAAAACCACATGGCCCAAGCAGCTGCTGAACAGTCAGCCAAGCAAATGCTGGAGATTGTGAGGGGAGAAGAAAAGATTTCAGCCACTATTCCTGATTAAGAGAAGGACTATATTTAAGTCATTGGTTATTACCCTTAGTTCAACTAAATGAATAGGGGGTTTCATCCAGGGTGGTTGGCTGCCAAATTCAGTCCAGGTAGGAAGGTGCCCTGAGTTCTGCTGAGGCAGAGGATGGCTTCCTGAATTGCACGGTGCTGCAGGAATCTGTGTGCAAAGGCAGGCAAGGTCCTGGCTTTGCAGAATGATTTCTTATAGAGATCAGAGTGATTTTCCAGTTCAGGAGGTGCAAATTACTTAAGTTAATAATGCAGCATGGTGAATGAATGATGCCTGGATAGTAAAACACTCCCTGGTTTGGCAGAATCCCCCTCTGATGGTTATCTAGAGAAAGTAAGATTGCTTTCCAGAAATTGATAAGCAGCAGTTCCTTTGCATCACAAAAGTCTCCTATTGCTCCAATAACATTTCCCAGAGGATTATTTTGGATGAACTTGTAGGATCAAGGCCTTTTTGTCACTGCATGGTCCATTTGTCAGCTACAGTCCTATTAGTGCTCCTTTCAGCTCCACTTGCTGTGGGAAACCCTGCCTGTTGCTAATGCTACTGACCTCCCAAAAGGCTTTGAGGTCCAGCAATGGTAAACAGTGTATAAGAGCAAGATGTTATGGCAATTAGCCGGAGTTGTTCAGTGCATCCTGGCAGGTAATGAGTACATGACATATGTCTGTACAATAATTCAGCAGCGTAAGAGAGCTGAAAATGTGCTTATGTTTCCTAAACGCCTTAGCTTTTATAGAAGGTAATGAGGCCACAGCTGCTTTTCAGAGAGGAGCCACATGAGGGTGAGGCTCAGAGAGGCTAAGGCTGTGGGAAAGGACAGCCCCGGACAAGCAGCTCTCCTCATCCTTGTCATCCAAGTGAGGGCTGTCCTACAGCAAGATTTTGCCCTGGAGGTAACCCTTAGGTAATGAATCCAGACACCCTGGGTAGGTTGGAGCATCACCACGGGAGGGTAGCAGAGGACGCACGTCCTGAACATGCCTATGTGGCCATGCCCAACCACCACAACAAGCCAGGTCTTGACGTTGGCTTCTAAAAATTCCCGGACTGAATCACGATGTGAAGTGTCGTCAGCTTCTCCTGCCAGCACATAAGTCCCTGCTAGCTCCTCCTGCATGGCACTGCACGTCTCATGTCAGCGGCAGGAAACCCTCCTCTCTGTAGCTGTTCTGTCCGGGTTGATCCAAACAGTAAACGTACAGCTTGAGTGTGAATCAACATCATGATTCATCCTTCCTGCAATGTATCCTTTCACTGTGATTAAACAGCTATTCTGTAAGACACGAACTTCACTTAAGACTACATGGTTTATTTGGGTTTGGGAATACAGATGCGGTCCTGCTCAAACTGCCATGCCCGGGAGCCAATGACAGAATATAAAAATAGCTTATGCTGTCAGCATGGCTTTTTCTTATTTGTATTCTGAGTATCATCACTTTGGCAGGCACAGGAAGCTCTTCTTGTTTGCATTTTATTTTGCCTGCAGAAAATTTACAGTTCAAATGACTTCTCTATGCTTCATCAGACTAATCGGATGACAAATTGCTTGAGCTACAGAGAAGAGACCTCAGACAACAGAAAATTGTAATGGAAGGAAAAATTAAATGCCTGCTTTTGGTAGGAGCAAAGATTTTGCTTTGTACCAATCTCAGTTTTCATTTTTTCCTTCTGCTAGTGCAAAGCTTTGTGAAATGGAAATCAGATTATTTAATCTGATTACAGGGATCTGCAGGCTTGACATCATCATTTCCTTCAGTGACACAGAGCCTCAGAAATGCTATCCTTCTTTAACCAACAGAAACAACTGCAGACTCTATTTATACTGCACTTCCTATTGCCACTGAAGCCTGATAAAGCATCCAGAGCGAGGCTTATTTTGTCCTCATCTTATTTATCATTTTTGATATCTAGCTACTATCCAGAATGTGCAGTTTAACAAGTACCCAAAGACTTGTCTCTTTTTCAGAAGGGAATGGGGAGATGGGGTGAGTCTTCTGTTCCTTGCTGTGCTGGCTGACCTTGCCTGGAGTGACACAGAGCAAAAGCGATGAAGATACATTGCCCTAGTTTTCAATAAGAGCCTTAACACAGACTAAATGTCAGGTTTGGAGCTCTGAACTGCCCTTGAAAATAAGTTTGCTCTTAAATTTCTGTGAAATATTATTTTCTGTGTAAGGACTCTCTTCCAGTCTGGCATTCATTTCACAGGCAGAACTGTGGCACCATCTTCTGGATGACTCTTTAGACGAGAAAAAATAACCCACCTAAAAAGAACATGTTTCTTTATCGTCCCTAACAATGAGAACAGCTTGAATATTCATTGACTGTGCACTCCTGATTACAGCAGGCTTTAAATCATTTAATTATGCCATCCATTTTGGAAGCACTAAGAGCTAGTCAAACCCTTGATTGCTGAATATTGTTGAGAGGGAATACAGATATTGCTTCTGAGGGGATATTTCTACTCACAAGAAATGCCCCATTTGTTAAACACAGGGACATAATTCTTCCTGCTCTGAGGTTACAAGCTCAAGTTATTCTGTGATGAACCAGGAGTGAGTTGTTCCATCTCAGACTCATGAGAAGTTTCATATTGTAAGGGGAAAAAGGAAGAGATGCAAAAAGTGCTTTGAAGAGCAGCCTAGGAATGCCTGTAAATGTAGTGCACAGTCTAAAATACCTGGTACAGCTTAACACAGGACTAAGGAATCAGAAAACCTTACAGATTTCTTATAATCACAGCTTTCCTGAGCACAGATTGTAGACCAGTAATTACAGTTAAACCCCTAAGGCATTCAACTACCTGAGGATAGCCAACGGCGCCTTGGCACTAGGGAGTTTTAGGAAGAAGATGCTGGTGCAGCTCCACTGCCCCTCAGCTGCCAGCTCTGGGCATCCTCCCAATGTAAGTGATTTTCAAAAAGCGTTTTTACTCATGTACTTGTGTTATTTTATTTGGTGGAAACCACTGAGAACTCTGTAACAGGTGAGATTGTCAGTTAGATGCCAATTATTGACTGTGGGTCATCCGTTATTGGTTTTTTCTTTATTTCTTATAACATTATGAAACAATTTTTGATTCTTTTTGACGGCAATAAAAATCTCTTTGGATTGTGTTTTGACTGAGGATGAGTGACTGAGGGTTGCAGAGGTTTTTTTACTTCTGCTGACCTTTCCTCTGGTGGTTACACACTGAGAAGGATGAAGTGGGTGGGCTAAAGCTTTCCTCCCTTCTGCTCCCTCTCCCAAGTACTGCATCTAAGAGCCCTCACTGCACCAGGTATTACATAAATCTTGAGTGACAGGAAAAGCCAAATACCCAAACCATACTCCACAGTTTCAGATAGCTTGAGGTGGTGGTGAGAACAGTCTGTTCCTTCTGTCTCAGGTGAACATCGATGCTGCTTTTCCTTGTGATGCTTCAGGATATATTCACTCTGAGTCCTCATTCTTGAATCCAGAGTAAAAAGACATCAGTCCATCTAAAGAATTCTTTTTTTTCTCTGTGCATGAAACCATGCCTTGTGCACTAGGAAGCACAAACCATGAAGGTAACTCCCATCTAAATGAGGCCAAAACTGTGTGAGCTCTCTCATGCTCTGCCTTTGATAGCTCTTGTATGTTATATGTGATCGCCATAACCACGTCATTTACTTGAATGAGTGACAGCTGGGTTCTTCATAATTCCATATCATGACATGCAGGATCATTCCAAAGGACTGCCATGGCTGGTGCAACCTGACATTCATGCTGTACAACCGAGCTGCTCAGTCATATATGGAGACCTGCTGCAGCTCCCAAAACCAGCAGCATTATTATCACGAGATTAGATTTCTTACTGCTGTGTCTATAAGCAAAGAGACAATGTAGGTTTTGTCCTTCAGTGGCAGCTTGAAGATGCAATATCTGGCTCGAAATATGCAGAGAATCAGAGATCCAACCCCGCCCCCAGGAAATTCGTGGGACTCCTACTGCCACTACCAATATTTTCTGGGTTTGCTCTCATGCTTCTGCAGCATGCAATGTTCCATTACTGCCAAAATCAGCAGCTACAACTGCCCAGCCCACCCTGGTAGGATGAGCAGGACCCTGGTCACCCAGCACTCACTGCACAGCCTTCATCCTGCACAGAAATCAGCTCCTGGAACTGCTCCAAGGTCCCCACGGGTCACTGTGTGCCACTTACCCTGCACCAATGCTAATCCTATCAGCAGCAGTTTCCTCACTCAGATGTCCAGTAATTGAAAGCACTGGGAATTTTGACTTGCATGCTGGGTTATAGAAAAATATTATGGCTAGGCATTAAACTCCAGCTGTGAAATACCACATATGCCAGAGGAGAATGCCAGATGTTTCTGCTCATTTCCCTATGAGGTTATACATTGTTAAGGTACAGTAGAGATTAGAGGAATATGGGCAAAATTGCCTCTCTCAGGTGTCATAACAGGTATAAACTTTCAGGGAAAAAACATTGATTAGGTCTCTGTCCTATCTCCCCAGACCTAAACTTCAGCTATACAGCAGAGCACAGACCCCTGCTCCATTCCTCTCTGTTCAAAATTAAACTTGACCTATGTAATGGAGGACAGATGTCTACTTCATTTCTCTCTCCCCCAAACTAAAGTCTACTTGCACAAAATATCTTCAAAGAGATCTTTTAACAGCATAGCTATAGAATCTATTAAAGAAAGCATATAGATAGTGTGATTAGTGAGTCTACACAATGAAAACTGGTGTATTCTTTAGCTTCTATCCCCGGTGTTATTTTGATGTCTTTCTATGTCTGAAACCAAAGCAAAAGGGAAGTTCATTTGACATACAGGTACTTTACTCTTCAAAGCTTCTGAAAAACAGAGTCCAGATGCTCTGCTGCTGATTAGAGTGGGACCAACAGTGTGTAAATGATTTTCGATCTCTAAATATTGATGGTATCTAGTTATGTTAGGATTACCTTCTGTCTTTTACTTTCCTCACAATAATGTGCGTGGCAGGGTCTGACTGCACAGATGTTTAGGAAAAGGCTTTCTGTGCGAATTCAACCACTCCTGCACAAGTGAGTCTGTTCTAGTCTGTTTAGAAGTTCTTACAGAACCAACCCTTCTCCCTCAGCAATAACAAAATTACCTATGGTAATTGATCCAATTTACCTATGGTAAATGCAACTGAAGAAAATCAAATGTCAAATCTGCTAAATATCCAATCTGGGCTTGGTGTTCTTGGCAAAGCTTTTGAAAAAAGCGTTTTTGTTCTCCATTCCTACAGCTCCCAATACATGATTAAGGCTGTAAATTACTCTCCAGTAAAAGCAATAAATCCCATCTCTGCTTCACTCCATGTTAAACACAGCCAGCTTTGGAACTCACATGCTCATGCAGAGCCAGGCAAGGTTTTCTTTTATTCAGGAAGAAAAGATGAATCACCCAATTAACAGTTTTGGGGAGTGTGAGGCTCATTTGCTCACATCCTCTGGGACCTTAGGGTGTTTTGGTGCTGTTGAAGGGTCTGTTCCATAGGAAAAAATAGGTTTGTGTGTGGCCAGACTGTGCTCAGCTCCAGAGCTAGGGATGGGAGATGAGAAACAATGGTTGTGTTTGGTCAAAAGACTACAAGGCGCTGTTCTAGACACTCCAGTGCTGACAGATGTCACGATTTAATCACAAGTTTCACAATCCTTAGGGGTTTTCCTAGGGTTGTGGTGGCTTGAGGAACAATTTCAGGCTTTTGTTTGATAAAACAAAAGATTTCACCTCTAAGATTGCAAAAACTATTGGTAACCCTTACGTATATTTGACTGTGAAGATTCCAAGCCTTATTTTAGCAACATGTTTTAAGGTGCCAGGCCTGTGCTTATGAATATCAAAACCGAGCTCCTTAAAAAAATAAGATAGATGAAAAAAGGACAGTGAGCTCTCCTGGATCCTCACACTGAAGGTAAGGGCAAGAACCTAATAAGAGCTGTGAAAGGTGCAGACAGTCACACCCACACCGCGCAGGCACCGCAGCGCCTGCAGAAAGTGGCATCTGGTCTGGGATAATCTGCCTGCCGTGCCCTGGCTTTGTGCGAGGGAAGCGCCACTGATCTCGGAGGACTTGTTCCCGATTTAGCTCCGTGTGGGATCAGAACGAGACCAGCTGCAGCTGCTCCAGGCTGCCAGCCCCGAAGGACCGAGCAGCTCTGGGTGGGAGCTGCAGCATCCCCCAGGCCAGGGGGCCCTCTGGAGAGCCCAGGAGGCACTGGGTACCCCTGCACGGCTTCAGTGCCTCGCACCACACTGGAATGCATGCAGGCAGGAAAGGAATTTCTGTCGGTTAAATGAATGATCGCCGGGCAGAAATCTGGCTCGCCCCAACCTTTTGATACCCATCGCAGTCCTGCAGTTCGCACCGGGAATGGGCAGCAAGAAGGGTTGTGAGTTATCCACACAGTGCTGGGGCTCCATTTCAAACTTAGGGTTTCCAAATCCTTCTCTCTGGAGATCATGTCACTGATTTAAAGCCTTTGAGTGACAGCTTTCTCACCCCAATCCTTTCATCAGTATCTGGACACTGGGGTTTTTTTATTTGCTCTGCTATTCCAAACCTGCTAAGAATTTCAAAATCAGAGGTGGAGAAAAGCCCCCTCCTGCCCTCTGGCTCTGGCCACATAGCAGGAGGATGGAGATGGTAACTGGTATGTGCAGCCAGGCACGTCAAGGAATTATGATGGACACGCAGAGGAAGTTTGATTAAAAATAACCCCTGTGACAAATCACACAATAAAAACAACTAAAAAAATTAATATTTATAAAATATTTAGGCATCCCTGATTTTCACTTTGAACTTTTTTTTCTTGCAAGCTCAGATTAATGTGTAAATATGCATGTAATCAGGCCATTATGGGCAAAAATTATCCTGTCTCCATGGAAGACAGGCAAGGTTTTTCTTTTTGATACATTTTAGGTAAGGGGTCTGATTCTCACTCATGCTACATTCTTTATGCTGTGCCCAAAAATTAATCTTTTTTTTTTAAGGCCCTTTTTCTTTACCTAAAGGTGTATAAAGGCTTTTGTACAAAAGAGGATTGAGAATGAAGAGTTGTTTTGTGAATCGGAATTATATTTCATCCAAATTATAAAATATAAAAAAATGGCTCAAAAATCACAGAAACATTAAAATACAAAACTCATGATCTTTAACACGTATTGCTGAAATGTGTATTTCTTATCAATAGTCGTCAATTTATGCTTTCCCCCATGACCTAAATGTTTTGCTTTTACAAAACAAATGTGATCATAGGTTTCCTCACAACAAATTGAGTTGCTGTAAAAGAATTAGATGAAAGGCAACTAATCTAACCTGAATCATGCAGCACTCACATTCACATGGAGTGGATTTTGCACTAGATGTCCTGCTTGAGAGCTGTGGAAATCTTCCTAAGAATCTATTTTCCTCCTGTTGTTATGTGCACATAATTTTCAGTACTGGTAAGAGCTGTACCAAAAAGAAAATACCCTTTAAAAACACAAAGAATCTTGTTCTATTTTTGTTCATTCAGTGGCTTAATTGCATTCTTCATTTAGTGACATGGTTGTTTATGGCAATAGAGATTTTACTGTAAGACAAAGCAAGCTATCTCCCTGCTTTCACATCAAAGGAAAGGAATGTGTTATGAAATATTTTTTGAAAAGCATTTTAATCACCTGACCTGATATTTCTAAATTAATCCAATTATTTAAATTGATAGTGTGTTTAATATGGCACTGGAGATATGATCTTGCTTTTAAATCAATAAGTCACAATAAGGCATTTATTATCAACCTTTCACAGCAATTACCATGATTTTTACTTCTGAAATGTAGCTGAGTCTGGGCCTGCGGTCTCAAATACTCAAAGAATGAGTAACGATTGTGGGCAAGATTAGCCCTTCAGCTGGGGAAGTCCTGGCCTTTGTTTCTTCAATCTGTTAACTGCCCCTGATGGATTTCCTTAAATCCTTTCCTTCAGCACAAGAGGACTGGATCAGGTACTTGTATACACATACATAGTCATCCACTCTGTTTAAGTCCTCCTTAATATTTTAGGATTAAAAACCCATTGTTCAACAAATTCCTCAGGTTTTGATCTTATTTTCCTTCATTTCATGTGAGGTCTCATCCATCCTTCTGAGCCACATCAGTCACTCCCTGTCCATAATCTGAGCCCCTGGTCTCCTTCAGGGCAGCAGCAGGACTGGGGAGCAGAGTATGCTGGACACCACACTCCTGGCTTCTCATGCACGTATTTGGATTTTGGATTTCCAGGGAGCCTGTGTTAAACTCAGGAAGAGAGGAGAGAGACTGTCTCAGGGAGACTCAAAAGCCTTTTGCTTTATTTATAGAGCATCCAATCCCAGAATATTAAATACTGCTGAGACACAAGCCTGGGAAAAAAACAAAACAGATTTTGGGATATGCTCCTCTCCATCACACCAGGAAAAGTTGTTGTCAAAACACAATTGAGCTTTCAGTCTAAACACTACCAGCACTGTCGGATCCAGCCTCAGAGAGAAACCAGGAGACAGCCTACATTTCAGCAGAGGATCTTAACACCTCCCAGGGCACCCCACTATTGGGAACCGATTCAGCAAGACATGGTTTCAGCTTTGATCCAAAACTGCAGCACCAAACTCTCATCCCACAACCATCATTTCACAAAGTTTGCTCTCACATCAGTGGCAGCTGCAGAGAAGAACCATGCAGCAAGCTCTTCATCTGGAAGTACCAAATTGCCACCAAAGTATAGGAAAAAAATGCCCATTTTTTTCTATACTGACAGCTCCCGTACCATGGTACCTATCTAGGGAGCTGCAGGGCTCCTTACACAGCTGTTTTTCAGCCTCCTGGACCAGGGACCAGCAGCAGGTACATGGGAATTTCTGTTCCTGGACAGAGAAACCAAGCTTGAGACCTGAGTCTTTTCATGGCCATATCACACCACTTTCTCATAGCTGTTATCTGACACATGAATAACCAGACCCTGTCCTTCTAGTCACACTTGCTGAGCTCCCTGCTTAAGACCAGAACAGCTGGATTTGGTCCTTTGGTCACACATGTCTCTTATAGCTTACACATGATAGAGAGACCCTGCCAGTGAAGTCACTGTTCCTTTTAAGTGCTTGGTCCATCACCCACTAAGTTATGTGTACAAACACATATAGGGGAGATATATATATATTTTTATATACACACATATATATACACACACACTTCCCCATCCCTGTTAAGCGCTCAAGGTGAGGTTGGATGGAGCTTTGAGCAACCTGGTTTAGTAGAAGTTGCCCCTGCCTGTGGCATGGGGATGGAATAAGATGGCCTTTAAAGATGCACTCCAACTCAAACAATTCTCTGATTCCACATATATGCAAGCATGAAGGTTCTCCACAGATCTCCAGCCTCTCTGAGGAGTTCTGCTATATATAGGTCATTGAAATAAACTACATGGCCTTCATAAAGATCAGGCTGCTCCAGAAGTTGCTTCTGCCATGACAGATTTGGAGAAAAGCAGTACTATGTCACTACACCGCCTTTTGCTGACAGTAGCCCAGGGGAAAAAGAACTTTTTTATTTCCTTTTCCAGCCTCCCATTCTTCCTTAGGCCTAGTAAATGCTCTCAGACAGCCTGAGCTTATCATTTCACCCAGATAAGTTGTTTCACAGACTCATGCCTTTGTTTTTCATCCCCCAGACTGATTCTGTGAGAGCTTCCATAGCCCCCAGCTCCTTCTGCACCTGAAGAGATGTCCTTGAAGGACTTCAAATGTTTCTGAAAACTGCAGCAGGAAACGTAGCCAAAAGCCAAAGTTTGAGGAAGAGAGACAAGAGGTGATAACATACAAGAGGGAGAACAGAAAAAAAAAGAAAATGCTGCAGAATTCCCTTCTGCTATTATTTTTTAAGGTCTCAAAACTCAAGATTTTTGACATTTCTAAGAAAAATGACCTTCAGGAAGAAAAGAGAATTTATGTCTCTTAGGAGGCACGTGGCTATAAAGATGACTAAACTAGGAAATACTCTGCAGATCTAGTCAGACTTTGGAATAGCTCTGTGCATAAGCCACTTCTGCCTTATGCAAAGCTTTACCTACCACTCTCATCCACCCAAAAAAACCCAGCAGTATCCCCTCTTGAGTACTGTCCATAGCCTTTCCCACCACTTGTTGATCACCTCTGGGAGGAGCAAACTCAATATAATCCCTCCCTCCAGCAAAGCCTTTTCTACCTCCTGCTCAACTGCGGTTATTTGGGATTTTTGTAATGGGTTGTGCCTGCTTTCTTTTTAATTCCCGTTAAGCTTATATCTCTGGGGTTTTAATTCCTTTTTATTACTTTTCCATCCCCATTTTTCCACTTCAGTTTTCATGCTGTTTCTTCTGTTTGGTAACACCCTTTCACCATGGGTTTTTTGTTAGTGGTCCCTGCCTGTTCTCTGTCCTGCAGGATCTCCTGGTGTTTCTCTTTCCATTAAAGGAGTGGGGTCTAAATTCTTCAAAACAAAAGGCAGTCATCTTCTCTGCAGCATAAAGGACTGATGAGTGGTGTTTAGACGACTCTGGAAGGGTGTTTTTAACCAGATGGGAAGGCTAATTTATACTCATGAAAACTATGTTGGTTGTTAAGTAGGAATAATACACTGGCTCTGTGTTTTACAATCCTTAAATAATAATTTCAAGAGTATTAACTAGACTCCTTCAGAAACAAATCTAGAAGAAGAGCTTTCCTCTTTCATGCTATCCCTGGGCCAGAGGAGGTCCTGGACAGGATTTGGCCAGTAGTGAGGGTCCAGGCTCTGCTCCACTTTTGTGGACACCTGTGAAGCTTCTACCAACTCCTTAGTGGGGACTTGGACTTCAGTGCAGCCCATCTTGGGCTGGGTAGAGCTGGTTCTGTGCTGGGGGAGTTGCACCCCTCCCTATGAGAGCCTTGCAAGGAAAAATGAACTCAACAGGCTGTTGAAATGGGCAGTAGAGTGCCCTTTATTTATTTTTTTATTTTAATCTTTCCATCAAGCCTCAATACCTTTTTTTTTTCCTAGTTCCAATTTGATGAAATACAAATATAAAAACACACAATCCTAGGAGAAGGGAATGGATTTCAGTGTTCTCAACAGTGCTATAAATAATACGTCAGGAATCAGCATGACTGTTACAACAGCTTTAGCCAGATTGCAGATCTGAAGGAAATTCAGATAATACTTAGTATGAAAAAAAGGGTTGTTATATTAATTGTTATGAAAAGGAAGGTCTCCAGTTGATTTTTTAAATTATCTATTACTATAAAAAGTTCACTTTATGACATTAATAAATCTCTTGTTTGGAGGTGCTACCAATAATCTGACTTCAGCACATGCTGACAAACAATTTATAATGTTAGGAAAATTTCCAATTAGATCCAGAAAGTACCTTAGTAAAACCTCAAGGTTTACAACACCGTTTCTTGCTCAACCCCAAACCCTGAGAAAGCAGTCAGGAAAACTGCAGTCAGCTTGAGGAAAGCAAAGATAATGTGTGAATTGCCTGCAAGGAGAACAAGAGTGGGAGCTGATGTTCAGGGATGTTATAGGAAGTTGTTTTGAGAGCTGTAGCTTCTTGCTTTCCCATAATTTACACTTGTCTAGTTCATTTTATGTTTCTGATGGCCAAAAGCAGGACGTAGAGAGCTGCTCATTTCCTAAAAGTTTCTTGAACTCCTGTTGCAGATTACAGGACCTGATGTTGTCCTTAAAACTTTTCTATACACCCATCAAATACTGATTATGTGCCTTTTACAAGAACATTGAAGTGGGTCACTGTCTTTAATGCCTTGCATGCCCAGGCTTTCACCAGTGAAACCTGCTGAGTATTTTGATCTGATTTGGAGCATCCCCCCTTGCTGCTGTGACCTTGCCTGGGCTGCACACCAGATGATGCTTTGCCTCTCAGCCTGTCCTCATCTGCAGCTCTGTGCTTGGGGCATCCTCTGGAAAGGATGATGTGTGCTTGAATTTTCCCTGGCTGAAGAAGAGACTGAATTTTCCTCCTGTGATCTATGTGAGAGCTTAGGCCAGCAAACAGCAGTTTTAAGGAGAAGGAACTGTGGGTGCTCTCTGAAGTGATGGGGCATCAGCTCCAGGAGCTCCAGGCTGCGGGTGCACATGAAGTCAGAGAGGTATCCCCTGGAGAGTGATGATGTTTGGGATGTTTCCTATCCTTTCCATTTTTATTAGCTATTTTACACAGTCAGCTGTGAAAAACACCTTCCAACTTGCAGGCCTGTGCTGGTGTGAATTTGGGAATTTTAGCGAATTTATTTTTTCCACTTTGTGTTTTGGGAGACTTGCACCTACCATGGTGTCAAGGCTTTAAATCAGACTAAGAGAGGAAAATAAATGCTCCCCTAGGAAGAAAAGGACAGAGGACATATCTTTGGGGATACAGAGATGTACATGCTGTACACCTACCTATCCCTCCCCCAGTATGTAAGTGGTGTGCATGTGCTTTATACCAGCATTGAGGAGCCAAGTTTGGATTTGTGGTATTTCTCATTCAACCCTAGAGCTGACAAGGTAATTCCTCCTCACCCCTGCCTAGCCCTGACCCTCTAATTCCTTACCCTGAAAAGAGATTTTTCTCATGTAAAATGGCAGCAAGGTGGGTTTAGGATTTTGTCGTTGCTCTGGTGCCCTGAATGGGCATTGGGCCAGGACACAGCATGGATGTGTGGACATGTCTGTCATGGGGCTGGGACAGCTGAGGGCATCATCTCCATATAGGGTGTAGTACAAGCCTCTTCCTCTGTGGTTACCCCAAAGCAGCTCTGATTTCTGCAACTCTTCCTTGGAGTCAGTGCACTGACATTTTCCCCTCTTCCTTTAAGTAAAAAAAAATCAAAATAAAAAAAATATCTAGCATTTAAACATTTGCTTTGGTAAAGGATGAAATGGAAAAGTAGGTCGGATTTGAAGGATCCCAGCCCTGACAGTGTCCCTTCTAGAGCTCCAGACCCAGGTTTTTGGAGAGAGACAGAATATGACTGCAGCAGTGCTTCTCACGCTCATTTGTGCATTTTGTGTTCCTGTGTACAAACTTACCCGCAAAATGCCCAGGACAAATGATATCCCCATGATTTTAAGGGAAGGATTTGATTGCCAGCAATATATTTATGAAATGAAGCTACTCCTGTTCAGCTCCTTTGAAACTTAACTGGGTTTTGTCAGGAAGCAAGGTTATTTTTTTGCTTTTAAATAGTCTAAGCTAAATTAGCTGGAACCTAATTACACAATGTTTTTGATTAAAGCCAGACAATGTGCTCTGGAAGCTAGGATCAAAAATGACAAGACTGGATGGCAGTGAAGGATGAGGAAGGAAAAGGAAAATGACTGATTAATTTTTAAAATCAAATCAGGATCGCTTTTTGTACATTTAGAACAAAATAGAACAAAGGTTGCAGCCAAGTCAGGCAAACCTTTTGGACCAGGGGAAACTTGACTTTCAATAATATGATTTTTAATTTCATTTCACAGGCACGTAACTGAAAGTCAAAGAGAAACACCAGAGACTGTTTCTGCAGCTATTCTTAGAGATCAGGAGAGAAATAATTGCAAGTCTTGTGTGAGATCTAGAAATCTCATTAAGACAGTTTGACTTGCAGACATGATACTTTTGGTCAACATCAGCTGTGCAGCCAAACAGCTGGCTGCTCTTGCCTTAATCACTGAACCTTTAGAAAGTGCTCCATAATTATTTTCATACCATACTCTGAAAATAACCCTGCTTAAAGAAATTGTGCATGTTGCTAGAAAAACAAATGCTGATTCAACAATGCTCCTTTCAAAAATACTTTTGTACCTTTAGCTTAATAATGAGCAATGGCCTCATTGCTGTACTGATTTGAATCCTGAAGACTTTTCATTGTTTATCTGGCAACACATTGAGATGTGCATTTTTTCTCCAAGCTATTTTGCCCTGGAACAAGCACATGCTTGTATGCAGACTTTATGCAGCTTCCAACGATGGAATATTCTGCAGTACTGTGGCATTTCAGTTACTGACTTTAACATACAGTGGGGAGGCATTGATGTCCAGGCTTGGCCCTATCATCTGCGCACAGGGAAAACTGGGAAATGAGATTCCTTTGGGAAATTAGGTTTATTAAGGACTATTTATATACAGGGGTGCAGACCTAGAATTTGAAAGTAGAATGAGAGGAGAAGCTCATGAGTGTTGGAAAATGTGGTAGTGAAGCCGGTAGGGACCTAAGGGACAGAGACTGATCTCTCCCATGGTTCACCGTATGTGATTCCTGGTCACAGGAAAGGCAATTCTTGGCTATCCCAAGGCCTCCTATTTTATTGCTATTCTGTTATTAAATTTTAGAATGAACACACCAAATATAAGAAGCCAAGTGATGAAATGACTGGCAATTGGCTTTGGGATGGAATAGTGAACTCTCCTGTGCTAGGAAAATGTAAAAACTTCCTGGTGCAGAATACAGCCCCAGGGGAAAATATTGTAACCTAATCAAAATGACTGGGAGGTTTAAAAACAACAGAAAGATCCAAGAGATGGCACCAAGCTCTTCCTTTCTGGGGATAATGTGTTGCAAGCAAATTTGATGGAGATCCCGAGAGGATGAAATGACCCTTGACAGTGTGGATCTGGAGAAGAGTGACAGGTAGAGTGTGAGACTGAGGCCTGGCTGGAGCTGGGAAATCTGGTGTGCTAAGCGCCATATGGTCCTCCTAGCGCGTGTGCGAGACCTCATTTCCACACCCAACTGCTCACAAAAAAATTGCACTGGTGCTATCACCAGTTGCCTTAAACTCTCTCCAAACTGGGTGACCCCACCATCTGGTCCTTGCTGCTGCATCCTGGGTGACCCACAGGCCATAGGCTTCATGTTCTGCCACACGCAAGGGGAGAGGCATTTTCAGCTATTTACCCTTTGTAGGTGAGTGTGCACACACCTGGGTACAGATATATCTGGCTTACATTTGATATCCAGCCTGGCAGAACAAGAGATCAACCTTTATCATTTCTCCATTAGCAGATGGAAGTAAGATATAAATCAGAGACATCCCAAGTAAAGATAAATCCCTACTGTCCTTTTCAGCCCTCAAGGTTGGCACCGCTCTGCCTGCCACATCCCTGAAGTCTGAGGCCCTGTCTTGCAGTGGCTGTTTCCCCATTCCCATAAGGACAATTTGATCCATAGCCATGTGCTAAGGAGTGGTGCCGGCACAAACATACTGCCATTGATCTGCTCCTTGAATTGATCCGATGCCTCCCAGCGCAGTCTGGTCTGCAGCCCACGAGTGTGGAGCAAAATCCCAAATTCACTTGGCCTGGTGCTTGGAGGACACTGTAGGAAATCATTTACCAGAATACAGGTTCAGATGGGCCGGGAGAAGACTTACACATATCTTTTGGTAAAGCCCTGGGAAAAAACATTTCCGAGGTAAAAATGAGGGGTAGGCACATATTGATGGTTTTCCTACTGATACATAATGTCTAACACATGGAGTTCTTAAACTTGTCATTAATCAGGGAAGGTTCCCATCCTCTATCCAAATGAAAAATCCAAATATGTGCTTCCTAGAAACAGGAAAAAAAATCACTGCTTATAGCTGGACAAAATGTTTATCCTGAAATTAGGAGTTTAGCTTTTAAACTTGCTGTATCAGGACCTGTGCCAACTAAATTTCTTTTTCTGATGTGAAGAGAAGAGAGCACTAACAGCATCCTGTGGGGGACTTTGGCCCTCAGCAGCGATGCAGGAGTGGCATGGCTGCTTCCTCTACAGCACTGCCAGGCCCTCTCCAAGGAAAGGAAAGAGTGGGAGGCTCCTGTCTTTAGGGAGAGCACACAGTGCGAGGCTCTGTCTCTGTGAAACACTTTGGGTCTCTCTAGGCTGTTTTTCATTTGTCACAGGTATTTGCAGCTCTATGTCTTTTTGTGATTCATTCATGTCAAGCCCAATCTTTCAGCTGTGAGAAGAGTGAATATAATGTAATGTATTGGAGTACAGCTTCTTGCTGTATTGTCAATAATTGCAGATGCATAATTTCTGCTAATCTGAACATACATTTCAGAGTGTTTTTTATTACTTAGGATCAAAAAAGTGTGAAGCTTTAATGTCATTTTCAGAGCAAGGTTTTTACTAGGAGGCTCAAGAACTGGGATGGAGATGCTCTTAACTTCAGGGATGACTGGGATGGTATATTAAGAGAGCAGCTGTGAAAGCCATATCGAAGAACAAATGCTAATAGATATCTGGAAGAGTTAATAATGGTGAGAAGAGGCACTGAAAACTCACTATAAACTCAGGTTGCTGCCACGGTTCTGCAAGGGTTTCCAGCCAATGGGGAGCTAAGGTTACAATGGCCATGCTCTGAAAAGCACCAAGATGAAACACAGTTGGGATGGTAGAAAGGGGATGAAAAAAACCCCAGCACCCGTATCTGCTGAAATCCCAAATGTGCTAGAGAACAGTGGGGAAACCCTCCCAATCTGCAAGAGGGCCCAACCTGCCAGTGGTGAAGGTTTTAGAAATATTTGCTCTTGTTTTTCTATCTTCAAAAATTTTTGGAAACTGAAGTTCAAGTGCTACTAAAATCTCAAGCTTATAATTTGAGGTAATTAATAAAGGCTTAGTGAATTAGGTTTCCAGTTCTCCCTGGCAGTCAATGGAGATGGAGCATATGTTTTTTTTTTCCAGAATACACTGCTAATAAAATTAAGGATAAAAGATTCTCCACATCTTCCCCAGTCTACTGCTCAGTTATGCCTTTACTAAATGTTTCAGCATTTTTTTTTAATCTCTCAGGAGGTTTTTGAACTGCTTCAATACATCCACAGCTGTAAGTCTCTCCATGAAAGAAGCCTATTAAAGGAAACAGCACATGAGAGTCACAGTAAACAGCAAGTGATGAAACTTCCCACAGCCAAGAGCTTTGTTAGTGGGAATACCAGATATCTGAGCTGGAAATCTCTGCAGAAGGGAGTGTGGTTAACTTGCTGCTCTTGGGGCCTAGACTAATTTGGACTCAATGACCCTTGTGGATCCCTTCCAACTCAGGATATTCCATGATAATTTCTTTTTCAGGCATGAGAGCTGAAAGCAGATGGCTCGAGTGACCTGGCCCTGCATATCTGTACCAGTGGGAGAAGTTCTGGCTGGAAGTCAGAGGAATAATTGTGTGTCCCTGCCTGCTTGTGCCTCTTGGAGACTTAGGAATGCTGCCTTCATGCTTCTATGAGGGGACTGCCTCTCACGACACTGGGCCACCAGCAGGCAGTTACTAGAATTGCTGAGACGCGTTTTATATTTCCTAGAGGTTGTTACTTAAATAAATAAATAAAAGCAGAGTTGGTAACATTTTGTAAGGAAAAATTAGCCATTTTTCTTTCCTGCTTTTTTCTCCTAGGATGAAAGAAAGCAGGTCATAAAATACAACATTTTTAATAAAAAAAAAAGTTAATATTAATTCTGGCCTCAAAGATGGGTTTGATATGGTAAAAAAATTATTTAACTTAATGAAAAATCTGGACCCAGTCCCACTGTTAGCACAGACTTCAGATAGGTTTGTTTCAGATATATGACTTTGACACAAAATTCTCTGCCTCAAATTCCAGTGCTAACTTCAGAAATTTATCTTCACTCCGATGCATCTTGCTTACTCCAAGAAGACATTTAGATTGTTGCTTTGTTTGTTTAGTTTTCAGGTTTTTTTAAATAGAGATTTAGTTTGAGCAAAACTAATTGACTTATTAAACTTTTGCAGATGGCTGATTCCTTACAGGGCATAAAAGCTTCAGGTATTTTTTAGGCAGATCTCTGACCTACTTACAGCCCAAATCCTATTTGAGCCCCGGTGTCCGTCTGGTGGCACAACGGGTTATCAGGGTGGCAGTTAAGTTTGAATGTTCAAATATTTGCAGAATAGGGGCCTAAATCTATTTGCTGCTGTGTCGTTAAATGGGACGGCGGATTCGTGCCCTGAGCCTCTTCTGGGGCAGGAACTTGCTCCATAGCAAAAGCTTCACAGTGATGTTTTAATGCCCACAAAGACCTGGAAATGCTGTCAGTGAGCGTGGCTGCACACAGGGAGCCTCCACTTCTGCCAGGCTGTGTCACCCGGGACGGACTGGAATTATTAAGGCTTTGTCGGGAAACGAGGCCAGGACAACAGCAAGGCAGAAAACGCTGTTCTGCTGTCAAGGAAATGCTCGAAAAGCAGGAGGGAGCGAGGGCTGAGAGCGCGGAGATGCAGCCCCGCGGGGGCGGCGGGCGAGTTCGTCTCGGGAGGGCGAGAGGGGACGGAAGGACACGGGGCGGTGGGTGACATCCCCTAAAATAGGAATAGTTTCTCTGCGGGCTGTGGGGAGGCAGGCTTTTTTTTTTTTTCTTCTTTCCTTTTTTTTTTTTTAATTGTTTTAATTGTGTTTTTGTTGTTGTTGTTGTTGTTTGGTTTGCTTTTCGTATTTTCCCCGACGTCTTCCATCTCCTTCCTGCCCCGCAATAACAATAATAATTATAATAAAAAAATCGGAAAAAAAAAAACAAACCGCTAATTAAGAAAACAATAACACCGACCGCAAAAGCGGCGGAGCGGGGGGTCCGGGCGCGGCTCCGCGGGGGCAGCGGGCGGGGGGCCGGG
>VXBA01005506.1:2033208-2189035 GCA_013399895.1 Serilophus lunatus | reverse complement strand
CCGCCCCCCCCCATCCTTGTGCTGACTGTAAACGAATTTAAAAAAAAAAAAAGATGAAGGAAAAAACAACGAGGAAAATAAAATCCTCATTATGCATTTACCAAACTTGTCTCTGGGCCGAGCGGGGAAGGAGGCGGATAATTGGTGTGCGGAGCAATGTCACTGTGTGTTGCTCTGATGCTCATTCGTAGTGAAGTCTGCAGGTCAAATGACATCCATCGCCAGTAGGTCTGCGGGAGCAGAGAGCCTCTCTGAACGGAAAGTTCAGAAC
The DNA here is from genome assembly GCA_013399895.1 of Serilophus lunatus. Lineage (NCBI taxonomy): Eukaryota > Metazoa > Chordata > Aves > Passeriformes > Eurylaimidae > Serilophus > Serilophus lunatus. Next base: position 2,188,764 of record VXBA01005506.1, on the reverse strand, counting down.
ATGTCATGGAGGATTAATCACATTCCCCTAACGCCGACTGGCTGGGGAATTATGTAAGCCGCGTATTTTGGGGGGCGCGTCCCCATGCGGGTGTGTTTATCCACATGTTCACACCCTCCGCGCACGGCTCGGCCGCGGGTGCCTGCGAGGGGGTGTTTTGGCGTGCTGGGGGCAGCTGCTCGCCCTGCACCCTGTCCCTGCTCGCCAGCAGCAGCTTCTCTTCCCCACTTGGGTGCCTCGAAGCGCCAGGTCCCGTGGAGCTGGGTGGTGGGGATGTGGTGGTGCCATGGGCCTGGGATGAGGTGGCCCTGCAGTGGGGTCACCTGTGTGCAGCGGCGGATGGACAAGGAACATCCTGGCCCAGAGCTCTGCAAACCCGCGTGGTGCTGCTGCTTCTGCCTCGAGGAGAAGTCAGGACGTCCAGGGACTGAGCCCCAGGCACTGGTCTGAGGGTGCTTCATCCACTCTAAAGCACTTGCCATGGGGCAGAAGAATGGGGAGCAAAACTAATCCTGTGGTGAATAGCCACCGAGAGTGTGGTCTTTTGGCTGTCTGCCTGATGAGGCAATGTCTAGTGGAATTTGGGAGACGAGCTCTGAACTGATGGGCATTGGCTGTGCCCTCAAGGAAACTGTTTCCCCTGGTCAGTGTGTTGGCATCCTCGGGACAGCAAGTGGGAACTCTTCTCTTGGCAGTTTCCCAGGTCTGTAACTTCTTCCAGCAGCTGAATATAAAAGCTGCCTTTGTCATGGTTGGAAGCCACATGTAGAACTCTTCTGGCTGCTCCAAGTGCACGTTGCCTCTCTGTGTACATACACTGCACAGGCGGCTGTATGTAAACAGAGCTCTTCTGATGTGGCCAAGGTGTGCCAGTCCTTGGCAGTGGAAGAAGACAAGTGGAAGAAGGGTGCAGAGTGTGTTCATGTTTAAGATGATCTGGGAAATTACCTTTTCTTCTTTTGACATGTATGTGTAAGTAGGATTAAGCACATTTTAGTGTATGATATTTAGGAGTGGAGAAGACCTTTTTTTTTGTTCTTTTAATATACTTGAAAGGTTTTTTTGGATTACCCAAATTCCATCTCTGTTCAATTAATTTTGTTGCTTCCATCTTCCTTCTCTTCTTACCATGCCTCCCAGCTGCTATCCACCTCTCTCTATCATCTCTATTTTCAACTAATTGTTCATCTCTCCCTTTATCAGCCTAATCATAATTTTAAACTTTAAAAGAAGACCAAATGCTCCAGCCAATTCTATGTCCGCTTCCATGTCCCCTGGCAGTCTTGCAGACCTCGTTGCACTTGATCAGAACAGTCAAATTACATCCCTTAACACCTCCCACTTGAGTCCTAGATTGCATCTGTAAAGGAATAAAGTTCATAGCCCAGCTGGTGATGCAGCGATTCTGAGCGTTGGGTGGCTCTCGTGCCTGGGGGGGAGGCTCTGTGGTGTTGCAGCACAGATGGCAGAGCTGTGGGGGTTCCTCAGGAAGGCTGGGAGGTGGAGGTGGTGCAGGCTGAAAATGTCTTCAGCTGGTTCACGCAGTCCAGCCTTGAATTTGTGCTCTCGTTTGGGTGATCTGGGCTGGTTCACGGTGGTTCTGGGGGGAGCATGTCTTTATTCATAAACCCCGTGTGCACTGGTGCTGTTGACACTTGTGTTTTCGTGAGTGCAAATATTTGCAGATCTGGAAGCAACTGAGGTGGCTGTAGGTTTCTCAGGTGTGAAACTAACTGTTGCAGAATTAATCTGTAGGTGTGCAGATTCCAGCTTACCTGTAGCGGCTCAGGCGTCCTGGACCTCTATCTCAAGGAGCAGGGACCTTATCTGACCTTTTTCAATCTCCTGCTTTGATTGTCTCCTGACACCCAGAGAGAAGCTACTGAGATAAGGCTGATTGTTGAATATTCACAGCGCTGTAATATGTTTTCATTTGTATTTCCCATGTACTTTGTAATCTTGTTTTCAGCCAAGAAATTGCATTTGGAAGCCATTAGGAGACAACATTGGCTCAAGCCCAGGAAAGGTTAAGAGAAAGAAAAAAATCCAGCAAGTGACTTTTAGCAATTAAGCAAGAGTTTCATTTTTTGAACTCTACCTTGGCAGTAGAGTATGTGGATCACAAATCTGAGCCTGGAAAACTGCACACACTGTACTGTGTTGGCCCTGGGTGTTTCCAGCTTTGAGTCAACTCTGTCCTCATGGTATGTGCTGGGGGCAGGGAAGAGCTGTTTAAAAGCTGTATTTGTTCTTGCTCCTTTTTATTGCCTTGGCTGTTACTCCACAGATTTTTGCATGAGAAGAGTGTTCTTCTGAAGCTTATTTCTCATGATAATCTACTGTGGCGTTACAACCAGTAGCAATGTCACAAACACTCTTCCAACTTCACTTGAGAAATGATTCTCTTATACATGCACCTGACAATAATGAATAGGGAAAGATGAAAGGGAAGAAATTCGTTCATTCGTCTCCCTGGATTAATTTCAGTCCTGTGAATCTCTAGATGTGTTTAGGCTGTTTTTATTGGGATCCACAAGAAGCGAGCCAGACAAGCAAGTTTGTCACTTTTGGTCTATTTGTTTTGCAGTTGTCTCTCGAGAGCCCTAGAAAAGGAAATTAAGTGGAAAGCAGGGCTTTGCCTTTGCAGTGCGATGGGTACAGGAACTACCTCACGTGTAATCAATTCATTGTTACTGGCAAAAATATTTTTGCAACATCGGAAACTTTGTATCCTGAGGCCCAGGATTTAATCACCTACGAATTGCCACAAAAAACTTTATGCCTGCAAACCCAAAGCCTGATACTCGTCCAGTTTCCATGTAAAGTCACAAGAGCTGCAGTGCTGCCCGTAATATCTTTCTCTATATTCCTTCATAAATAGCAGGGATGCAGAATCTCCACCATTTTGCCAGTCAGGAGGTGCTGTGATTGCTTTGATGATTATCTACGGGTTGGTGTTTTAAAATACCTTGCAGTGAGCTCGCTGCTCCATGAGCTTCCAGCCCTGTCTGGGCTGGTATGGACAGAGCAGAGGGGTATTTTTGGCACAAAGGCCTTACCAGAACTCTCTCTAAGCCAGTGCTGCTTTTATTAGGGCACACGTGGATCATTTACGTTGCAGGACAAATCTTATGGATACTGTGGCTTTTCTTGATAGAACAGGTTGGATGTGGATATTAGGATGTTCAATGAACTCAAATGTGTCCAAGGAGTTGTTTTAATTTTTGTCTTGGTACAGAGAAAAATACATTCCAGACATTGCATGACTGGAGTTCATTGCTGCTCATGAGCATCTTCATGGGATGTGCCACAGAGTTCCAAAGCATTGCAGGGCATCCGGGCAGCAAATCTCTCGTAGAAATTGGACCAAAGTGGTTTGAAAAAAATCTGTGTGTAGTGCACATGGACCGAGCTAACCTTGCTTTGCTACTTTGCCTTCACACTGTGATCATTTGAGTGGTGAGCCCGGCAAGAGTAAGGCTTGCTTTGATTGTATAGATTCTGAAAGGGTTAGCACTCCTTGCCTTGCAAACAGATGTGTATTCAGAAGGCAAAGGGAATCTGCATCTTGAAAGAGTGATAATAAGTCTTGTCTTTTGTCCTAGTGCTGATTGCTCATCTGGCCATGGAGTGCTTTTGTTGGATTATATTTGCATGCATATGAATGGACATAAGTAGCTGCATGCTTTCAAATGTGCCCTAGAAAAACCTACATATCTTGAGATGCTGAAAGTAAATGGAAAAGAAATAAGAAAGTAATGCTTGCATGAAGCATGTATGATTAGTAGGTTATTCTGTATGATGTGTTATGGGCCTGAAATATTTTATAGTTGCTTGAGACTCTTTATCACGTTTGCATATGTTTATTTGGTTTTTGTTTAACCAGAAGGCTGGTGTCTACTCTGGCAGGGCAGAGACTTTAAGTGATGGAGCAGGGTAACCTTGCTGAAGTTTAATGCTCCTCATGGATGCAGTGTGGAAGAGTTGAGTGTTTGATCTTCTCTACCCTCATAATGAAAGAAAAGTCTTTAAAAAAAAGTAATGTTTCTTACTGCCTGCTGATGTTGCTTATGCAATGCCAAGATCAGATGCTGCACTTAGTGCTTGGTCCATCCATCTTGATGTGTAAGATACACAAACACATTAAAAATATATTGTCAGTTCCTTTGATGTCTGCCTTAGGATGTAGGTACTTAGCTGTTCTTCTAAACCTGGTCCCAGATGCTGCCTCAAAGGTCTTGTGTGCATAGTGTCAGGTCAATAAAACATGTGCCACTTAATCAAAAAATGTAAATCCATTTCTATGGTATTTTAATATTAGAAAGGTAATTACCGTGTAACTAACCCTTTTCTGTAAGCTGTCATTAATTGGATGATTTCTTATAGGCAGCTTAGCATAATGCATGAAAAGTACACTGCAGCTCTGTACAGACAAAAATTGCCTTGGTGAACCAATGGGATATGAGTGTCCAAGAGACCTGGGCCCTGCAAACAGGCTTCATCAAATCCTGCCTTTGGATCTGCAACTTCTGAGCACATGTCAGGGCATCTGTAATCTGCAGGCAGGGAACTCTGTTGGACAAGTCGTATTTATTAGGAAGAACTGGGAGGTGGATTTTGCCATTAGACATCAGGCTCTATGGTGTGCAATGAGAAGGATCTGAAAAGTTTTTGTAGTCTCACTGAAGGCAGATGTGAAAGCTGTGTGTCACTCTGCCAGTGGGACTGGGATAAAGGCAGCAGAAGTACTAACAGTGCCTACATGGTATTTTGCCTTATGGTCTGAAAGTCTCAGCTTCTGGGAGTCTTGTGATTCTGAAAACTCTGGCTTTGATAAATCATATGATCTTAGATCAAGGTAGCAGAAGAAGGATGGAAGCCCTAAAGACTGAAACCCCAGAACACAAGTGAAAGAGCAGGAAGTCTGTCTTGTGATCCTGTGGTTTTACACAGTCTGCAGATTCCTGGTTGTTTTGCTGTTCACATGCATGTTTATCTGCGTGCATATCTTTTTTTAAACTGAGAACTGCACTCATCAAAAAGTCACTGTTAAAGTGGTACAAATTCTGGTGCAGGGAAAGAGAAAAGGTCAGCAGTGCCTGACCATATTGCAAATAAATGACTTCTTTCATCTGTAGAGTGCCTACTATTTTCCACCTAGAATCTCATTTTAATTGTGGAAGAGTTGATTTTAAAAGGTTGCCCAACAATTCATTTAAATCCTGATGATTCTCAAGCAGCCCAGAGTGGGACCTGGTATAAAATAGTTAGAATTATCACACATGGTTGAGAGACAGGGCTCTAAGGGGCAGGACTTTTTGAAGTTATGTGCTGCCACTGTGGAAATATCTGAGATAAAGTCTCATGGTGAGCCATTTCAATGGCTGCTGTTAGCTGAATATGGCTGTTTGAAGCATTAGGAATAGAAGATGAGGAAAGAGACTCATTAATGCTAAATTTGATTATATATGCAAACCAGGTTTCTATGAAAAGAAGAACAAAAATGATCTGACTTTCAAACCAGCAAGAAGATTTGTGGAGATAGAGGATTTTACCATTAGACAAACACAGTTAAAGTCTCCTTGACAATTTTTATGAGGGTGATATTTCAGTCGTCCCTCCTGTAAATCAGCATCTGCATAATTGGAGCCCCGGGTAAAAGCCCTGCATGTTGACATCTCTGGATTCAGATGTTGCAGTTGGGGGAGGACAGGCTTTTGGAGGTGCTTCTGATGAAACCCTTTCATTGTTTGGTTACTCTGGTCTCTGACTTAACCTGGATTCATGGCACTACGTGTGATCCCAATGGGCAGGAGACCTCCTGGTCACTGGATGAAGTTCTGCACTCTGCTCCAAGGGAGAGGACCTTCTCCTGGGACAGGGGAGCGGGAGAGGCAGAAAGCAGGTAATGCTGGGCTCTGCACAGGACTGGTGGTGAAAGATAAAGTGCTCACCACACCTCTGCACGCTCAGCTTTCCTCCTGGGCACCAAACAGAAGTGCTTCTGTCATAGTGTGGTGCTGGAGTGCAGTGTGTAAAACAGCGCAAAAGCAGCACTTGGCCGTCTGTCTGTCTGTCCAGCCCAGCAACTGCCAAAGGGGTCTTAGTGGCTTTTACTCTCCAAGGGGATCTGCAGAGTGCTGTTAAGAACATTATAGAAAGGAACATACAGTGTGGAGGTGCTGCGTTTAAGGTGTTTGTTCGAAGTGGCATATGTGCTGCAAAGTGTGACATAGTTGCTAAGGTGACAGCTTGCTTGCTTTTTGGCAAAAGCAAAAGAATACTGAATACAGGCAAACTGTAAGGTTTTGCTTTAATTTGCAGTTTTATCTTCTGGCCATTGTAGAGACATCTCAGTTTGTCTTTGGAAGCAGTGTTTTCCCATTCACAATACTTACTTAGAAAAGCTAATAGTGCCTCCCATTCTGAAGGAAAAGCTTAAATCACATAAAATGATGTAATTGCCAATTGTTATAACTGTAGATAGTATTTATGGTATTTGAAAGGCTTTGGTATACAACATTCATGGAAGGAAGAACATTTTATATAAACAAAATATTAAGTATTGCCTCATTAGCAGCCTGTGAATGCTGGCACATCCACATGCTCCAGAAGACTTTTGCAAGCAATATTTGCATGCATTTGCAAAGGCTCAAACCTAAGCTAGAATGGATGGTCAGGCTCAGAAGTTGGCTGTGGTGAGATGGAACAAGCAGTCTTGTGTCGGTCAGCATTGGTGCTGCCATGGTGGAATATTTTCATAAAGCTGCTAGAGGAGAAGAATTGGCAGAGGATTAGACTGACATGATCCCTCAGGAGAGGGGCTTTTCCAGATGAGCAGCCTGATGAGTGGCAGCTCCAGATGAGTGGCATGAAGCAAATGTTATGGACCTCAGTGTGGAGAGCAAAGCAGAAAGGTCTCACAAGACTAATGCTAACTTGGCTCCTTAAAGCAGTGAGGTGCATGCATGATCCATGAAAAAGGGTCAGGAAAGGCTGAAATAACGTGCTTATTGCCCTTTGTTGTTTTGCCTATTGTTTGTTTCTGATGTTCTAAGAGATAGATACATTTGTTTCTCGGAGCAAGCTGTTCTGTCTGTGCCTTTTCCAAAATGCCTTAGCATCTGGGAGAAGGCTGTGTTAGAGGCAGAGCCTGCGGGAGCTGCTGAGCTAATGCTGCGGAGAGCAGAAAGTGCTGCTGCCTGGAGCTTGGGATAAACATTGAGGGGAGCTCTGTGAGCTCCTGTTTCTGCAGAAGTGCTCATGCAGGTGTCCTAGACACAGTTTGTCAGGACCATCGCAAGGCAGAAGTTAGTGAGGATGTTTTCAGGGTGATCAAAGACCATGATACTCTACACAGGGCGCTTGGGATTGGGGATGTCTTTTTGCTAAGGAGACTCCAATAAACATCCTAGTCACTAAGATGTGCACGGGGTAGTAGTCTGTTTCTTGTGTTAAGGAAGCAAGAGAAAAGCTGAAGCAGGAAAATTTCAATGAAGTGTTGTACATTTTCAGATGAGAGGTGTACAGTACCAGACCTGCTGTCAGAAATAAATCTGGTTTGACTGTCCTGCAAAAGTCCCAACCTGTCAACTTGATCTTTATTCTGTGAGAAATACCAGAGCCTGCTGCAAACAGCCTGACTGAATATTCACCAGAAGTACTCAAAAACCTGAAGTATTGAGGATAAAATTCTGCCCAGTAGATTTCAAAGACAAATGCTACCCAACATTGGCAAGATCATCGATACATGAGGAACTAATTATAGTAAAAACTCATCAGTAGCATTTTGAGTTTCAGAGAGAAGTTTGTGCCTCTCCTGAGTCTTCCCCTTTCCTGATGCTAATGTTCTGCCCTCCTATATAATTTCTCAGGGGATACAAATCCAAAGTATCTTTGGCTTGAAGTGATAAGCCTCAGCTCAGATCTTTTGTCATGTGCATGTTGGGTGCTTGTGTTGGAGCCACATGTTTGACACTGCATTTGATGATCTTCATAATATTAGGTGGAAAGCCTGTAATGCTGTGGAAGTAGCAAAATCTTCCTTGCTAGGCTCTCAAAAACCAAGGAGATAACTGGCTTCTTGGTTCAGCTTCGCTGATATGGGCCTTATTATGACCTATGGCTGCCTTAAACATTCAAATCAAAATACTGGATTCAAATCCAAATATCCCAGGCTGCCAGGAAATATCTTACAGTTATTTAACAAGCAAACTTGAACCTTGTTTGAAATGTTTTCAGAATAATCTTCTCCCTGGCTGAGTTCTAGAGGTATGCTTGAAGCAAAACCAAACAAGTCCTCCATCTGTGTGTGAGTCTAAAATCACATTATTGCTTACCCCCTGCTCCTCCTCATTCAGAGGCCATGTTGCAGACAAAACCAACCATGGCTCTGCATCCATTTTTCACCCTAGTTCAAATAGTCTTTGTATGGGTGGCTTGAAGTGGTTGAACATGGCAAGGTCACATCTCCCTTTTAAGACTGTAAGGGGGAGGGATGCCCATGGATGTATCTCATGTGCAGCCCAGTGGGCTTTGGTTTGATACTGGAAATTGGCTTATTACTGCAGAATATGTACATTGCAATAATTATCCTTTGAAGTTGAGCTGTTTTCTCCAAGTGCTTTTTTAGGGACTGTGCTTGAAAGCCAAAGCAAGCGTGGGATTCCCCCACCACCAAATCCAGCAGCCGATAAATCCGGCAGAGCTCTCCTGATTGCCATCTCCAAGGGCAGTCAGCGTGCTGGAATGGAATTAGGTCCCAGTTTGAAGGAGCAGGCCTGCCAAAAAATTAAACAATGGATGCCTTCCTCTGTAATTTTAACATTTTAATTAAATTCTTAGCTGCTGTATGCCTTTGATCTTGGTGAGCTGATATATATATGGTGTGTGCTATTGTGTCTCAGCAGCATTTTGTTCTAATCTTGCACAGAGATGCAAGGAAGCATTTAAGGGTGTATAAAAGTGCAAAAGCTGCACACTGCCAAGTGCTGAGCGCATCACAAGCTGCCTTTTCCAACTGGTGACCACAGGCACGTGGACAGAGAGATTACTCATGAATATGGCTCTGTAGAGCTTCTCTCTGAACGTATTCTCTCTTCATTTTTAATCTACTTCTGTGAATGTTGCTGCAAGAAGAGTTTCCTTGATGGAATTACTCATTGAGAGATTTGAGGCCAAGAGTGGAGATTTTATTGCAAAACAGATTTAATTTCAAGTGGAATAATTAATAAACTTTGATTCTTCAGTCAGAGAGCAGAAGCAAAGCTGTATGATGTTGACTGGGCACATCCATTTATTAGTCCCAGCCAAGTGCCCAGTTTGGGAGCATTTGGCAGGCAGTTGCCTTTCTGTGCAGCCAGGCACAACATGGGCACTGAGCAGCTTCAGTCAAGCAGCCCCACCACGGCCCATTTCTAAATGTGTAGAAAAGTCTTCAAACAAGACATGTTTACAGGTAGTTTCCCCTGTGATGTTTGTGGCTGGGCTTTGGTGTTGGCAGGAGGAGGTAAGTGAACTGGGAGCACATGGTGTTTTCATGGCAAGGAGAGGTATTGTGAGAATTTCCTCATGGATTATAGGCTGGAGCAGGTAACTGAGGATCATGGGGAGGATTTGTCCTTTGTGACTTGGACTGTACTTAAGGGAAGAATCTGTCATGGCTACATCAAAAAGAGTCATTGGTGGAGCTGATATGGGAAAGGGAATTTCATTTCCTAGAGGGAACAATAATTTCCTTTGAAAACTGGTATTGTGGTGAGATCATGAATGAAGAAATATTTGAACTGTACTGTTTCAGCACTAAGTATTTCTGTAAAGAAATACTCTGCAAAAATGATGATTGGGTCATATTCTTCTGCTCCTCTGCACACCCTGCTGTGATTTCCCAGGCTGACTCCTTCTGGAGGAGTAAGTGATGGATCACATCAAGGGGACCCTCCTGCCCATTGGAATGGTGTAGTCTGGCTGTACAAGCTGGCACCTAATTTCCAGAACGGTGGCAGCATGGGAGACCAGCCCAAACTTCTGATGGCAGAGCAGTGGTTCTTCCAGGGTAGATGTTGCAAGCCCTTCGCAGTGGGATTTGCAAAGAAGAGCCAGCGTTTTTTGAGATATGACAACTTGTTTGGAAAGAGACAAGTGAGTCGAATATGCAGAAAATGGTTTCGAAGGAAAATTGTCATCTGACTTGTAAGTCAGTGTGTGCGTGCTGATGTAGGCTACGAGAATATTTGTGTGCCCAGCCCTTTTTTTTTTTGGCCAAATGTGGAGTTTTTCAGAGCTGCACAGACACAGCACAATCCACTTAGAGGAAATCAGCATTGCTAAGCCTCCTTGTTTTACTGCGTTGGCTCCGTGGGCCGCGTGCGGTCCCGCTGCTGCCGTGGCAGCCTGTCACTCGTGGCAGGCAGCTCTGTGGAGAAGGCGCCTGTTCCTGCACAAAATCTGTGCCTGTCCAGATTGCAAGGCCCTGGCAGGCAGCAGGAGCTGGCTTTGTGGCGGGCTGACATATGCAGGGGACACTGGCTGTGCCACGGGGCAGAAAGCCTCCTGCCGCCGCCACGCCCGTGATGCAGCTTCCCAGGGAGGGATGATGCCGTGAAAATGAGCTCCTTGCCTGCGGTTCTCCACAGCCCAGTAGTGGTCCCCACTGTGGGGAACAAGTGCTGTCACTTCTTTTTTTTTTTGTTTTAATCCTCTTCATGGTGGTTTTCATAGTAGAACAACAACAACAGGAGGGTGAGATGGGGTTTGGATCTCGTGGTAGAACTGATCTGGCACAGCTCGTGTTGCTGAGGAATCAAAATAGAAAAGCTCTCTCTGCCATGTAGCTCACCATGGCATAAAAACAGTTTTCCATCTCTTTGTTTATGTGCTCATTAGTGCTGGCCACCCATGGGTGCAGCGTTGGTTGTTCATGCAGCTGAAGAGGCTCTGACACAGCTCATAAATGTTCATTGTGCAGCTTAGTCCCCCAAAAGTAGTGACTCAGCAATGATCAGACGTCTCTAATGGCACAAACAGTTCCCAGCTATTCCCAACTTGCATTAAAACCTGCATGTTACTGGGCTGGGAGGGCCTGAATACCCCACATCTGTATTGCTTCTGCACAGAAAGATTGCTAAGCATGTCCTGGGAGTTAGGACAAGAGTACTTCTGCTTCATTTAAAAGAGATTTGTCTTTTTTTTGCTGGGGATTTTTAAACTCCACCCCGTGATGCGCTTTGGGATGCATTCAGCTTTCTCTTCTGAATAGGGCTCCAGATGATGGAAATAAATTATCATAAATTAGAATAGATTGCACTCTTCAGCATCTCTACATCTGTCATTATGTTTCTTTAACAGTTCAGTTTAACATTTATACACACTCTGACAGCAGCTACTGGTGTGTATGCTATAAATATTGGCTTGCAGAAGACATTAATGGAGTTTAGGTAAACGTTTGATGCCGCTGAGATTCTGTTCCATATGGTGGAATGCAGTGAAATCCGATTCAATGCACCACGTATAGTGCACATGTATTCCCTATAGATTGGCCTCCTTGAATTGCATCAGCTCACTACCCTACCAAGAAAGGTGCCTTCAAAGAGAAAAGTGAGATTCTTGTGGTCTATTCTGGTTTCTACCACCTGTGTTGTCTGTGGTGTTCAAAGCCGACCTGTAGAGGTGGGAAGGGCTCATGGGAAAGAAGTGTCTCGCAGAAGCAACCATCAGGAATTAGGGAACAAGCTGTGGGAATGCTCTGCTTTGAACATATCTAAAGAAAACCCATGGGATTTTCTGGCCAAGATTACTCAGTAGCTGAGTAAGAGAGTAAAAGCTTTGTGCATTGGTTGGTCACAGTTGCTACACCTGAAATTTATGACTCAACCCCTGATGAAACTGCCCCCAAAACTACACAAGGGGATCATGATGTCAAGGTTTGAGGAGTCTGGCTTACGTCCCTCTGACTTACAGGAGGACCAATAGCTGAGGCCATCAGCAAGAGGCAGGAAGAAATATATTCTGGTTTGTCTCGTGTTCCTTCTGTATTTGGAACTTCTCCCATAGGCTTGGATTTTTTTGTTTAGTTGGTTTCTTTGGTTGATTGTTTTTTGGGGGGGTTTTATTTTGCTAATTGCAACAGTTTGATTAGTGTAGCCTGATGATATGGCTGTCACCTCTGCAGCATTTCTATGAATTACCCCACTTTCAAGCTAGCAGGAGGGTGAGAGGTGTGTTGTCTGGCTCAGTACTGTGGAGGGGCAGTTGGGGTAAAGCAGCCAGGCATCCCAGTCTCTGCTCCTGATGTGTGGCCCTGGGAATTTTTTCTTTCTCTGGCTCGTGCCGGCCCCGGGGCACATCTGCTGCAGAGAGGAGCACGGCTGCTTCATCTGCCCCTGTGTAATGCAATGTAAGTAATGAAGTAACCATAATGTACAAACTGACTCAAAGCAGGGCAATCTGAAGAGAAAGTGCTCTTCACACTGTAAATTGCTAAAGGTCTTTATGATGCCAGTGAATTAAAAATCTTGAGAAGAAAAAACCCTGCAGTGCTGTAAGTTCAAGATGCATCTTTTAAAAGCTGCTAGTGGGAAGGGGAAGAGATAACTTATCTGAATGGAAATGTATTTAAACTCTGTATCTTGTACACTTCTGGGCTCCTGCAAAGAAAACAGTGTATTCCCTGTCACTTGGAGAGCTGGAGACATTTTTGTATAGACTGAATAGGTTTTTGTGTTAATGTTCCCCTTTTGATCTTAATCGTTAGCCAAGTTTTCAGTTCTTTGCCAGACTATTTCTTTTAAAAGAAGAAGTTGCTTCAGATGTTTTGGTGATTCACTCTTGCTTGTTCATGCTGGCAGTACAGAGGAGCCTGGTGTGCCCCTGTGTTCTGTGAGCAACGCTGTGCCTGCAACCTCCTTCCCCCTGGGTGGGCAGAAGCCCCTTTCTTACCATTTCTCAAGTTTCCAGGTTTTGTTGTTGCTCTGATTTTTTCTGTCTCAGCTTTCCTCTTCTTTCTTGCTCCTGCAGAAAAAAATGTTTTGCAAAACCATTATCAAACTCCTTCTGCCCAGAGCAAAATCTTGCCCATGATTTTCCATTGAACAGTTATGTCTGAGCTCTAGGCTGACATTTAGGTCACTTGAATGATGCTTTAAAGAAACTAAACTGTATTTAAAGAAAGGCAGCTTTTACATTGGCCTGATGTTGAAGACATTTTATCCCAGCCAACAAGATTTCATAGCCTGCCTTATTCCAACAAGGAGCCCTTCAGCCCTCTCCAAGCTGAAAGAAAAGGTGGACTCTGGGGAGCATTGAAACTTTTATCATTATTTGTTGTATTTGTTTTTTGCATCTTTCGACTCTTTGAGGCCTGGCTAATTCAGAACTGCGCATCTGAGTGGCTACCAGAGGCATAGGTATCTCCATGATGCCTTCATATAAGCATCTGAATTTGGGAAGGAATGTGCAGCTGGAGGAAATCCATGTAAACCATCTGCACTGGATCATTTGTCATGGGGACATCTCTGTGAATTGTTTACTTAAGTAATTGCACTTTTTTAAAATGTAGTTCTCAGCTACACTTTGGCTAGAGGGAAGAGAAAGGAGTCCTTATTGTGGGTGTGTTATCTATTTGTTTTCAAATATACATGCCATTTTCATGGGAAATGGGTCTATGTACTTATTTTTCTTTAAACCTTTTAACTTTCACATATGTTTGCCTTTCAGAAATCCCAAAGCTATTTCTTTCAAGCTTTCTGTCCACATTGTAAACCTGGAGATGACCCATTCCCAGCTTCTGCTGTCACCTCTCCCTGGCTGAAAGGCCCTTCAGGGTAGAACGGGAGAAAAGTCATACTTTTTGTGCTTCAATCAGTGCTGGATCTCAGTTTAAAAATATCACAAGTGAAAAACATGGATGTGAGTCATACAGAAAACACCCTTCATTTCTCAGGGAGTAAAAATATCAGAAAAACACATTCTTCAGATGTTTCCTTCTGTTGAGAGGTAGCCACATCTAAGATTTCCGTTTGAAGTGTTCAATCATAAACACTGGTTCCCTGCTGTCAGGGTGACCACTGGATAGAGGAGACGCCTATTAAATGTTAACAGCTAGTTCTGCACCAGAGCTACCTCAGTTGTGAGGGTTTGGGTGAGCTGTACATGAAGAGAAAAGGTGGAAAAGGCCATGACTTCACTCCTTGGGTCAGGAAACTCCAGTGATCATGGTCTGAAATAAATACCTCACTTGTGGAAAGTTCAATGGTCACTTTGGACCTAAATGCTCATCCACATCTAACGCATCTGTTTTTGTATTCTAGGACAATGTATCTTCACTTCTTTGCTTTTGAAAGAGTGATCTCTCTCTTTTCAGTCATTGCCTCTGCCTCTCAGGGGCTGGAGGACCATGGTTTTGTATCAGCTTAGCTTAGTGGTATATTTGAAGCAAGCATGTTTTAAAATGCATATGCATTTCCCTGTGTTTTTACAAGATTAATATTTGAAAGGCTATTTAATACAAAAAGGCTGAAAATTATTTAAATCTGAGACATGCTGGAGAGATCAGAGAACTCTTATCAACTGTTGAATTAGTAGTGTTGAATTAGACATGAGAAAATCCTTTTCCAATTAAGTGGCTTTTCTCAGAACTTTCTACATGTTTAATGTCTCCATTCATCCTTCTAATAATTGTTCCAGTTTTAGCTTGCCCTGAGTATCCATGCAGATGTACACCATGCCCACAGCCCAGGCCCTGATCCATTCAGCCAAGCTGCACACCCCTGAAGAACATCAGAAAGAGCTCAAGCCACTTGTCTCAGAGGGTTGTTTTCCTCTTGTGGATGCAAAGATCGATCCCTTTGCAAATAATTTCATACTTGTTTTTGGAAAACCTGGTTGTGCTGCTCTCTGAAAGAATGGAGATTGTGAGTGTTCTTCAGCATTATCTTCCAAGAATCACAAACTTAGAAGTTTGAACTGGCAGTAACATTTGCTTAATATTTTGTAAGGATGCTACCATGAGACTCTGCAAGGGAAATTACAAATAATGGGGTTTTTTTTTCTTCATACCTCTTGGAGAGGGTCAGCCTTTCTCCAGTCCCCCTTAATAACAAGCTGCTGTGAGAGCTTAGTGTCCTGGTTGCCCCACATGGATCTCATTTATGTTGCTGTTCATAGTCATGATAGGAGTGGAGCCTGAGGCAGCACTTTGCTGCCTGAAGTTGGTGCCTGATGAATTACGAAGATAAATAAGGTGAGGGAGTCTGCTTTTGCTTTTCCCTTTCCCTCTGAGTGTGCACATAAGTGTTAGGTGGCCCATGTTTGAAGAGTCAATGTGAAATGAGCTTTCAAACATTTCCTTGAAGTTGTCTTAATTATTTCATTATAATGGTAAGGAACAAAGCAAAAGAATCAATACGCCTAATTATTACATCTAAATGCAAGAGAAATTAGTCAGTGAACTCTCCCTTCTCTGGGGAGGATTAATCTTCCTATGCTCTATTTCAAATGTCTTCCAGAAAAATGAAAGGCTTATCACCTAGGAAACACGCGGTCCTAATCGCCCAGGTCTAGCTCTTGGATTTACTGATGGTGAGGGGACCCTTAGTTGATCTTCTGCGGCACAAAATTAGATTGTTTTGCTTGTGTTTAACCATTGTAGTAGAGTTTTGTGGCTGGGTGATTTGAAGGACAAACACTATGGAGGTATGTGCCTCAGGTCATCCCAGGACACCTTGAGCTGGCTCTGGATGAGCTGTGGGGACATACTCAACACCAGGCAATGCCATGTGGAGAAGGTGGGTTGGATCCTACTGTGGTGCTGCCAGTGGAGCTCAGATTCTCAGCAATGAAGTACTGTACTGATGGTCTACAGTGATTACAGAGCTGTCTCATTGTCTTTTTGATAGCTATGTGAAACTCCAAGAAGATGACATTTTGCTGTGGCCTGGTGGCATGCAGCCACAAGATGATTACAGGTGATCCTGGTGGGACTTGGTTCTTTTCCCTTGAATTAGTCACCAAATTGAAGTGGCAATACTTCCTGCACGCTAGGTTTGGTTTGGCAGTAAACTCCGATTCCAGCTCCTTGCTGTTGTTTTGCACTAAGACAATGATATCTCATGATACTTTCTACTATACACTTTCAAACTGTGACACAAATGTAAGATGATTTTAGATGAAGTGTTAAATGATTAAATTCATCTTTACATAAAATATATTTCACCTCTACCCCCCATAAGGTTGACTTTCTGTAGATGTTGTCATTTGTTGTCTTGTGTCACGCTGGTGGAAATCCAAGTCTGTAAGTACCAAGATGTGCTTTCTTAGAATAATTCCATGGTTTTGCACAGTCAGATCATGCCTCCGAATAGAAGGGTTAAGTCTATTTCTTGCCAGCAAACCCAGCTTGGTTTAAAGAAGACTCAGAAGCTAAAATGTGAAGTCTAAATAAAAGAAAAAAGAGCTGTTTCTTTGCATAGCACTGGGGAAATCAGCCTTACAGTTCACAAGCTGACACGACAGCTTGCTGTAGGGAAAACTTCAGTCCATCATTATTTTGCATTTTTGGGTTGCTTTACTCATGGCAGTTTATTAATTAGTTTCTATTTTGCACTCTTTCTTTAAAGAAAAAGATTTCAACTCATTATGTATCACCCTTGTACCTTTCTTCCTTCCCAAATTACTCTGCATCATGGTCAGTTCCCATCTTCCCTGGCTGTCAAGTTGATTAACTGGGTGATGCTGACTGGAGGGCATGGGATGGGCCACTGATGCACCACCTGATTATGTGGTCATGGAAACCCCTGGAGGTAAGACCTCTGTTATCAAAATAAATTGGGATTTTCTGCCAACTAATGGTTGGCGAAGCTTGCACTAATGCTAGATTCTGCTGGATGATGCACTATGGAAGCCAATTAGCCTTTGCTGATAAGCTAGGCTTTGATTAAGCTCTTCTAGGCTTTCTCATTGCAAGAAACATGTACTACTCATTGAACATGCAAATGTATTTGCAGTGTGTAATTACAAAATTTTCTAAAGGAGCGACCTATTTTAAACAGGGCTTTTGTTTCACTCTTATTCCTTCGTTGCGCTTACCAACTCGATCGCACAGGCTAATTCAGCAAACATAATTGACTGGTTTTAGGAGTTAAAATATCCTGTTGTTGAATGTTTTATGCTTCAAATACCAATTATAATGAAGACCACTGTGGTGGGTACGTAGACTCTTTGTAGCGGCTCCGAAAGCTTGCCCTTTGCAGTGAGCCTTTGGGACACAGAGGGCTGGAAATGCTGGGATCTGCAGCTCCAGCCAATTTAAAAGTGATCTTGTCCTAATAATGCTGAGAACAAACTCCCTGTAGCCATAGGAAGGTATACCTTACCCTGCTGAATGTGCAGCTCATTGCACTTGATGGGAATTCGCTTATTGATCTAATTAGCTCCCGATCTGTTTACAAGGTGATTGTTAAAATTAAAATTGATTATGGCTGTGTATTGTGTCTTTAATCTTTGATGTTGGGAATTTGGATATTATGGATTGTTTCGACATCAAGGAGTTAACGTATTTTCACACTCCTCAGGGATGCATTTTTGTGTTATATTCTCATTTATGGTGTTGTTAACTGAGTGACAGTATCACATTGCATACCCAGTCATACATATTTTGATAGCTTTACTCACTTTGTCTTAGAGGTTTTGTGCTGCCACTATCCATACCATGGTGCTTTAGAAAAAAATGGATATATTTGTTTTCAGGTCTAGTTCATAGTTACAGCCCTTGAGTGTAACAAAGGCATTCCTTCTGCTAGGTGCATATACTTCCTAGCTGTGATGCCTTTAGTTTATTGCATGCCTAAGAACATGGAAATCAGTTATGCAGTGTGGTATGCTAATGGGGTTGAAGTTTGGCATAGTTAGCATTTTCTGGTTGAAAAGCCTGGAAAAATTCTCAAAGCAGTAGAAAGAGACACAGAGAAATGGGCAGTGTAATGGCCATCTGCACTTTCCCTGTTGTACATCTCATCTCCTGTGGTGTGGCTGTGGATCAGAGGGGAGGAATGGCAGGAACAGAGCTAGTTCTGGATGCACCATGTCCTGCACTTGCTCCCTGAGACTCCCAGTGCTGCACTGACATCTGGGGTAGGAATAACAGCCGTTCAGAGGGTGTCTCTGCTGTCACAGACCCTATGAGATGCTCTCCAGAACATATCTGGATCAATGTTTTTTTGGTTTTTGTTTGGGGATTTTTAGCTGGAGGAAACCAAGGGTTTGACCCTGGCAGAAACCTGTGGTTGAGAGTCCTGCAGGAGTAATCTTGTCTGTGATACAGGTTTTCCCCCTTTTGCAGGTTATGATTGATGACTTCACCTCCCAATACCTTAGCACTGGAGCTAGTGGGTTCAAGAAATGCTTGATATGAAGAGCATGGTCGTCCTTCACGTGTGAGGCTTTGCTCCTCAGGTCTTTGCCCTCTTGCTAAGCCAGCTCCCTCTGCTCCTCACATGGATATTCCCAGGGTTCCACTAATGACCACAGAGCAGACTTCTCTTCTCTCTCTGAAGTCATGTGTCTATCCTCTTCTAAATTTGCAGTTTTCAGGTATCCCACTGTACATTTGGCCTAAAACAGTCTGAACCCTTTACTGTTTCACGGTCACTGCCAACATTCTTGCCTTGTACACAGGCTCTGGTGAGGCCACAGTCTGAGCACACACCACTGCAGCCTTCATTTAAGTTAAAATTCCGTTGTGGTAGGAATGTTGCATGAAAAGGTTCCAGGATGTTTGGGTGCAAATATCTGAATTATAAATTAAATTCTACAGCATTTAGGCTTAAGATGAGTTTTTATGGCGTCCTAAGAATTGTAATTCTTTTCCATTCTATCAATAGTAACTGCAAACTTGAGCATATGCCGCAAAAAGCACTGAGGCAAAGCTTTCACTTAGAGAGAGAACACAAGTGCCTTTTTCTTCTGAGGCAAATTAACAAAAAAGGAGACAACTTCCAGCAAACTGTGGCTTCCGATCCACAAGCTGATAAAATCTGCATATTAGTCACAAGTTATTTTTCCAGATTTCTAGTTCATTCTGTCTTCTTAATTAAAGATGCTGAAAGTCACTTTCAGTTCTTTCAGTCTCAGTTTCATAACTAGTATACTTGGTGGGGAGGGGAAAAAAACAAACCCAAAATCATCACCACCACCATTATTTTAGTTCACATCTGGCAGGTTGTGATTTGGTTTTGTAAGATTCTAAGTTGATTTTTATTCAGGAGTAAATCTAAGGAAGAATGCATTCTTTATTGTGGCCATGTTTTGTAAAAATGGGATTTTTCCCAAAGAGAAACGCCGTGTGACTGAATTATTAAATCTAAACCCTTCCAGTTGTAAATCCAAACCCTTCATTGCACGGATTTTGTGCTCAGCATCCCAGCACATCTCCTATTTGCACACTGGGCTTTTTAAAATCTGAGGTAGATGTGCACCTTTTGTGTCAGTGTGGAAGCACAGAGCCATTCCAAGTGTTTGTACTGGTGGATGTGTGTTTGTCCAGAGCTTGCTCCCTACAGAATTAATTGCTGTATTAATGACACTTCACTGATTTCACTTGCCTACCGAGGGGTTTAAGTGCCATGAGCTTTTCCCAAACATTGGAGACATCCTTGGCTTGGGGAAGAGGTAACATCACTTGCCTCATTTTGTAGCAGTGAAATCAAAGCCTGAGGGGAACAATTCCTTACCAGAAAAGATATCCCCTTTTGATGTAGCAGTAGTGTCATCAGAGGATCAGCTTTTCTGCCTGAAATAGCAACCACTGGCTACAGCATGGGCATTGCTGCTTAGGATAATTCTTTAGAGTATTTGGCTGCAAAGCTTGGTTTTTTTACAACTTTGTAGCATTACAGTGGCTGAGGACATCTCTCAGTCTCTGCTTCAGTCACAGAAGGTGTCTTCTGCACTTTTTTGGCATGTGAGGTAGTCTGTGTGAGAGTTGCTGAGCCTGAGTTTCTGCCACATCATCTCCTCTGGAGAAGCATCGTGGTGCTCAGCGTTGTCCATAGAGCAGCTGGCACAATCAGAACAAGTATCTTGAAACGAGTGGTTTCCAATACTCCTCTGGTTTGGTGCTGCCTGCTGCTAGTGTATGTAAATTTGCTATTGGCTTTTACTGTGTTTTCTGCCCTAAATTTAGATTTTTATTCACATCTGTAGCATGAAGGGATGCACAAGGGGGAGGGTGCATCAGAGGTTATCAGAGAACATGCAGAGAACTTGCAAACTGGAATTTGACCTACAAGCAGAAGACAGCAAGGGCCAGTTCAATGTGTACAGCACATGGTTCTAGTTTTACTTGGGTTGGTATGTGGCAGAATACTTTTCTGCTGTATTATGCATTATTTATCCACTCAAGGAATCATCCATACTCATGCATTTCACTGGCTGTTGGTCTTCCTTGCACACTTCTCTTGTCCCATTTCCACTGTTCTCAGCCTGATTGTTGCCTGTACATGCATTGGTCCATCACTCATGAGGAGGATTTTTTTGGTTGAAACAAGTCTTCCCAGAAAGGCTAACATAGCGTTCATATTTTATTCTTCCAATCCACTCTGATTGATGTAAGAATTGAAGTGAATCTGCACATTTAGATACAGCAAAGACTGTTTTTATGCGAGATGAAACACTAAAACGCCATTAAAGCAGAATGTTTGTGGTAATTTTCTGTGTATGAATGCATAACGGCCATAAAAAGAAGTGAACCTTATCGATTTGATGGCACTCGTTATCCTAGAGCTATTTTTTTCACTGGGTCCTTCTACCACAGTTCTAGACTACTTTTTTATTTTCTCTTAAAATTTGCCCTGACATGTTTGTGTTTTGGAGGAATTTTCCATCCACAAGATGAAACACCATCTTGTCATCTAACTTATTTCTCTATTTTTTTTACTTGTGGCAAACTCTAGGAAGTTAAATGCTGAATTCATGGTGGGCTCGGAGGAATGCATGATTGCATTAACCTTTATGTCTTATTCTGTATTGAAAATGCCCTCTGTTTATTTTCTGTTAAGGAAAACTAATTGATTAACCCATGTAAGATTTTACCTCTCCAGTGACATATCATTAATAAAGACAATGTTTTCTACGAGCTATAGCATTTTGTCTGTTTAAAATATTATTTTCAGTATGACCTTCATGTTGCTTTTGTCTGTTGGCAGGTTGAGCAGTGTTATAACAGTATCTGTAACACTGTTGGGGTATAAATTGTGACTGTTGCTTGATGATTGTGCTTCTGTGTATAGAGGAGATGGGTGATTTTCATACTCCAGGATTCTGCTCTTCTGAAAAGGCCAATAAATATAACACACCTTGTGACTGAAGGAGGATTTCAGGAAAAACAAATGCAAAGCTATGCTGGAAGAGTTGGCCTAAACAAGCAGGCTCAAATAACACCTTGGTGTCTGCACCTGCAAAATCTGTGTGGAAATCCTGCTGAGCTGGGTTCTGATTCTCTCTGAGTCATTCCTTCTAGATGGCATCACCACGGATTGCCATGACCATCTCCCTGACTTTGCAGCCAATCTGCCATTGGCAATGGATAGAAGTTAATTTTTTTCATTTTGTTGTGGTAAGACATTTATAGTCACAGCTCTGGATGCTGTGAATGAGGGACTGCATGTGTGTGCCCAGCGTGGAGATGGGCTGGTACTCATCACATGGGCAGGTTACGTGCTGCTTTCCACAGCAGTTGCAGCTGGGATACTGCTGTGCTGATGCTACAGTATTTAGATCTCTGGAAAAGATTTGGTTGCCATAACAGTTGGATTTCCTACAAAAATAAACCCAGTGGTTTTTTTGGTTGATGGCAGAAGCTTAAGACATGGTTCGCAGGGGAGCATCTGAGCAAAGGAGGTGAGACAGCCTGATTTGGTGGTGATTTTGGATGACAAGCGTTTGGCATGTGCCCTTTCCCTTCATCTCTTGGAGGCAGGAAGGCTTCTGCTTGGATGCTGGCAATCAGGAAAGCCTGCAGGAAACCTTTCCTGTAAGCTAGGGAATTACTGCACTAATTTTACAATGAATCCTTATATTCTTAATTTAAATTCATCTTACCTCTGGCATGCTTGAAACTTTTCTACCTGAAATGTACAATGGAGAACCACTCTGCAGGGCTCTGTAGGTAAAAAAAAACCAACGTATTTCCATGGACTCACTGGTTTTTACTTTCTAAAATCAGAGACTGTGATTGCACTCTATGTCCCCCAGGAGCTTGTTTAGAGCAGATACACCCTCTAAAGATTTAATGATCAGAAGCATTTTCCTCTTTTTTCACTATTACTTTTTTTTTTTTAAGTGAATGCTTGTAAAACATGGGCAAAATGTAAAGCTGAAAGGAAGAGAAGCCAGGAATACTAAAGAGAGAGAGAGAGCGCTTGCTTGAAAGTGTTGGCCAAGCAGCTGTTCATGCCTCCTATTTAGCATGAATGGAAGACATAGCCCTGATTAAAAATGGTAGGTAGCAGCTGCACAGCCTGGGCTAAGGATTACCAGATGGTTAACTGTGATTGACTTGTCTCCATGGAGCTCAGTGGGGAGGGAGGAATGAAATATCTGAAATGTGATGAACATGCTAGGTACACAATTTTTTTTTATAATGAATGTGCCAGATTTGTTTACATGCTTCTTGAATAAAATATGGCTGCTAGTTTGACTTAAGACAGACATCTTTAGTACATGCTATGTTGCAAAACCTTGCTCTTTTGATTGTAGGTGTGATGATTCCCCCTCATCTCTCCCCCCCACCCCGGTGCTGTGATACAGCATAAAATAATTGGTTGACAGAATGTTGATTCTGCAGCACGGGGAGGATTTGCACAGATGGGAGTCAAAATATGTCTCCTTGCCTTATGCTAATGCCACCACAAAGGTTATGGAGAAGTTCAGAACTGAATGTGGAATCCTTGTGCTGCTTTAGCTGTTGCAAAGTGTTTAAACTCAGTACCTGAAGGAAGAAGATCTGGATCCAAATGCTCTGTGTGTCTGCTCCCTCTGTTTTACAGCAAAAGGGGAGCAGCACTTGCTACATATTCATAGTACAATGGTGCCTACATGGCTGCTTTTCCTTGACATGTGCCCATCATGGCCAAAGTGGGATTTTTTTTCTACCCTGGAAAGGGCTAGAAATCACAGATATCTCTAAAAATACCATGGCAAGAGGATGACGCATCAACATGATTCCAAACAGCATCTTCTAACGGGGCTTGGCCAAATTTCTCACAAGTGCCAAACAATTGTCACTTGTTTAAGCAATATGTTCTGCAGAGACTGTAGCCATGTATAAGGTGCTGAATTTTTCATGCAATCTGCTCACTGAGGTGGTGGGAGAAGGTGGGCATTGGTCAGTCAGTGACCAGAGCCCCTCACCCACCTCTTCTCCTGGACAGTCCCTGGGAAGTGGCAGCCCCATGACTTGGCTTCCCTTCCCCTCTCTCTGATCTCAGCTCCCTTCATATGGGCAGCAGCTCTCACAATGTGTTTCTGGAGGAGTCTTGGAACTGTGGCACCCTCAAGGCCATAGTGTTCCTGAGCAAACAGTCCCTTTAGCTCCATGGGACTGCCCTGACTTGCATAGGAGATGGAAATTGCAGATAACTAAGAACTGAGGCCAGTAATATGGAAAGTAATACCTTGGCATGTCTACAGGAAAAAAAAATTGAAATAGCAGTGAATAATTTAGAAATACCAAGATAAATACTGTGTTTGAGGGAATGTGTCACCTCCAGCTGTGGGGAGTGGGAGACGTTGATCGTGTGTTTCTTTATCCTCTATGTTGGACATTTTTACTTCGTGTTTGCGTTACTTTTTTAAAGCAAATTACAAATATGTCAAAAAGATGGAGTTGTCAATTGTGCCAACTCATTTCCTCACATTTGAGTATGAATGAAATTATGATGCCCATTTGTCTTCATAAAAGCTTTTTACCTAGAAAACATTGCTTTTGAGCCTGTGACACTGAGTACTTTACTCTTAATCTCACCTGAATGTTGTCACTGTATTCAAACACAAATAAAATAAAATCCTGTTTCAAGCCACTGATACTGATAAGCAAATTGTGGTTTTTTTCACTTTGTCAGATTTTATTGTTATTTTTTTTAAATTTTGGCAATATCAGAGCCTTCCTCCCTCTCCTTCCCAAAATATTAAACCAAACCAAGATCTCATCCAATTTTTTGAAAGTTGCAAAATATTAGAAGCAATGATTTAAAGGCTTATTATCCCCAAAGAATACGCTTAAACGCTGAAGAGGGGAGGTTGGACTGGGGATGATGGCCACAACCTCTACCTCTTTGTGGGACAAAATGTTTGATGTGGGTCTTGTGATCTTCATGTGAGGAGCATCTTGGCTGCAGAGGCACTACAGCATCTTCTATGTTTCAATTGCAGAAGGAAAAGTTCATGAGGAAAACAAACCCATGTTTACCAGGGTGAACATAAAGATCATGAGGTCTGTGGTGCTTTTGGAAGGACCTTTGGTCTCCCCTTGGGCATTGAGCTATTTGGATGCTGGAATGTAGCTCTCTGGAGCAGGCAGGAGGGTACTTTTCAGCTGTCCTTGTACCTTCCTTTCTTCTGCATGCTGCTGAAAGTCTGATCTCTGGGAAAAACTTACCCCCAACATGGTTTTCTTCTCAATGTAAACAAACTGGATTAATCTGAAGTGTCATAGGCTGGGTAATAGATGTAGGTGATAAATCTGCTAGCAGCCACACTAAAAAGGCTGAAATATTGTGCATTTGAGAAGGTTAACAACTATTTATGGTTGGTCACATCTTGCAAAAAGAGCAAAAGAGGTGGTTAAGGAGAGCTGTCCTGCCTGATGTTTGATTGTAAATCGTGTTCTGATAGCAGGGGAAGGTGCAGAAAACTGCTGATGTGAAGACAAGACTGCTCTACAAGAGGGAGACAAAAGAGGGCTTGGCTTGGTTTTTCAAGTGTAATGGGAACACTTAAAAATAACCTTGCTCTTTAGACACATGAAGGGGAGAACAGCTGTTTGAGCTAATGAACCAACTTTGTGTGGCTGTAGGCACCATGTGGGTTAGAGAACTGCAGCCTTTGGGAGGGTGAGCCTCCTCTGCCAACATGGTGGGAAGAAGAGTGGAAAAGGTAGTTTTGTGAGAAAACTAAGGACCTGATAAGAGTGATGATGCTGTGTTTGCTCAGCAGCATGAGGCTTGATGACCCTCCTGGTTGCTTCCATCCCTGTGAGAGCCAGGAGAAAAACAGTGGTTGTGATTGCCCTCAGGATGGGATGGGGCAGAGGGTGGCCCTGCTCACCACAGCTGGGCATTTCCTTCTGTGGCCACCACTGTGCTCTCAAGGGGTTGTCACAGAGTGCAGGGCATAGGAGGAAAAAAATCTGCCCTGTAATTACACCAGTGTAATTTCTTCCTCAGTGAGGCTTGGCAAAGCCACGTGTGAAACAGCCTTCACGTCTCACTGAGAAAAGGCAAGACTGCCAAAATTTTGTCTGTTTTGAGTCAGGAAGAAATGTTGAAATCTTGAAAGTCTGTTTGCCTTGAAAAAGATACCAACACCCCAAAACTCAGATCTGGTCAACTGAAGTATTTTGATTTTGATGCATTATACTGTCTTTTTCATGTGTGTATAAATTTTGTAACACAGTATTTTTCAACCAAAACTGTTCATTTTGAAAACTTCAGAGCAAGGATTTTGACAATGTAATAAATTTCTGTACAGAACATGTCATCCTTCCTGCCTACAATTATGTGTGACAAATCAAAGCTTTTAGGGAAAAACACACATGCGCAATAATAGTTCCTTGGGAAATTCTTTTCCATCTGCATTGTTTAATGCATTATTTCAATTTTAATAGAAAAGGAAAGGGCTAATATAGACCTGTAGTTTATTTTGAGAATCAGTGGCAATTCCTCTTGAGGCTCAGTCAGGTGGTCTCTTGTTGATGGGAGGGGAAGATGGATCTTCTGCTGTCCCAGCAGCATTTGGGGGAACTCTCAGGAATATCTCTCACCGCTCCCCCTTTTATCTTTATCTGCTGTGGCTTTATCTGCTGAAGAGCAAAGAAATGTTGAAGCATTTGGAATGAAAAGCCAAAACCGAGCAGCTCTGCAGCCTTGGTTCTGTGCAAATGAAAGTGGCTGATTGCAAATGGAAAGGTAAGGGCAGGCACAGGCCAGGCTGGCAGCTTTTTGGGAGAAACAAGGTGATCTTGGGAGAAATGTGAGATTTTGGAGAGTATGGATTCACACAGCGCCTCCTCATGGGTCCTGTTTCCTTCCAAAAGCAACAGGCACCTCTATGTCAGCTATAGGGCAGAGAGGTCAGGAGTGAGTGCACCCTACCAAAGGTGCATTCCCAAATGGAGAGGAGCCTCTTGTCCTTTGGGAAACTGCCCACGTGCAGCATGGTGTCCAGTAATAGTGTTGTAGCTAATAATGAAAAAACATACTTGGCCATCAGAAAGTGATGAAAGTGAAGGTGAGTAGAGCTGCACATGTTTTCAAAGCTGCCCTTGAAGGTAAGTGTCTGTGGCCATGGTTTTATGTATCATTTACTGCTGCATGTTGTAAATATCAATAAATGTGAAATGTTAAACCCTATTGCTCCAGCATAGTATTGTGTTCTGGTGGTGCAAGGATCCTCACCAACATCCTTGCCACAAAGCATTTTTATCTTACTGAGCTACACATCAATAACTGCTTGATAGCAAACAAAACCTGTATCTGACTGCTGCTTTTGACTCCATGGTAAACAGAAAGATGCAAGTGGTTTTTCTTCTCTGTTGTATACTGATCTTCAGACTTTGGAAGGAACAGTACCATCCAAACCCATTTACATTCTGTATTTTGCCATTCTACTCTCAGCACAAACCCCATCTTATCCATGTCATTCCATCACAGATAACTCATTGCTTGACATTTTCCCAGCAATATTTCTTAAGCAAATGTGTTGTCCCCAGTAGCATAAACACTGTGAACTAGATTTATGCTTTGTAACTCAAGGCCTGGTACTCTGTACTAAGAATGACATCTCGCCATGAATAAAAGCTTGGTGTCCACATGTCAAGTGACTGCAGCATCCTGCCTTCTGCACAACAGGATTTGTCTCAGAATGAGTATGATGAATTAATACTTCAGCACTCAGCTTCTACATGTGTAGTCTGTTTTATGGGTGCTTGGGTGACTCACTAGTACTCATGCAATGTAAATCAAATCTCTCTCCTGCTAGCTGAGTGCTACCTTGTAGACAGTAACAGAAATTGTCTTCCTGGAAACTGCCTTGTTTATCAGCATAAATTGACTTTTAAAATGAATTGTTTGCAGGGATGCAGAAAAATGTGACAATCGATCAATTTACTACAAGCATACATTGATTTTATCTAAACCTGCTCCATGTTTTGTGAATATAAAGCATTATAGAATTGGCTTAAAAGAAACTGCATCTATAACGTGTGAGTTTGCCTCAGCTAGATTAAGTTAAAAGGTAAAATATTGCCCTTCTGCAATATAGAATACATCTATGTGTACATCCAGTGGGTGACATCCCTGCCCAAGGAAGTGGGGATTGGAACTAGAAGATCTGTAGATCCTTCTAGATCCTTCCAGATCCTTCCAACTCAAGCCATTCTATATTATATATAAAATATTTACATGTAGGGAGACAATTTATGTATTTACTCATACACATACTCATGTACATATATAGAAATTAAGTATAGAGTGCATGTGTGGATGGCTGTAGGAATCTGGCTTTGAAGTGTCACCTCTGAGTTTGGAATGTGAACCAAACCTCAGTGTGGCACAATGTCACTGTGCTGCAGTTTGTGTTTGGATGTGCCAAGAGTGGGCTGTGTTAAACGAGGCTGGATGGGTCAATATGGCAATATGGGTTGGCCCTTGGCTGCCCTCCATGCCCTATTCATCAGGGTTTTTCCACTTGAATGCTTCCATGTGGTCATCCTTCAGAGTATCTATGGGTGGGACATAAAGATCCTTTCTGGGCTGGCTTGTCAAAGACTAATGTAGTGTGAGCCCTGCTTTTGGGGTCGCTCATGGTGGGCACGTGTCCCATTCCAGCTTTGCTTTCATGATGTGTGTGATCCCTAAAGCCCCGTATTTAAAGCTTGGATAGCATGGGGAAGCCAGGCAGCAGGTTTTACATGCATGTGTGTGTTGCATCCCTGCATTCTGTCCACAAAAGCAGCATTCCCTCTGTGGACATGACATGGTGCTGGGCTCTAATGCTGGTCCTGGGAGTGTGTGAAGCCACACAGGACTCTCCCATTTGCACACGTAGAGAGGTGCCTCAGCACATCTCTGCCCAAATACATGATTGCTTCCTGTGGTACAAAAATCTCATCGTGGGGGATTAGAGTGTTTAGTTCTGCATTGTGCAGTTGAACCAGTTAAACTGCACTTGGTTTATCCACGTGCTCAGATATCTTGATGAATTCATCTTGCCCTTCAGCATGTGCATATTTTGCTAAGAATTAGATTTATGTTTTTAAATGTCTGAAAAAAATCTAAATAAACAGAGTTGAGCAATTGATCTGGATTAATGGGGACCAACTCTATTAGCCTAATACAACACTAATCTGATTCCAAACTGTTAACATATTAAAGCTGCTTAATTATATGTTTGTTTGACACAATGTTGTAATCCTGTATGATTTAGAATATATTGTCACAGCTCTTCACTTGCAGTGCCTCATCATTGATAAAAACACAATTAAAACCCTTTGGTATGGGTTAGGTGTTCACCTCACCCTTTGCTGTATTGAAATGTGGCTTGTTGTAAACACTGCCAAACATCCTCCCTGCTTTTATAGAAACAGTCACCACCTTGCATGAAAGCAGGGGGCAGGAAAGGCTGATGTTTGCTTATGCAGGGAATGGGTGTCTGATCTAGGAATTTAATCCAGGGTTCCCAAGTCCCCATCATTGATTTAAGGATGTAACAACCTTCTGCTCCTACTGATGCTGCTAGCATCAGCTGGGTTTCATTTTACATCAAGAAAAACAAAAATTCAATAGACTAGGGGTCTGGAATTCCTTCTAGATTAACCAGCAGGTTAAAGGATAAGAGGATATAGCACTTTGATGTACTAGGGCAGTTGTCTGGTGTCATGCAGTATTTTCTACCTGGTCTGGATGCAGCAATGCTCAAAAAAGTGAAATGTTTCCTCACATCTGCTCACTGTGAAGAGTAGGATAATGAGATGCAAAATCAAATCAGAGCACGAGCCCTCTTTGCTTGTTTGAGCCAGGCACTGTCAGAGGAGGAGATCCCTTCCCTGAGAAAATGGCTCAATCATTTCTGAGGCTCAGCCATTTCTGAAGGCTCTTCAAGCAAAGGACCTGATCCTGGGCTTGTGAGGAAGCTGCTGCCCTGATCCACTGCAGGAGCAGGACCAAACCTGGGACATTTCTGCCTCATGCACTGTGCATTTCCGTGCTGTTTTGCATTTTTCACAGCAGAATCCTTGTGCAGAATACAACATCTGTGTGGCTCTGCAGAAAACCAGGGGGAGGGTGAAGGTTTGTGAGTTCTGGTGGTAAATGAATAGAACACACCAAGGTCACACACTACGAAAGATCTCACCAGAACAATTCAGCTAATATGCCTGTCCTAAAACCACAGCAAGCACCTTTGCTTTTCAGGCTGTGAAAATCTCCACTGTCTCAGATTACAAGTTTTTTTTGACACCTTGCACAATAGCCTTGAGATTTTTCATTGCTGCCAGGCAAGTTTGGGCTGCAAATTTTGTGTAACATCATTGAAATCAATACAAACGGGAGCATTTTTACTTACAGCTTTGCTTTGAATTGTTGAAAATTTTCAGGTTTCTAATTATAATTGAAAGGATTGGAGGATTTCTTGCAGCCTTAGTATGAAGATCTCAGCTTAAGCTAAGTAAAGCATTTCTGGTTTTGTGTATCTTTCAAGTTTAGCATCTGCATGGCCTAATTTACCAAAAAAAAATCAGATAATCAGATTCCAAGGACTGTCTTATATGAAGATATGGACAACATTCTTCTTGAACCTAATGGATAGTGCCTGCTGTGATGGTCCTTCAGTGGACTTTATAGTGACAACCTGAAAGAATGAGATGACTTGAGGACCTGCCAGATGGATGCTATGAGTTCTGAGGTGTTTGACAAGGCTCTGACATTGGAATGGATAATCAGAGGGGGAGAGAAGAACAGATAGTCATGATTTTTTATGTGATTCCAAAGATTTCAAGGCTGCTGTTAAGTTTTTTCATTCAGCATGAGTTTGCTTCAACCAAAGGACCTGGGGCTTATCGACCAGTAAAGGAGGTCTGTTCCCAGTTAGAGATATTTGTATTCATGGCAGCTCAAATGAGAAGAAACAGAGAGCACTGAGTCCCTCCAGGAGTGTCTTTCACATGCTGAGGCAGCGTCCAGATGCTGCAAGAATATTTCCTCATTGATCATCTTCAAAGTGTGGCAATCTCTGTAGGCACCAAGTGTAGTGGCAGCATTCCCAGAGCTAGTGTTGGGTGCTGCTTTTGCTCCATGTGTGGCATTGCACTGGGAGCCTGGGATAGATAATCTCCCGTGATAACTTTTTTTTTTTTTCAAATAGTTTTGTAGCTGATACAACAGAATTATTAGTAACTCATATTTTGTCTGTAGTTCTTACATTGTGCTGATTGTGAAATGTCATGATATACATGAAGATGTGAGGCTGGAAAGATGGTTTTCCCCATCTGAGCTGATTTTCTTTCTGTTGCTCCCACTTTTCGGATGGACACAGTATCTCAGCACCAGGATAGGTAACTATGCTTTTTACATTTATGACTTACTTTTTCTAAGGTATTCTTTACCTTCCATGTCTTATACCTTGTTTTACAAGTCTGGGGGCTAGCTGCCCTTCAGCTGGAGTTGTGGGATTGTCCCATACAATTTTCCCTATGGAAATCTAGACCATAACTGCACAATGGGTTGATTTTTGGTAGTAAAGCAAAGTTTAGAATACTAGATTTTTCTATAGGCTGGAGCAGGCATGGGTCTCCTTATTCAGAGACAGAAAGTAGCACACTGAATACCTCACATCCTTCGCGGGAACAAGAGTTAAACCTCACAGTCGAGTTGGAGTCTCTTTTTCTGTAAGTTGACAGGCAGTCAGAATGACTGGAAGCACAAGGGAATTATCCAGAGGCACCTGGCACAGGAATGGAGACAAACAGCACACGGTTTTGGAGGGGAAAGTGCCCATCTTTTCTGGTTCTATTGGCGGTGCGTGTGAAAATCGTCCCCTTGAGTAATAAATAAAACTGATAAAAGCACATTTTGAGATCAGATCTGCATTGATCAAGAAGTTGGTGACACCTGGTGGCGGGCGCCGGCCGAACGCGTGGCTCTACTGCCTGACCCAGATTCAATTACTGCCCTTTAAATGTGCTGCTGCAGAATTACTGCTGTTTTCTGACAAGGGCAAAATGGTCCACATTAGAGTCATTGTTTTCCAAGGTTTTGCAGGGATGAAAGTCGGTCGAGGTAATTGTGAGCAGCAGTGGGAGCATCCTGGCTCTGCCGTGGCTCCTGGCTGCACAGGCAGGATGATGTCCCTGAGATCACCTAAGCCTTTTTCTTGCTGCTTGAATTTAGCTGATCCCCTTCTCTCACATCACCTGGGATGTATTATCTGTGATGTAAAGGGTGAGAAATATGGGGAAGAATAGACTGTAAGAGAGGTGAAGTACAACTGGCTTCTTACCTACACTTTGGAGTAACTAAATGCCATTTCTGCATGTCAGAGTGCATAAGTTTTGTGTCATTTGTGAGAATGCATTTGTATCATTTGTGAATGTCTGGCTTAGCTTACAGAGGCACAGGGAATCAGTTAAAAAGATGATAATAGCATGCTTGCATTTATATTTACCTGCTATACATGCCAAAGTCTAACTTAGAAAAATTTTTGCCCAATTTGGAAAGGTTTGGAGTCACTGACCCTTTTTGGTGCATTTCCAGCACCCAGATGAAGCCTGCCAGGATGGTGCACGTATGGAGCAGTGGGTTGGGCTGAGCAACAGCTGCTGTTTGGGGTGGTGTTCACCCCTGCAGAGCCAAAGGGTGACTCAGCCAGGCTGCAGTCAGGACCCTTGTACATCTCAAAGAGTAAAATGGTTGCAGTCCCGAAACTCTGTAAAATGGAAAGCAGTTAAAATATTCTTGAAGACTTCTTTAAAGTTTTTCATCCTTTACAGTCATGTGTACTGGTCGATTGAAGTGTGGCATCATTATATCAGAGAAGTGACATGAAAGGATTACTCAGAAGGTATTGCTGCTATTCTTCCCCAGTGATTGTTTTATTGCATGAGATTAATTATAAAACATATTCTTGGACATCCTAAGATCCCAGCATTTTAAAATCAGGAAATAGAGACTTTTCCAAAATGCTGTCAGTTCACTTGTACTAAGGTGTCTTTTTAGACATGATTTCATGTTTTGGAAGACTTTTATGCTCAGTTTAATTAGTTTCTTCCAGTTGAATTTGGATTTTGCTTGTTGACTAAGTGATTCTTTCCCAAACTGCCTGAGGCGTCAAGTTGATCTCGACAGAAATGCTGAAGTAAACATTATTATTTGGTAACCGCGACCGTTCAGAGCCGCATCACTGGTGCCAAACTGTTACTCGCTGTGACAGCTCATTATTTCACTGCTTTCCCAGGCATGGTAATATCAAAATCACTCTGCCTGTCTTCTTCATATATCTTTTTATTTATTCTGGTGAGCTGAAAATAGATTTATGTCCATTTTTGTGTGTATTGCCGGTTTTTTCTGTGCAGTAGGATAACCGTGTTTATTAAGTGTATAACAATTTACTTGTGTAGTTTTAGGCCAGTGGGGAGGCATGTACTAGTGTGGGCTTGTTTTGTGAAGTCCAGGGTAATAGTGCTGTAGCTATCTATATATTAAAACCACAACACATAAGCTTTTTTTTTTTTTTTACATTTATGTACATATATATATACACATTTATAATGGTGTGTGAGCAGCTCAGACTGTGCATGGATGAATACAACTTCCAGTCAAGGTCAAGTCTGTGTATACCTCTCAGACAGAGTCAATAAAGAGCTTTCTCGGTCTAAACACTTAGAGATGTCTTTTTGAGCTCATGTGGCTTCTGCAATAAACAAAGACTGGAGCATTGTCCACTCTATCTGACTATTTTAAAAACACACTGGCCAAGTGTATCTGTTGTAATCCATCAGGTCTTTGCTGGAATTGCTGTAAACTTTTGGAACTGTTCTGAATCTGTATTAGATATTTTTTTAAATCTTCATCTCAATAAAGGTGAAATTGTAAGCATGAATCTTGTTTGTATACTATTTTGTTCAAATGTAATATGAAAATCTAAAAGCCTATATTTAATTGAAAGTTTGTCCTGTTTTTAGTTTGGAAAATGGAAATAGAGGCAAAAAAAATTGGAATAGGGGCAAAACTGTTATTTCCTTCTCTGGGTTTATGTTTCTTTGTGCTTTGTTGCAGCTGGGTCACCTTGGCAATCGAGCTTGTTTTGCATGGGAGTTTCCCAGATGTATTTTTGATAAAACATCTCTCAGCTTAAACAGCTCAGGCAGCATCCTCAGGTTGATGAGAGGCACTATTTTAATTACTTTTAAGCTATTTTTTTGAGGAAAGATGTTGCCTTCTTATTCAGGAACTGGGATAACCTTGTTATTCTGGTCTTTTGACCAAGCAAGTAGCGGTTTTAAATGTATGCAGAGTCTGTAATCTACATTACACAGATCAATAGGTCATGGCATCTTTGGAAAAAAACCCAAATAAACAAACCAAAAAACAGATATCCTTCCTTTATCTATGCAACAAACTGCTTTGCACTGTCATGAAAAACAGGGACAGAGCC
Source organism: Serilophus lunatus (assembly GCA_013399895.1). NCBI lineage: Eukaryota > Metazoa > Chordata > Aves > Passeriformes > Eurylaimidae > Serilophus > Serilophus lunatus. The sequence continues at coordinate 2,154,846 of VXBA01005506.1, read as the reverse complement.
TTGGAAGGCCCTGCAGCTATGGTTTAGAAACTGCTTTAGAAAGCCACTGACTGGTTGTGGCTGGTGCTGCTGAGAAATGCCACTGCAGGGGAAGGATATCTTGCTCTCAGGACATCCAAACATCTCTGCCCTGAGCAGATCTCAGATGCAACAGGTTGCACTTGGCAGGTAATTTGTTCTACCAAGTGTTGACCAAAGGGGCTGTGCTCTTGCAAGGCGCTGGACTGAGGAGCTCCACTAACGTGACCTGCCCTTACGGTGATGACTTTTGAAGCAGTGATGTGATTTTATTTAGTCAGATAGGAAAGGTTATTCTCAAAACTCTGAGATAACAAATGCACAGCTTAATGTGCTGCAGATGTGTGTGGTGGTGAATCAGGGCCTTGGAAGCATTCCAGAGAGCTTCACTGCTGATGGTCACAACAAGCTTGTGACAGAAACCAGCCCTGTTGTCCCTGTGTACTTTGATGTGGTGGGAATAGCAACCTCCAAGGGGATGTCTGCAGGGGGTGGTGGAACTTACCTGTTTCTCCTTAATTGTGTTTTCTTTGCCTTCACCTGCAATAAATTTCACCAGGAACCAATGAATAATTTTATGAGGATACTGACAGTTATTCCAGACCAGAATATTTTTTCCATAAATCTTTCTAATTTTCCCAGAAATGCTGGCTTTTCAGCATTCTATATGTATGTGTTGTCATAAAAATGCTGACAAAAGAATTTGCCAAAATTGCATTTGTTTGCATAAATTTAGCATGTAAGTACCTACTTGTGATGTAGTTGAATACAGGGAAAAGCTATTTGGTATGAGGAGCAGTGGTTTCCATTTGCTGTGCCATCACTTATAGCTGTATCAGAAACAGGCAAAGGTATTCCTGTGTTTGTATTAGTGCACATTTATGTGTACTGTAGAGTAAGAGTGGTATTTTAATGCTATTTTAAATAGTGTGAAAGGATCCTGTGTTGCTGCAGTGAGACAGTGAGATGCTGAGGATGAAGGCCACCCACCTCTCCCCTGGGGTGAGCTCCTATTACTCCTGCTGGGATCAAGCTCCTGTGCTTGACCACGGCTGTGGAGCTGTAAGGAATTGAGAAGCACACAGTTTTGCATGGTTTTGTCCTCTAATATCCAAAATGTGGTAAATGCCTCAGTCTCCACTCCCTTGTCTGTTCACCTACTGCCAGTTTATGTTCCCTTCCCCATGCACATGCTGTCTGTGGTGTAAGAATACGGAAAACCGACAAAAACAATAACAACACCAACAAACAAACAAAAGCCCACAAACAAGGAAAAAACCCACCAAAACAAAAAAATCAACCCAAAACACACAAAAAACCACACAAATCCCCTAAAAGCTAACCACCAAACAAACAAAACAGAGAGGGACCAGGCATAGAGCCAGCGTAGATGGAGGCTGAGGGATAACTCGAGCAGGATTGACACAAGAAATGTTTGCTGAGAGCTCTTTAATGAACTTCACTGTCTGTCCTTCATGGGCTCTGCAGTGACTGCAGCTTTGTAAGTCACTTAGGAGTCTTCTCTTGCTTTTAATAGACTCTCTTTCTGTGCTTCTTGCTGTACCAAGCTATTATATTACTCTGTTGTCTGCAGTGCCCGGGGAGTGATGTGGAATCAGCTGCTGTCAAGAGTTGAACACTGACATTTCTGGGTGTAGCAAATTTTCCCATGCTGAGCTCTCTGTGCCAAAAGCTCCTCGTTGTGTGTGCATTGTGACACTCAGAAAATTTAGAAGGGAGTTGAAGGAACTACTTAAGAAGCCCCATCTTGAGTCCATCACAAGAAAGGCATTATTCTCTCTCTGTTCCTCAATTGTCACTGCTTTTCCCAGCAGGTTAAAGGTGGGGGGGGTGGGGGGGGGTGCAGGAAGGGATGATGCAGGATGTCTGTGCTCTGGCAGGTGGCACTGCATCCCAACTGCCACAAGTTTGCTCTGCAGAACTCTCTGCCATCATTTCCTGGTCATGGTAGGTGCCTTTCTATATTGCCAGCTTTTCGTGGTTTGACTATCAAGGTGGTACCTGACAATATGCTCCCTGAGGTCAGCCTAGTGCTGCAGAAATCCTGTCTGTAATCCCACACCCACACCTCGGGAAGCTTGCCTTGCATATTCTATATCAATTCAGGTTAAGGGAATGATAACTGAAAATATTTTTTTTCCTTTTTACCTGTTTTGACATCATACTGCATGGTTTCATTTCAGTTATTAAGGGTGTTTCAGTGTGTTTTCTCAGTGAGTGCACAAATGGTGCTCTCTTACAGTACAATTTAAAGCAAAGCATCTTTCTGTTCTGTGTTTGTTTAAGCAACTGTGACAAATTCCCTGGCTTTACAGGTGCACTTGCTGCTTTCCTGTAGTACATCAAATGAGTTTGCTTCTCATTGCTGATCATTAGAAAACTGTGGTTCCTCTCCCACATGCTACAGTCCTTATTTTGCCCGTGAATCTTGCAGGGAGACTCATGCTGTTGGTGTCTGGCACCTCTGGGGTGATGTGGGCTGTGGAGGTGTTAAGATGAGCAGCCACCCCGCAGGTGAGGCGTGGCTATGACACACTTCAGTCTTCTGATTCATATGTCACCTGGATAGATGCATAAAATAATGTGTTTGGTAGCAAATTCTGATTTATGAAAGTAACAAAACTGCAAACTGTTAAATGGCGAAGGATGGTAAAGGAGTTTTTGATCAGCATTGCAAATAAGCTGCAATTATTCCCTTTAGGTCAAGCTGGAATTTCCCTCCCATAGTTTAAGGTGAAGTTTCTTGCTTACGTTTTCCACAGGTTGCAGCTGCACCTTGTTCTTCCATATGGAGAAGGAAATGACCTTGGCAGGAAACAAGTCCTGCACCATCCCAGGCAGGAACACAACACTCGTACCTATTTCAGAGTGTTTCCTGCATTCAGATACTGAACAATCCCAGCACACTGAGGGAGTGCTTTTCCTCTGTCCTCCTAAGGGTTTGAACGGGTTTTTTCTTAATTAACCAGTTGCTTGAAACTTACTGGCCCAGTTCTGATTTCTGGCTGCTGTATTCTTCCACAACCTTCTGAGGACACGCTGTAGATTGTATCTTTATAGATACAATCGTTTTCCTAACGGATTTGTAGCTACAAATGTACCTGCAAATGTAACTGTGTGACACAGTGAACTTGAGAATAAGGTGCTTGAAATGAAGAGTTCTTTCCACACTTGGCTTTAGAGGATCTCTCCTCATTTAGAGAAATACAAAGATAATCAAGGGATTGCTCAATTCCATGTAATTCAGTAGTTTCACATCCTTTTCGATCTCAAGAGTTCATTTTATCCATTCTCCTGCCCCAAGACAGAATCAGCCTAAACCATTCCTGACAGGGATTTGTGTCACCTATCTATTCCCAGTATGTCCCATGATGGAGACCCATTGCATCCCTAAAAGAAAAACAGTACTTCAGTTCCTCCAACTCATTTCCATTTCCTTCCAGTACCTAAAGGGGATTCAAGAGAGCTGGAGAGGAACTTTTGACAAAAACATGGAGTGTAGGACAGGGGGGAACAATTTTCAACTGAAAGAAGGTGGATTTATATTAGATATAAGGAAGAAACTGTTTACTATGTGGGTGACAAGACCCTGGAACAGGTTACCCAGAGAGGCTGTGGATGTCCCATCCCTGGAAGTGCTCAAGGCCAGGTTGGATGGGGCTTTGAGCAACCTGGTCTAGTGGAATGTGTTCCTGCCCTTGTCAGGGGAGTTGGAATAAAATGATCTGTAAAGTCCTTTCCAACCCAAACCATTCTAAGATTTTATGATACAGAAAACAAATACTTCATTTTCTAAACTCAAATTTGTGACTGGGTATAACTGGATGTATAATAGCAGGCAATGGTGAACAGTCTTTTAAAAATCTAAGTCCTAAATAAATGAATAGCTCTTTATTTGAGGGAACTTAAGTGAAATTTAGATGTAGTTGTATAATGCCTGATACTGTCATGAAAGTGAAAAACAAAAATAAGCATGTAGATTTAAGGAAGAAAAAAGGGGAAAAAAATAACTGTAAGAAGATGGTTTCAAGCTCTGCAAGTCTAGAACTCTTCACTTCAGAAAGTGAGAATTGGTCTTTCCATTCCCTGCTTCTCACTCTCTCCTCCTCATCCTAAATATCACCTGGCACTGGTCATTTCTGAGCTGAGCAGTGTGAAGAGAGGATATTGAGGTGGCCCTTTGGGCAGACCCCTTTTGCCTTACGGTGCATGTCCTGGAGGCACTGCTTGGTGCTGTGCCACAACTGCCGTGTTTCTCTCCACCTTCTAACGCATTGCTGAGGTAGTGCAGAGCAGTGTGAGCCATGTGTGACATTTATGAAATGAGACAAGTTCCTCTTGACCTGTAGCAATACCTTTCACAGACACGGAGGAGTATTTTCTTAATTAGGTAGATTTAATTTTCTTGTATGGATTTGCACTGCCAGTGCATTTTTTCCAGCCTTCCTTTGATAGGAAGAATGTGTTCATGATGCTGGATTTCAGCTGAGAAATCTGGGCTCAGTTCTTGGCTGGGTCTCAGACTTTGTGAGGTGCTGGCAAGTAGTTCCTCCTTCTAAATGAGGAGACCTTCAGTTCCTCTATCAGGAGCTCAAGGCTGTTCCTTGTAATAATGCACCAGCCTGATTGCTGTGATATAAATAAGGCTTTCTTTTGCCTATTTCTGTGCAATAGTTTGATTTATCGCTCCATGTTATCTCCAGATTTTTCATTCTTTCATTATTGAGCAACATTATCCTGTCTCACATTTTCATTTACCTTTGCCTAACACTGATGAAGGAGATACATGCAGTGATAAAGTACTTGCAGGGCAAGCTGGGGTGAAAAGCTTATCTGTTGCAAGTCTCTTCTCTTGTAATCCTGACGTGTTGGTTGGAGCACAAAAAGAGCTCTTTCTGAATGATGTTGGAGGTAGTGTTCAGCTCATAAATATTTGTGTTTCATCACCATATCAATGAAAATCTGGAAGACTTTTATACCCTGCTGATTCTGTCCTCGCTGACAGTAAAATTTTAATCGTTTTTACTTGTGGTGCTTGTTAACCCAGATGTAATGTCTGCTTTCACGTTGAGTTCCAGGGGATATGAAATCCCTTCCAAAATTTTGGAAAGAATTGATTAAATAGAGGCATGTTTTTGTGATTAATTTTTTCAAGACAAACTGTTTTCAGCTTTTTGCAGAGGAAAAGCCTCCCACTGCCTTTATCCGTATCCTTAGTTCAGCCAGTGTGTTTACAAGGATTGTGCTTTAAAATCAAAGCATCTTCAGGACTCAGCTGTGACTTTGCTTGCAATGACAAGCTTGCTGAACAACTGTGTGGTGTCATTACTTGCTGTAAGCCCTGTGAAAGAGGCAGCCTTTGCTCCTTGTTTTTTCATCCTGCCTCCTCCAAAACCTGTGCCCCAGGTGACACATCCAGCCTGGCCTTCCCATGGGAAGCTCTGGTCTGACACTGTCTCCATAAGCCCAAAACTGGGACCAGAGTTAATGTAGTAGTTTTACCCTAATGGCAGCAGAGACTGGCAACCTGCTTGGGATGAAACCTGAGGAAAACAAAGTGGATCTTCAGAAGAGATGACTGATGAGCAAACTGGGCTCTGGAGGAGACCATCACTCACCACTGAGTCAGTGTCATCTAATTTTGCTGTGGTTATTTCAGAGGGCTGAAATCATATACCTTACAAGTAACGGCCCATTTCCCCCTTCACCTCCCAGCACTTAATGAATATAAAAATGAGAGCAGGGTCTGACTTCTGTTTGATTTCAATGCAACATTGTTGATTCCCTGAAAGTGAGTGAATGCAATCACTTTGACATCCCTTAGTATCAATGTCTACAAAGTCTCATTTAAACCTGTGTATGTTTGAAATCATGTACTGCAGAATATGGCTGATTTTGTCCCTGACAATCCTTATACTGAGGACCTAGCAAACTCTAGTAAGAAACAATTAAAAAAAATTTAATAAAATGAGACTACATGACTAGCTGAAATACATATATGATGAGATTTTTTCTTTAGTTCCCATTCTTTACTTCTTGAGGTACAGTGAAGTATTTGCAGAACATGAGCACTGGAGGAGACCTGGTTCACAGAAGCATTTCTAACCCTGCCCCAAATTGCCCAGTCTGAACAGCAAGATGTGGCCTTGAACCTGAGTGTTAAAATCACAGTTCAGGCAAAAACCAGCAGCCCGTTTATGAGTGCAATTATTAGTCTTAACTGAAACTGGCAGGCTGGAAATGTAAAGGTCTTTCCTGCATTAAAACATCTTCAGGCAATGGTGGAGAGCTCTATACAACCTATCATCTCTGGTGAAATCAGTCTCTTTGATCTCAGTCTCAATTTTAGGTTCTACAAAATTAAACAAAACTCTGCAAATATTTGAGAAGAGAATTAAATTGTTAAATTACAAGTAAAGTGACTTTTTTTTTTCTCTTTCATATAGAATGTGCTTTTTATTAAAGCTGGTATTCCTGAATTTAAAAATACTTGCACGATAGAAGAGGAGAAAATGAGTTTCTTAACTAGGTGGGTTTTCATCTACAAGGAGATTCTCAGCTAAAATGTCACAGCCAATATTCTTTAATCCTTTTTTTTTTTGTCCCCTAACTGATGAGATAATTCTTTAAAAATACTTGTGAGCTGTATGAGACAGAAGAAGTGAGCTGCAGGTTCAAGGCAGAGGGATGATCAAGCGTGTGACCAAGAGACATGAGGAGAGTAATCCAGTGTCTGCTTAAGATCCTTGGCATCAGAGACTCTGAGCTGGATCCCTTTCCTCCCTGCCATGGAAGGCAACACTGGAAACCCAAATGGAGGGAGAGGCAGCTTTCATGGTCATGGAGAGCATCACACAAGTGAGGATGGGCACAGTCTGCTCCAGAACTGCTGCATGAAATGGCACCTGTATCCTTCCTGGATGGCTAGCTGTGCCTAAATAAGCATGTATTAGTGGGTGGCATCCCTGCCCATGGCAGAGGGGTTGGAACTAGATGATCTTTAAGGTCCCTGCCAACCCAAACCAGTCTGTGATTCATTCTGTGGTTCTCTGATTCTATGCATGTCATGTTTAATATGATAATATATATAGCCAAGTGCACACACACAGAGATTTATCCTTTAAATTATTTGAAGATTCTTGTTTATGACAACTGAATTGTACCAGCCTTGCTCTGATTTTAAATCCATCCAGGCCTTTGGCTTTGATGGTTCATACTCCTCATATAGCAATTTGTATATGTTTCATTTATAACCACATGACAGGCCACAGTTTTGCAGCAACAAAAAGGCTGCTTCACACTTAAAATGATTAAATTGTCAAACAGCTTCTGAGCACACACTGAAAAATTGTCTAAGCTAATTGTCTGTTTATGATTTTCATGAGCATTTGCATGTACAAATCAGATATTTTGTTGCACAATCACCATCTGAGCTGTAAATGCATCCAGGCAGGTTTGGCAGGTATATCTGGGCTAGAGTAAAGAATTACTAAATGCTAAAAACCTAGAGGGTGGTTGAAATGAGGTTCAGTTTTGGTCATTAACCTTAAAGGGATGTTGTTTTTAATAACACTTAAATCTTCTTTGACTTCCACTTTATGCAGGGGTGTTAGTATTTCATGTTCTCCTTGGTAGGGAGCTAGTCCTTTTATGTTTTTGAATGTATTATTCATATGTATCTACTCTATATCACTTTTGATTTTCATAACCCTTTTTTTGCTAAGTGGTCTGTAACTTAAAGTCAGCATCTGTGAAAGAATTAGGTGTTGTTTTTTTCAGACTGGTCATGAGACTTTGCAGCAGACTTAAAGTGTAAATTAATGAGCCCAGCACGGTGCTCCAACACCACTGTACATGGTGGGCACAGTCGCAGTCAGAGGATGGCCATGCAGCTGGTGAAAGAAATGTCTCTAATATCAGCATTTCCTGCTTTCCAGCAGTAGTTTATTAGTAATTATTTGAAGAACAGGAACAGTATCTATCCATCTTAGTGCCCTGCCCAACCGTGTTTAAAGAAGATAACTGCATGTTGTTAAGTAGACAGAAGGAAGTGAAGGCATTTTACCCACAAATCTAAATTTTTCTCAGGTTTTACACGACCCCAGAGTTGCCAGTGCTGTGCACAGCCTCTCAGTGAGGCCACAGTGCTGAGGGAAGGAGCACGGGAGAGGTGGTTGATGGGCTGTGGAAGAGCCCAGACCCACCTGGGGTGCACTGGGGATTTGCAAACAATCACCAAACCCTGAATTCCCAGGGTCGGTGCAGGTGAGCTTAGGTCAACACAGCTGAAAGTTAAAGAGATCATCATTAATCACAGCTGCAGAATCACATTCAGCCTTTGCAGAATCACATTCAGCTTTTGCTTTTAAGAGAGGAAAAGAGAATGAGCAGCAGGTTTGATCGAGTGGCTGCTGCAGGTATGAGCTGAGCAGGTGATGTGTTCAGGTAAGCCAGACCTGCCTGGTCCTTGTTACTTTCTCTGCAGCACAACTCCTGTGCAGAGATCCATGGGGCAGGAGTGAAAACATGCACAAGGCAAGCCAGTGAGACTGGAGACTTTAAGATAATTGTGCTCTGCAGTCTGGTTGTTTTATGTAGCCATTGGAAAGAGCTAGGCTGTTCCTTAAGGTAACTTAAGGGATGAGTTTGACGCTGAGAAAATATCTGTAGACATCTGATTTTGTGTTAGAATCTTTTGAGAAGTTGCAGGAACAGCTTCACAAGTTCCTTGAAGGTAAGACTCTGCAAGTAGGGGAGTTATGAGGAAAGGGTTTGGTGAGAACAGGGTACTTCATAGACTAGAAGTAACAAGTATTCTTCTGCAAAGCAGCCAGATAGGTGTGGGGCCAGAGCAAGCTGGGAGAGCTGCATGATGGGGAGATGAGACAATCCTTCGTGCTTTGCTCTGTGCTGAGAGTCTTTGGCAAAGCATCATATTTTGGGCTTCATCCTCAAAGAAGGAGATGATTGGGGAAACAGTCAAGAAAGGTATAGTAAAAAGGAACTGAGACTGGAGGCTGTGAGAATAGTTATGGGACTCAGGCTGTTTACTGTGGAAAAAAAAAGTGGTAAATGGAAGGAGATGGGATCATGTTTAAGTTCTCCTGGAATGCTGCAGAGTGGAAGGAAATGGGCAGTTCTCTGTCTGAGGTGGTTGGGAGAAGAAGGGATGATATTGAGGGATATATAGTTTTAAGAGGATGGAGAAGCACTGGAGTAGGTTTGCCCTCGGAAATTGTGGAGTTGCAGTCGCTGGGGGTCAGAAGTTAGATAAACATCTGCCAGAAAAGATAGAGCTGCCTGGCTTCTGCTTTGGGGGTCCTTCCAATCCTCTTTGCAATGATGGCATTGAAATTCAAGTTTGCACAAAAATAAGTCAACCCATTGCCTTTTCTCTGCAAGGAAGGAGATGTGGAGTGTGCCCAGGGGGAAGGGATGTGGGATAAAGTGATTGTGGCAGGGGACAACATGTGACCGAAACCTGAAACCAGTATTTCCTTCATTCTCTTGAAATATTAATGGACTTTTTTTCCATTCTATCAGAATAACCAGCATTATTCTGAGCTGTTGCCTAAGCTGTTAATGCACTGTGCTCTGAGTTATATTTTGCAGACCTTTTTCTTCCCCTCTCAAGAGAGATTTTCTTACAAAGTTCCCGTTGTAGACAGCAGAGCCAGATGCTGGGTTATCATGCAGTGTGGTACTTCATGAATGAGTACCTTAGATTGTGGAAGAAAACGGTGACTTTTGGATGTAAGACTCCTTTGCTTCCTTACTCAACAGTAAGTAGGCTGCAGGATGACCAATTTTGATAATAATGAAGAAAAGCACACTGTGTTCACTGGAGAAATAGTAAGAGTTTATGAGAAGTTTGGAGTGGGATTCTTGGGACCAGCATCCTCGTCTGAGGGAGCTAATGGCCCCAGGAACAGTGCAGCAAAGTGTGTTAAAGTTAGCAAGCATCCAAAAACCTTTGCATATAACTGCACAAGAGGGTCAGATTTGGGAACTGCAGTCCTTCCTACCAGTCCTGAGCTGGGGTGCAGTGAGCTGAGATGTGTCTTAGGGAGCTCCTCTCTGGAGTGTGGATCCTGTGGTTTATGGGGTGGATGTGCACTCAAACAGTCCTGCTGACTACAGGGCAACCCCACCTACAGGGGTTCTCTTGGGCTCTGATCATCTGCTTGAAACGAAAGCTAAAATCTGGGAGGTTTTGTCTGGTTGGAAGCACTTTCTATCTGTTGAGATGCTTAGCAGCAAGCGGGGGCAGCAGAATGTTGGTGTGGTCCATGATTTCTGGTCTCTCTGATCAAACCTTCCTGATGAGTAAAGCCTTTTCTTCCCATTGCTGATGTGGATGAGAACAGGTTCTGTTACCTCCCTGCTGCAGAGGGAGCCTTGTATTATTTTTATTGCTTTGTGCACCCTGGACTCCAAAGAGCCAGGGAAGGCCCAGGCAGTGCTGCTGCCTTGGCAAGAGGCTGTCATACCTGGAGGTCTTCAATCTTAGCAAAGACAGAGCAAGGAATTGCAGGTTCAGTGCCTGTGCTTGTTACTTTAAGTGGGAATATGTTCAGTGGCTTTTGTGTATTTACAGGCTTTTGATATTGGACAGGATTGTGGAGAATTCAGAAGCTGCTTGAAAGCCATTCTTGTCTCAGATATGCTGAAGGTAAACAGCTCTGCCCTCTAGTGCCGTTTGCCAAATCTGTTGAAGCTGAACACATTAGTGATCCAGGGAATATGCCTCACCCAGAGCATCCCTTGGAGCACACTGACCTGTGCTGGCCCAGGCTGCTCTGGGCATCGTGCAGGGAGCCTGGGAGTGTCTGGAATCAGGTTAGTAGGGGTTTAGTTCCGTGCCAGGCAGGAAAGCATGGGCACACGTTGGTATACCCGCTGCACAGCATCCCCAGTTAATTTCTGTATTTCCCCTCAAACAACTCAGTTTAGCCTGATATTTCCTTTCCCATAATGTTTGTTATGCCTTTGAGAGACGTACAGAAGAGCTAAGTGATTTCAGCAGCTTTGCTCTTTCAGCCCTATAAATAATGAATTCATGGGGGTGAGAAAACATGCCCAGACACAAACACATGCAGAGCCCTGCAGAGGAAAGGGAATGAGCTTGAGATCCAAATGCAGAGCTCTGTGCCAGTAAACTGGGAACTGCTTTTTGGAGTGAGAAAGTGTCAGGGGGTGGATATGGAGTTAATTGGCTCAAGAGGAGACTAAAAGCAATTAGAAAAGCAGGTAGGTGTTAGCTGAGGGTGGAAGTGATAGGTTGCTGCCTGGCTTTTGGAGGGGCCGTTAGTTTGAAGGAGATGTTTGTTTTATCATCTGTAAGGCCCCTCTTTAAGCTTCAGATGAAAGAATTTTGTTGTGGCTGGCACCCTCAGCCTGACAAGGGGTATGAATAAATCCACGCTGGAGAGGATTGGAAAGGCAGGTCAGTGGAGCTTCCTCAGTGGCTGTGCTCCTGAATGTGGTGTCAGACACCTTTGCCCATTCTTCCTCCTCTTCTGAGAGAGTTGTGGAGCTCTGGGGTTTGCAAGGGCTCTTTCCTTGCTGGTGGTTTGTATGGGGAGCCCATGTACAGTGGGAGGTGTGAGACTGGCTGGTGGGATGAGTCACGGGCTACTGGTGTTTTCAGGGCAGCCCAAAAAATGGGTGTCTGCAAACCTGGGCTGCACACGAGGTAGACGAGATACAAGAGGTTCTGGGCAAAACTTAGCAATGTTTTGATAATATTGTGATAAATCTGTTAAGTTCTTTTCTGGAAAAATAGTAGAGAAAATGCACTGGTTTGCAGTTAGTCCTTCAAACACAAGGGATCCTGGACAGCCTATGGAGCACATGGGCAGCTCTTGGGTTTATCAAATGCTGAGACTTCAATTCTCTGATCGGACTTAGCTTGATTTACACTGACAAGAACTAGGGCATTTTCATAAATTTTGGTCATCTGCTTATAGCCTTGTCTAAAATGTTTTGCAAGTCAGCTGCCAAGATGAGATTATCTTTTGTAGAGTAGTCAATTTGTTTAGGCAAGGCTGGACAATTCCATTTTAAGGCACTTTAGCACTCAGTGGGTGATGATGGGGGAAAAGTTCATGCAGAGCTTAAAAATAATGAATTTCTGAGCTTAACTGGGGCTCACAGTTTTTATGTTGGCATGAGAACCATAACTGCTTATAAGTAGCCCTTCAATCTGCATGCACTGATTTTATTTTTTTCCCTTGACACTCAGCCCATCTATGACAACTTTTAGGACATCTCTTGACCTACTGTATTTTTCTCCTTGATCTCTGAAGAAGGTGATACCTACAAGATGGTGCTGTCTGAGCTCCTTACTTCACTCCATAGATTTTGAACTTTGTTAACCTGTCTTAACCAACTTTTACACCGTGTTGCTGTGGGTTTTGTGATACCACCTGGCTGGGCTGAGCAGAGGCCTCTTGCTGCCTGCAGAGGTTCATCCTAAAGCTGACAAATGGAAGTAGGGGCAAAGGAAAAAAAAGAGACATTAGTAATTCTTGAGTTCAAGAGAAGTTCAGCCAGAGCTTCCCCCAGTAACTGTGAGTTTCTTCCTCATCCCCATTTATTTATGTGGTTGGTGTAATGGTGAAAGCTTAAATATGAATGCAAATACAAGATAATTTTGTGGAGCATCATTCCTAGGAGGGTTACAGTCATTACAAGCTGAAATAATGTGAGTAGAAAGGTAATAGCAAAGAGAGAGGCGTGAGCAAAAGAGAAATTAAGTTTTCAGTTGAGTTTTGGAAAGAAACAGAGAGCTAATGAGTTGGAGCTCATCTAGATGGCAGCAGCAGGCATTGCTTTTCTGACTAAGAGGGGTGATGTATGTCTGGAGAATAAAAGAGAATTAAAAAGTGGCGTAGGGCTTGAAAGAGCTACAAGAAAGGAGCAGACTGAAACAATCAAAGTATCAGGGATTTATTCAGAGTGAGTAACTGATAACAAGGCAGTGCATAAAAACTGGCTACTTTATCTCTTTCATCCCTAGCTGTCTTTATTTTTAAAATAATGTTTGTGTTGAGCAGTTTGGGTCCTGTTGGTGCAGCAGAATAGCTGGGGAAGGGGAAGACCACCAGCACCAGGATGTGCCAGGTTTTGGGATTGCCCACACAGACCCCACCCCCTTCTGGAAAACAGCCCTCAGCATCAAAACAGAGCCACATGTGTCTTATGGGTGTGTTTAACCTGTGCCCTCTCCCATGAGGTCAAACCCAGAGCACTAAGTACCTCGGGGTGGCTGCACCCTTTTTCCCCAGCGATGGTGCCAAGCAGGGGATGTTTGTGTTTGATGTAGGCAGCTCTTTTCCCTTTTTTCTTCAATTTTTAATTTTTTTTTTTTGATCAAGCAAGCTAATAGAGCCAGCAGCTGTATAATTAGTGGGAGCAGGTCCCTGTGTTTGCATGGGGCAGTTGTTAGCAAGGCTGCTGCAGGCTGAGCACATGGAGGTGCTCCCTGGGCTCTGCCCTCACCCTGTGCCAGACAGAGATGTCAGTGAAGATGGACACAGGTGGGCTGCTTAGTGTGACAGAAAATAATTAGGAGAGCATTAGTTTTAGGTTGGAATAAATGGCTTGTCCAGCTGTAGCTGCTGTAGAGAGGAAGCTGAATGTTAATTAGTTGCCACCAGTAATTATGGTGATTATGTATTTTTTGAGTTACTGTTGGGAATAGCTCTATTCACTTCCACACGGTAATGTGAATGACGTTTCTAGTGGCTTTAAGGGAGAGGGAAGGTAATTTTTTTTTTTTTAAAAAAGGAAAATTATAGTTAAAAAAACTACAGGAGGATGTAGAGAATTGTAAGTTTTTTGATGTAACTACTTGAGAAAAATGAATGTCTGTTGATGTACGAGAAGATGCTTCGTATCTGGTGCAAGAAATACATCCTCCTTTTCTACAGAGGAAAATCAGACCCTGGCAGAGATAGGACCTATACCTGTTCTTCCATCTCATGGTGGATTTTCCTAACTGTGAGACAAGCAGACTCTTGAAAATTACTCTGAATTTATTTTGCTGGCTTTCAGGACTGTTTGATGCTTCCCTCTCCTTACAGGTAAACGAAGGTGATGCAAGTAAAATTAATGAAAATAGTGATTTTGTGGGAGACTATTACCTTATATTACTTACCAAGGGTCAATTTTAATATTTAGATGTGAAAACTAATTTTACAGGCTTGTCCATACACAAGGCTACTCCAGAGCAGTTGCTCCATACATATTTATGTAGGCATTGTGATAAAACAAGTGCTCACATGCAAATCTGTTCAGCAATAGCTGTTGTGCTCTAAATTCAATTTTTCTTTCAGTTTTTTCTTTCAGTTGTAGATCAAGCCTCTCACTTATACCCACTAGTTAAGTAGTGAACTCATTAACATGCCACCCACTGTGTCTGATAACCTAACTAACACCTTCGATCTCAGACAGCCTCAGCTCAAATTCACTCCTAGCATTATTTGTCAAGATTATTTGTAGAATAGATTTGCATAAATTCCCAGCAAGCATGGACTGAACACCCAGACTTTTGTAGAATATTTTACTGAAAATGGCTGATGTGCAAGAATATTGTCTTCCATGCAAACCAACTGAGCGCTGTTCCTGGGGGTTTCTCATTTCAAGAAATAACAGGTACTTGAATCTTATATGTCAAAATGTGCAAAAGCACAAGGACAGTGAGCTGACTTGCACAGAAACCTTCTGATGGTTGGACAAGGATGGTCTTCTGTCATCTACAGGGAAGGTCAACCTAAGGCATTTGTGTGGTGGCCTAATGTGAAACCTAAAAAATGCACCATTCCCCTTCGTTCACAGGGGAAATACAGTATTTCACCCCTGACCTTCCTGAAGCTCCAGTGTTGAAGACCTCTGCACATGGTAAGACATTGTCTTTTGTTTGCATCAGGCGTGTTACTCACTGTTAGGGGCATGACTGAGTTTTCTGAGCACTGGGGCGATACAAGATACTCTGATGACAGTGGTCAGTGTCTCAGAAGTAAAGAGCTAGCCAGCACAGTGGCAGAGCCACCTTCTTAGTCTTGCACTTGTGGGAGCATTAATTGAACAGGTGTAATCTTCCACCACATGGTCCAGCCCTTACTTTCCTTCAGCTTCATTCTCCATATAGAGTTCCTACAGTGGTTCCTGCTCTTGTTAAATGAGGCCACCTACTCCTTTGAGGGCGACTAGAAATCCATCCATTACAAGTGCATCATGCAGTGGGCACGTCCTCTCTCCTGTGCCCAGGCATGTGGGCATGTCAGTTGTAGGCTGTGCAGTGGGGAGTGCACATCTGAGGGAGCTGGTGCAGTGGGGATGGATTGCCAAAGCAGTGGAGTGCCCCACATCTGGGAACAGGCCTTGAGCTAACAGCTGGCTGAAAGCTTTTGATGGTTGGATGCATAAGGAATGGCAAAGGAAAGGCTTCTGACTCCACTGCAAACACAACAGCCCCTACATTCCTTAATTACTTCCATCTAGGAAAGTTGATAGCTTCTTTGATTGAACTATGTTTAATGAAAAGTAGGGAGCAAGATGAATGCTTTGTTCTTGCATCTAAAATCCACTGATAATTAGACCTTATGGAAGCAGTAATGTACTTTTTCCCTTGGCCAATGAGTCAATTGAAATGCATTTTCATCTTTTTATCCATAGTACTTTAATTTTAAGTACTAAATAACGGGGTAGTGAGACCCTGCACACATTTTCTTGCATGCTTGGATCACTGTGCAAATGGGAAGTTGGACTGGCCTTGATTTACTCAGTGCTTACACAACCTGTGCTCTCCTCTTCCAGGTTCTTCTTGAAGGATCTGCTGTTTGATGAGAAGTTGTCAAAACACAGTGAGCCACTTCAGGAGAGCACAGGACAGCCTGAGACTCTAGTTCCTTTTCTTTGAGGATGAAGAGTTGACAAGTTTAAATGGACACACCACAAGAACTGAGACTAGGGAGATGGAGGATCAGGAGCCTTGGCAGGTTTTGAAGCTTTGAAGAATCAGACCTGAAGGATGTTTATCTTGATATTAAGGCCTGTGTGTGTGTGATTGCTTTGCCATGTTCTCCTTGAGGACCTGGCTGAGCATCCAAAGAGGGGGCATATGCTGTCACCAACACCTGTTCCTGCTCCTGTACCTGACAGCTTCAGTTTTCCTTGTTTGCCCTTTATTCTCCTTCTCTCATCCTGTCCTTGGACACAGGGCTAGATCTCAGTCATGCTGTTGGACTCACTTCAGCCCTGATGCATTGGTGCTTCCCTCCTCCTGTGCCTGGCAGACCTGAGGAGGCTGTGGGCTCTGCTCACTGGCCAGGGGCTGGTAGCTCATTGACAGTCGTTTCTGGGGTGACTTTGGCCATAATGCAATTTTTCTGGAGCTTTCTGTGTGAGATTGTCAGCCTGAGGGTTCATTTGCACAAACACCATGGGTGAGAAATCTAACACTGTGTAGGGCCATGTTTATTTTATATCTCAGGGACTGCTGAGAACTGTGTTGGCCAAGGCAGTCCTCCAGCCCCTGGGAATTATTTTTGGCTTCTTGTCTCCAACAGTGAAGCAAGAAGGAAGGGAGAGGAGAGTAATGCACCTTAGGTAAGGGCTGTGTCCTCAGGGGGTTGTGCTGGGCACACTCATACTCTCAGTATACACACAGAGGGACTTTTAATCCTGAGGTCCTTCTGGAGTGCTGGTCAGAGTGTCTCAGGCTTGCATGGCAAATAGTAGTTTCCATGTGGCTGCAAAGCTGGAGCTAGTCTGTCCTTGCTGTGAAGTGAAGGAAAGGGTGAGTAAACTTTTTTTTTGCAGGTCTTTTAAACTGCTGTTCTGCCTTTCTCACTCCTGGCTTGATGGATGCTGCTACTGTCCATCCCAAGGATGGCTCCAGATGCAGGCTAAGAGTGCAGGTTTTGGTACTGCAGCTCCATGCTGTACCACCTGTCTCTGGCAGTAGTAGGTAAGGTGGTGGCTCTTCCAAAAGGAAAAACAAATGAACCAGTCACCTGTGATTCTCCCATGGACCCAACAGTGCAGTGAGTGTGCTGGTGTGCTCAGCTGTGTGTGTGTCAGTCCCAGCACAGTGAGGGTCTCCTCCATGTGAGTGTGATGGCTCCAGAGGTGTTCCAGGTGCATGCAGACCCCTGGCTGTGGCTCCCTCCTGGTATGAGCAGCCTGGGCCCTTGCTCTGGGACACCACTTTGGGGAAATGCGTTTCTCGTCTGTTCCTTGCCAGCTCTCAGCAGTTTCTGTGTGTGCCCACCAGAGAGCAACCCTGGCACAGGGTTTTTGTCTCCAGAGAGACAGAGACAAGGATTGTAAGTCTGGGTGTGAGGTCAAATCCATCTTCCCTCACCTCTTCAAGCCCTGTCTCCTCATTCCAAACCCGAGCTGAGCAGTGAGTTTTGCCCCACTGTGCACACTGTGTCCTGGGCCAGAGCAGCATCCCATGGGGAAAACAGGACATGCTGGTATGTGAAGCTCTGGGAAGAGGCCCTGCTTGGCTCTCCTGCAGCAAACACAGTGCCTTCTGCAGGGAAGGACCATGCCATGGTGAGTAAACGGGCATCAATGCAGCGCACAGGAAGCAAGGAGGGACTCGGAGGGCTTTAGGACTTGGATGGATATAAATCTGGTGCTTTATGCAGACAAATTTTGCTGATCTCATAGAATCATATAATTTAGCCTGGAAAAGACCCTTAAGAATACAGAGTCCAACAGACATCTCAGTGGGTGTCTTTTGGTGCTCGAACAGGTACTTGGGTGTCTTGGTGAGGTTCTGTATGTGATGCCATCCCACTGCTTGGTGTTTGGGGAAGGAACAAACCTGTGCTTTTCATGCATCTAAAGGCTCTGTGAGTGTCATCTGAACTTCAGTGCTGGCACAAAGTCCCAGGGTAGGCTGTCACAGCTGGGCTTGGAGGTGAGGTTCAACTGGGCAACATCAGATGTTTCACCTGAGCTGCTTGGGTCAGGAAGGAGAGATGGACAGGATTTGTCTTGCCTGGGGCAGACACAGTGTGAGAGATTAAATCACCTGCTGGAAGGACTGTCCTTCCCCTTCCTTCACTTGGGCCATGGGGGCAGCATTCACTTGCCAGTGGTGGGTGCAAAGGTCTGGCACCACTGAGCTGCAGCCCCAGTACTTGCAGAAACAGGCTTTGAAAGAAAGCTGAGAGAAGAAACAACTCCTTGCTATTTTTATCCTTGCACCAGCCCCTGGGGATTTCGATTGACAGGATGAGTTATGAAGCCAATGTTATGAGTTTAACTATGAGTGAAATAACACAACTTCTATGGGAAGCAGAGTAAAAGAGGCAATTATACAGTTGTTTAATAACAGCACATTGCTGGCTGGGTAGCTGAAAACTTACAGTTGACAGTAATTAGGTTTTTTCATTCTTCCTGTTAAATAGCTATAAAAATTACAACAGGAAATAATCTGATTCTCTTTTATTTCATGCTGTTTTCATCATCCAGTCTGTGCCTGTTTGGCCTTCATATTTTTCTTTTATATTTTTTTAGTATCTGGTACTTAAGACATGCAGAAGTGGGACTTAATGCTTTCTGCATGTTTTTCAACATTAGGAATAAGGGGGTGGCAGTAACACTCTTCTGAACATGAGAAATCCAGAGGGTGTTTGAATGGGCAGTGAGGGGTTTCTAAGTTGAGTCACCCTGACTAACAGCTGGACTTCTGACTATAGGAGTTATCCAAACAATTTAAAAATACAGTAAAAATGAAGTGTTAGAGATTAAGACCTTGTTTGCCTGCCTGTTACTGTAATGTACTGGATGTAGATAAGCAAGGAGGGGAGAAAGGTGCTGTGGTGCATCAGTCTGTGCACTGGTTTCTTCCTACCCTCATCTCCCTGATGGAGTGGGAGTCCATGCTCATGAACCTGATTCTGGGCTTTGCTCCCACCTTGGGTTCCATGCTGGGATGGCAGTATGAGTGATGAGGATGTTTGTTGTCTGGCAAAAAGCTGGACTTGGGCCAAGACCCTGTAAGGGTCTATCAGGTCTGCAGGGCACCTTCTTTTCCCTGTCTTTGCTGCTCCTCCACAGCCCTGCAGTGCTGGGATGTGTGCTGATGTGCCAGAGATATGCAGGCATCTCATGTCCCTGTTCTTCATATCCCAAGTGATGCTTCCTTGTCTGCTGCCCTCCTTTCAAGCATTTTTTTTTTCTGTGTCTAGACAGCAGTAAATTTTCTCTTATGCCATAAGAACTTGAATTACTTTGGAAATGCACAATTGCTAAACTTACAGGTTGAAACTTGATGAGCCAGCAAGTTTGTGGCTTTTTGGCTGCTTATGATCTTAGCTTGAAAGTGCTGTACAGCAGAAAGCTTAGGATGAGATATTTGCTTGGAGATTAAAAGTATTCTACTCTTGCTTTCCTTTACCTTAAAAAGTAAAAGATCCAGGTAAGGTAAAAAATATCCTGATTTTTAATGTTGTGCAGGGAATTGAGTGTGAGGTGGTGTTCTGCAGCTCTGGTGCCTGGTGGGATCCCTGACATATGCAACTACTATGTTCTACAGCAATTCACCCAACCTCACAGCAGAGCATGTCTCTTATTTTTTTCTCTGTCATGGCAGGAATATCACAGTTCAACTTCACACTCATGTGTTAGTTTTAAAGCACTCTGGAGATACCTAGAGCTGAGAGCAGGGTAAAGGCCACCTCCAGGTATTCCATTTGCTTCCATTTGTCAACAAGAATGTGCTGTGATTTTGGCAGATGCAAATGCTCCAGATGGTACTGGGAGAAGTGCAAATGAAAGATTTGATTTCAGCTCTTCCTCACGTTAATAAAATCCTATTCATCTCTCTGTAGAGCCTTGGTTTTGTTTTTTTTTCCTAGGTGTTTTAAAAGCACATCCTTTCTCTTCTACCTCTGAGCCTGTGACCTTCAGCTCATCCCTGTAAAAAGGGGACATAATCCATTAATCAGGATATCCAGCTGTCTCTATGGTGGCCCAGTTTGGGGCCAGGTGGACAAGGTAAAGAGTGGTTCACAGGGTCTGGAATGTACTGGTGAGGGCCAAACTTTTAGTATGTACTAAAACAAATATTTCCTCATGCTCCAGCTTCCCAGTTGTCCCACTATAAGAGTAGCAGGGGCAGCATGTGGCTCAAAACAGCTGGTGCTGTGCTTGGGCTTTGTCTGCTGCCCAGTTAGGCAATGTTCTTCTGCAAACCCATGGTAGAAGTGCAAGGGAAAAGGAAAGGAATCGCCCTCTGGGATTGATCCAACCCATGGGCCACTACCTGGACCTAATTTTAGCTTGGGAGGATGAGGGAGAGGAGAGAGCTGTCATCTCCTCCATTAGCTCCATCTGGAATGGTATGTGTGCTCCCCAGTGTGTGCTGTGCTGAGGCTCACGCAGTGCCCAAGTCACCACCCTGCATTAGCTTATTCCAGCATATTTCCTTATTACAAAATTAGATCCATTTTGCAAATTGCTGCTGCACTAGTAATTGAATTGAAGGGGTATTTTTGTTGGGTTTTTCTCCTTTTTTTTTTTTTCTTTTTTTACTGGAGTAAATCAGGAATAAGTCAACAGAATCAAGCCCTTAGTGCTTTCAGCAACATGCTCATTTAAATTGGATGCAAGAGGGTGTCTGTGTTTACATTTGGCCTGCCAAGAATCTCTGTTTCAGAAACTGGCTTACATAATATGTCAAAATTGGTTTACTCATTAGCATTGCAAACTGCGTGAAACAAGCCACAGATTGATAAACTCGCAGCAATATTTGCATCCGGAGCCGAGTGGCACAGGGGGAGGGGTGGTTCATTAGGAAACGTTCCATTTCCATGAGAAAAACAAATGGTTTCCAGTTATATATCTCAGACTTAGTTAATTTTCTGTCTTCCCAAATTTAGATAAAGATTGAGAGGGAAATGTGAAAATCTATGTTGGCAAACAGGCAGCCTATCTTAATATTTCCTGTGCTGGTGGGTTGTTTGCAGCAGCAGCTCCAGGTTGGCTGATTCTCCTCTCCTGGCTGGGGCTCCAGCCTGCTCACACACTGCTGCTGCCTTAATTGATGCTTTCTCTGCAGCACAGGTGGGATGGAGGCTTTGATATTATTAATTTACTCCTCCAAATGTGGAGTGGGTGCAGATACAGGAGCGTAGTCCAAAGGGCCTGTGGTGGTCCTGCTGTGCCTTCCTTTGCCTGGCCAGCGTGAGTGTGGGTGCATGCAGCCTTGAGCAGAGCTGAGGACCACAATGTGGAAAAGCTCCAGCTCAGGTCCTCTGTGGCTAGAACAAAGAAACTTCATCTCTACCATGCAGTGTGTGATTTTATAGGCATTTGTAAATCTGCATGCATGCATGCACGCACACACACACAAACAGGCATGAACAGGGCTCTTGGAGTAGTGTGAGCAAGCATGCTAAGAGTAAAGCAACAGAGCACCAGGAGGGCCTAAGGGTAACCAGTGCCTTTGGGCTTCTGCAGTGTGGGCTTTGAGTACCACGTGGGGGCTGTGGGAAGAGATGGCAAAGCCTGATGCAGAGCCAGATATTAGGAAAAGCTTCTTTGCTGAAAAGGTGGTCAAGCATTGGAATAGGCTGCCCAATGAAGTGGTGGAATCACTCTCCCTGGATGTGCTCAAAAAAATGTGTCTACATGCTGCTTAGGGACATAGTTTAGTGGTGGAGTTGGCAGTGCTGTGGTAACAGTTGGACTCGGTGATCTTAGAGATCTTTTCTGGCCTTAATGATTCTATGGTTTTGTGCTCTCCTCATGCAGATGCTCTCCCTGAGTACTGCTACACCCAGAGAGGAGTCTTTCCCCAGGCTGCATGTGCAGCTCTCCCTGTTGCTGGTGTCACTGCATCCCTTTTAGGTGTATTGGTCATGACCCTCATGCAAGGTTCAGACCCAGAGTGATGTAGCAAAGCTGATGCAAATTTGTTGGATGTGTACTGCTTTTCAGTAGTATCTAAAGCAGTTTGGGGCTTAAATCCCAAGAAGTTTTTTAGTCTTTGAAATTGCCAGCTCAAAAATCAAAAGTGTAAAGCTCTGATACAGCACAGAGATGTGGCACAGCAGCACTGGCAGTGGCAGCAGCTCATTCTGTGCTTGGTGATGCTGAGTCCTCCATCCAGTACTTCTGATGAATTTTTTGAAAAGGAATTTAATACATCTGGAGAAAGGACCAGCCTGCAGTAGTGCAGGGTCTGCCTCAGCCTGACAAGTGTTTTGCCTTGTGAGCAATTTTCAGCAATGTTACACCTGATCCATAGCATTCATAGTGTTCCACTGATTTGGAAAAAAAAAAAAGCAGACTTTGATTTCTATATGCTGTGGAGTCCATGCTGCAGCATTATGTGAAGGAACTATGTGACAGGTCATTGCCTACTGCAACCCACCATGCTCTGGCTAAAGCTGCATCATGCACCCGAGCATCCCCCACAGGTGCCTGAGTGGGCACATATTTTAGAGGACTGAGAAATGGCAGCTCTCAGCTCTGCAAAACTGCTCTAATGTATGTTTTTGAAAGTTTTCAGAAGACTTCGGTGAGTTTAAGTAACAGCAGTTGTTAGCTGTGGGAAGGGATAATAAAATTATCTCACTGGAAAATGAAATGAGAGGTGTTTGCATTTCACTTACTGTCACACCTTGCAGCGCATTTGAGTGCCAGCTGGAGTGCTGAATGCAGCGAGGAAGGCCAGGAGCAATGATATGTGTCAGCTGGGGAGCTGAGGCAGGCTGAGCATCCTCTGCCCATGTGTGGGAGCAGCCCAGGCACCTGCAGGCAGGAGAAGAGCTCCCAGGGGTGTGAGAGAGCCAGCGTCACCCCTTGTGCTGATGCAGTGGGTGATAAGTTTTGTGTGGTCCTTGGTCATCTTTGCCCCTGTGCAGCGTGAGTGTGACTGCAGAGTGCAGCTCCTGCAGCGATAAGGCATCAAAGGGCTGCTGCCCAGCTCTGCAGACCAGAGTCACTGTGTGGTTTAATCTTCGTGGCTGGGACTGAGGCAGTGTGCAGGTAGCTGGGGAATGTTGTCATGTTAAAATGCACCACAGTGCTTCAGCCTGGAGAACCATCTGAGCATCACAGTTTCTCCTTGTTACAGCATCAGCCAGCATCAGGCTGTATCTGTTGGAAACAGAGGGCCACGTTGTCAGCAGTGACATCTGTCAGCCTGGCAGTGTGGCTGCTTCTTGTGGGAAAGGGACCTGGAGCACTGTGCTCATAAAGGGCTGTCAGAGCCTCCTCTGCCTGGGTTGTGTTGGAAGTGCTAGCCCCCAATAGATAAACTACATTATCAGATTAATTCAGCCTCCTTGGTTTTGTTTTCAGGATTTTCCCTGTGAATTCCAGCACTTCTTGTACAACATAAAGCCCAAACTGCTGGGGAAAAGCAATTGTGCTCCAATTTTGCTGCACAGAGATCTGTTGTCACCCTGCAGGTGTTTCTGTATACCAGCATGTAACTTCTGTCTCCAAATAAAAGGGAATGTTTACCTTATGTCTCAGCCATTAAGTCACATGTATTTGAAAATATTTGGTGCTGTGCGTGGAAAAGAGCAAAAGAGTGATCAATAAACAGTGATCAATAAACAGCACAGAGTGTGGTTTCGTCTCGGTTACGCCAAGTGTTGTTGGGGCAGTGGGAAGCACAGAGCATTCACCTTGCTGATAGGGCTCCGTGGATCCATTCCTGCTCTGAGTGTGCTGACATCCTGAACTCAGAGTGGAGAAAAGAAACTGGCCCGAAACCCCCTCTGATGGGGAGGTTTGTGTCTATGTGTAGCTGCTGAGGGGAGCAAATGTGACCCTCCCCAAGGAAGTGGAGTGTGTTTGCCACTGAGACATCCCATTCACAAGGAGCTACCTCTGTGTCAGAGACACTCAGAGCTTATCTCCTGCTACCTCTTTCTTCCAACACACATGGGGAAAAACAGCAGAAGTTTTGTTGGTGTGGATTAATAACAAAAGTTTTCCTCTTTGGCACGCTGGAAGTTTTTCTCTGAGACACAAAAGCTCAAATTCCAGGAGACCACTTTGACATTCTGTTCCTGTGTGAGCACAGGTAGAGCTCAACAGAAATGAAAATATGGGAGACCTGGGAGATGTTTTCTCCTGTCTGGGTGGGCTTCTTGCTGCAGCTGTGGGGCAGCTGCCTGAGGTGCAGTGAAGAGCACCTCAGAATGTAACAAAGTCCAAACAGACCCCAAACCCCACAAGGAAGCAGCACTGCTTCTGTGATAGTCTGTAACTGGTAGTCCTATGGAGGATCTTCAAGCCTAGTTCAACTTTAGTCCAGAACTGTGAGCTGTTTCTTTGCTATGGAGCATGCACAAGGACTAAAGTGTTGCAGTGGGTGGGAAGGGGCTGCATCTCCCAGCCCACCGTGGTGGTACCTGCACCACAACAAAGCAATCAGCCCCTCACTGGGGGAAAGGATTTGCTTTCTCTACTTCGGGTGTGCGTAGTCAGAGTCTAATAATATGAGCATTTTGCCATCCCTCTGCAAACAAGGCTGAGGCTGCTGCCTGATTGGTATATCATCTCACTTTCTCTCAGCATTGATTTTCTTGCTCTCCTTATTTGCTTCATAAAAAGCGAGGCAAGGAGCTGGTGCTCGCTTGCTCCCTCTCCCTCCCTCCCTCTCTCTCTCTCTCTCTCTCTCTCTCCCTCCTGTGAGAAGCTTTTGGGAGCCTTTATTTTTAGTATGAGACAAACCTTGCTTTATTTCAGGAGACGCAAGTTGGATTATAAATCCTTTTGTAAATGTGTATGGTGATATTTGCTCCGGTAAGTTATATGCATCTCTATTTGTTTGTGTAACTGTACTGGCTGGGGGAGAAGTGGGGTTTTTCAGGAATCATGAAGCCCACAAAATTGGTTTTAGGCTTGGTTTTTTTGTAATCTCATGCTGAGCCAAACTGTTCCGTGGCTTTTAGATACGTTGAATTATTTTCAGTTTGTATTTTGCTTTGCAGAGGGGCATGCCTGCTTTGAAAACCTGTTTTGCACTTCATTTTACAGCAGAAATGTGGACAGGGATGATTAAAGGAAAAAGGAATTCTGATTTATCGTGTTCCTTCTGGCATTTTAAATCAAAGGTGCTTCCAAAATAATGCAGCAATACTTGATACAAAAAAAAAATCAGTAAGAGCTATTTAATATTGATCAAGCTGAAGTAAGAAGTCTGACTGCCTTAGAAAGATCAATCTAAAGTATGACAGTTTGGCAGCAACACGCTCTTCATCAAAATGTGTTAATGAAATAAGGAAAATCTTTAATTAAGAAAATAGTTTGCTTTTCAAAGTGTAACATCATTAATTCAGGTCAATAGACTGTTGCTCTGACTTTCTGTGCCCTGCCTTTCCTTTGTACAGCTCAGCAGCCTCATTCCACAGCCCTCTTGGCTAACTTGGAGACCTCTCTGTTACCTGTGAATAACAGCAATGTGCAGTTATTTATCTCTCCCCATCACAGTTCCTGGTGAGCTTTCCAGGCAGCACAAGTCAGTGGCAGTAATAGTAGGCTGAGGAGAGCAAGATGTATAGCTGTAATACTTTCAGACTACATAATACTTGAATTTGCAGCATTATATTGGTTAGTTTATTGGCACTTTAATTCTTTCATACTTGAATCACATCCATGGGAGTCGATCACTTTGGTGTTTCAGAAGTCTTTAAGAACTCCAGCTGTAGCACAAGCTGGAGCTGCTGTGAGAACATGCTTGAGTGTGTATCTGCTCAGAAAATCAACAGATTAGACTCAGAATAATCCACTACTCTCATGATACCAGGGTATGGTAATAGGTATATGAGGTGTACTTTAGTAAGATTTTAGAAGGCTGTAACTGAGTTTCTTAAAGACACAGGAGAAGGTAAGGATGTTGTATCTACCAGCCCAAGATAAACTCTACCAGGGTGAAATGTCAGATTGGCAATAATTGCTTAGTCATTTTAAGCTGTTTTTGGACCCATTTAATTGTTCTCTTTTTTTTTTTTTTTCTTTTTTAATGTAATAGTTGCACTTGCCTTCTCACCTGCCTAAAGGGCAGCTGACAGGAATATTTGGTAGTGTAGCCGTCAGCAGTGGGCTCATGAGCTCTGCTGGGTCTGTGCCCTGGCATCCCCCAGGCAGCCAGCTGAGCACAGGGCATTCCACAGGCGAGCCTATGCACTTGGTTCCTGAAAATGTAGTTAGTAGGCACTCAGTGCAGTGGCTTTCTCGTGTTTGCATGGTTACTGTTTCATAAGGACCATATATATTTAGACCAGCTGTGGAGCTTGAATGCATGCACAGTGTTAGAAAATAAGGTACATAAAATGTTGCTGTGTAATAGAGAACATGGCACAAAACAGTAATTGCCTTTTTCACAGTCGTTTAACTCCTCAGGTGTGGAGGGCATGGGTGTCTGAGCAGTGCACATCTCACACACTTTCTAAGCTTACTCCTGCTTGCCTGAGGACAGCATTGAGCATTTCTAACTCTGCCAAGCCCTGGTATCTGGCTCAATGCAGTGTCCTCCAGGTGAGCAAGGTCGTGGTCAAAGAGCGTGTTTGGGTGACCCTGGAGCAGAGAGGGCTGGGTAGTGTGAACTCCTACTCTGCAAAACTAAAGGCCTGGGGTTTTTTGTGCCACGTAACTCATTGTAGCAGGGGTGCCAGACTGCCCTGAAGCCAGGTTGTGGTTGGTTAAGGAAGGCATTTGATCTCATCCTACTAGCTTTGAAGCAGGAAAAATGGTCTGGGATGGCTGGTTTGACTACAGGCAGGAGCAAGTCTCACCCCTATCCATGAGAGCAGATTGCCAGCAGCCAAGGGACTGTGAGGCACAAAGTGAAAATCTGGTTCAGTCCATTGCTGCAAGCGTTTCTCTTGGCAGAGGAGCTTGTGTGAGCTCTTCAGCCCTACATGCTGCCTCTGCAGGTTATGGCTGAGACAGACTCAGGAGAACGGGCAAGCTTGCCCTGCTCCTCATGTCGTACACACAGAAGTCTTCAATGTTCATGGTTTTCCATTGGTGGCCCTTTGCCCATCCTAGTGTTACAATGTGTGATGCACCTTCAGCAAGTCTGGGGCAGCTGCTCCCCAGCCCAGCACCCCCACCCACTACTTGGCTCTCAGACCTTTGGTGATGGAGCAGCCTGCATCACCGGGAATCATGATATCCACTTTGCAAGTCGTCAAGCTGATGTGCAAACCAGGGCTCAGTGCAGCTGCAGGGACAGGTCCACAGCACAGTGCTTTGCAAGCCTCAGGACTGAAAAAGTGAGATTTGTGCTAGTGGGATGAAGGAGTCAGTTTCCCCTTCTAGCAGGTGCATTAAGGCTTGAAAATGGTTCAAAGCATTGTTTTAGGGGTGTCTGGATTCTGGGAGCTTCATTTCCTTTGAGACCTGCCTCCTTGGCTGCTCTTCTAGCAGCTCAAACAGTTCCTAGAGAAATTCCTTAAACTCTTGAAGAAATTGATTTCTTGAATATCTGTCTCCTCCTGAATGCCAGATACTCTTTTTTTAGCCAAGTCCTTGGAAGATTTAATGAGTATTTTCCTCACCTCTGTTAATCCTGTTCAGATCAATAGACTTTCTACAGGGGAAAAGGTATTCGTGTTGATATTGGATAGCAGCTGCCTGTCACTGCTAGTGATGGCAGGTGGTATTTTATTCTTCATGTCACTCTTGATTAAGAGTTCCTGTACAATCATACAACCACTTTTTCCAGGGAATGTTTCCCTGCACTTAGGATGGCAGATGGCAATTTGACCTGGAGTTTGGTTTTTCCTGGTTTTGCCTTAGGGCTCTCTTTCCCTTGGCAAGCATGTCACACCCTTGTGAATTGAACACATTTGTGTGTGGTGGGCTGGGGACTCAGCCCAGCTAGTCTGAGCAGAACTGGGGCGTCTTGAGTCCCTCCTGAGCTTTGCCCATGCAGGTACCACTGTGGGATACAGGCATGTGGGAGGAGAGCCGTGAGTTGGGCACAGGCAAGAGCCACGTCCCCATTCAGCACATCTCTGTTCCTTCATCTAGAGCTGGCATGGGTAGCCTGATGTAAGATGAAGAGATGAAGCTGCTGCCTGCCAGCACAGCACACACATATCTGTACACAGGAGGCAGGGCTGCTAAAAAGCCCAGGAGAGATGTAGCTCCTCAGAAGTGCATGAGGTGGCATAGTGCCAGCCCTGAGGAAGCTGAAAGGGCCTGTCGGTGTTTCTGGGCTGCAGGTGAGGTTGGGTTGGAGACACACACCCCTGTCTGGGCTCACAGGTGTGGTGGGAGCAGAACCATGGAGCTTGCTTTGTGCAACTCAGTGTCCAGTGCAGATGGAGGGTCTGTCCTTGCTTTGCAGATGTGACCAAAGGGCTGCTCAAAGCTCTTGAACCTTCACTGAGACTTCTTGGTAAATGAGCTCTGAGAGATGTGACAATACTGTGAAACTCTACAGCTGTCATGTACAACCTCTTATTCTGAAAGAGGAAACAAAAAAAAAGGAAAGAAAAGAAAATGAGAAAGATGTGCTAAGCCCTTCTGTATAGACAGGAAGAGACAGGTGAATGGCATGAGGTATCTGCAGTGCTGTGCCTTCCCTCTCCTCTCCACACTGCTGGGTGGGTGCCAGGGCTGGCTGTCCATCCGTCCATCCATGCACAGCCTGTCTGGGTGGAACAGCTCTGCACCACCTGAGTGGCTGCACAGCGGCTCATCTGTCACCGAAATTCCCTGGTGCCGTGGCAAAGCAAATATGCTGCAGCAGGCTGTAAAGCTGTAAACATATGGGCACTAACAACAGATTAAGTGAGTGATTTAGTCTAAGGGGCTTGGTAGATTACCATAAAATGTATCTTAATTAGAAAAGCAATCAAACTTGCACAGAGTCAATGAGGATGAAACAGCCCTGTTGGCAACAGTGAGTGCTCTGTCCCCTATGTCAGGGAGTGGGGATGTAATGCAATGGATGTAGCTCATGCCCACTTTTCAGTGTTCTCTGGGGTTTGACCAGTCTAGCTATGGCCAGAGGCTGCCCTCATGCTGAATTATTTGTACTTTGACCCATGAGACTGTCTTGTGAGCTGCTCAGAATGAGGCTGATGGTAGACTCAGGCTCCTTTAACAGCATTAACAAACCTGAACTGCTGAAGGCAACAGAAGAGAGCATTTGCACATTTTCCTTAAAACTCTGCACAATTACCCAAAGATATATTTGAGTGTTTGCTGCGTATAGCACAGCTAGTCCCAGATAAAGGATTGGGGCTTCTAAGTGCTACCATAACACAAATAATTAATAAGTCTATCTCTCTCACTGTGTCCTTATCTTTTCAGCGAGCATGGCCATAATTAGCTTTTACTTGATTCTGAGTTTATAGCATGTTCAATTGCTTTTTCCATTCTGCTTGTGTTTTCTTTGCTTCCTTATTTTAGTGGTCCTGGCTTTATTCCACAGGCCTGAATCTACAGATAAAGAAAAAGCTGGATAGTCATCTCCAGCAGTGCAAGATGTAAAGATTGCAATAGCCAAAAAGATATTGATGGATTATTGTTTTTGTACAAGTGTCTGCTTTTTTTTCTGGGGTCTGAAAGGATTTGAAGTACATTGGGAAGTGGCACAGAAGATATGCAGCAGCTGGTATCATTTGAGAGAAATGGAAGGATGACTGGTTGTCTCAGAATTAGTATTTTGAACCATGAAGGAAATCGACAACATTAAGGAGAGATTTTTGAATCTCAAAGCAGGTATGGGCACAGAGTTCAGAGAATGTGAATGAAGGGATGTGAAAAGAAAAAAAGAGAGGCAAGAGGTCTGGAGGAGCAGAGTAAAGGGGAGGGTGTAGAGGGAATGGGACAACTCAAGCTGTCCAGATAAAGTGTGTCAGGAGTTAGTGAGATAAAGAATATTTTTTATTTCAATTTAAGGACACTGTTATTAGCATTTTCCAAATATGTTGGTGTTTAGGTGTGGCTTTTTATGATTAAATTTGGGAAGAGGAGCAATGCCATCTCTGGGGACAGAGAATATGAGGAGTGGTGGAAAAGAAGAGAGGGAGGTTTTAGTTTTAAAAATGTTTCTTCCTCAAAATGTTCCCTGTGAATTCCCAGAGCTCAGCAAAGCAAATGTTCATTTATAGCCCATCATCTTAATTATTGAAAAATGAATTATTTTTACCATGTGGGCTGATACTTAGCCAGGAGCAAATTCTTATTCCGGCCTTTTGCACAGAGGTAGGTGTTGAGGTCAAAGTCAGCTCCAGCGGAATTTTCCACCCAAAACTGGTTTGAGATGAGGAATAGGGGCCCATGTTTGGGTCTCACATGCATGGGATACCAGCTGGAGCTCTGGTATGGAGGGCTCAAACCATCCTCCATTGTAAAAGGTATCATGATGAGGCTGAGTCTGGAGCAAGGAATATCTGTGAAGGTCAAGCTACTGAAGGACAGCCCTAATGGGCCCCACTGGACAAGGCTGGGTGGTCCCTGGAGGGCTTTGCAGACATACTGCCTAGAGAACCAGATGTGCTTTTCCAAGAGCAAAGCTTTGTTTCCAGTGGTCCTGCTTGTACAGCCACTGTGGGACTGAAAAAAAGGAAAAAAAAAGCCAGACATGAACTGAAAAGGGGCTCCTGGGTATGTGAGAAGGGATTGGAGGCTCCAGTGCTTAGCAATTTGAAAGCACTCTCAAATCCTCATGGGGAAAAAAAACCTGTTGCACCAGATTACTAATCCCAAGGGCTTTGTGTATTTGTTCCCAAGCGAAATAATTTTCACCCATATCCTTCAACCTGTTTGAGAAAGAGGACAGAGCCTGTGCAAGCGTGGGGGGTGTCGGGCGAAGAGGCAGCAGATGACACCAGAGAGCTGCACAGCAGCCCAGGGAGCTGAGAGGAAGCTACTAATGGCCTCTGATGAGCAGGACGTGATAATAATGAGGTTAATGCCCTTTCATTCACCCAGAAACATCTTCAGGAACGTATAATCCGTGCTCGTCAATGGGCAATCATTAGGTCATAAATAATACAGCGTGATTGAAGGACAGGAGCCTTTCCTGTAATAATCCTTTTCCGTGGGTGCTGACCCAAGGAGGGTTTGGTTGCAGCCCCCACGCTGTGCCACACTGTGGGGACCCAGCTGTCAGAGCATTTTCTGGTCAGAGGAGTGTCCCAGCCTCTCAGTTCCACTGTGTGCATCTGTCACCAGAGCAGGAAAATTCTCCTCCAGAGGCCAGGTCTAGTAAGTAGTGCCGGGAAAGGAGCTGAAGCTAATGGAAAGAAAAAAGACACAAATTAGGTGAGGAAGCAGTTCCAGCAGCCATCAGAGAGTGTTGCCAGGGGACTCGACCCCCCCACTGATGCCTGGTGGTGATGCTGGGAGAGCTGGGGATGGGGCTGGGCTCCCCAGCTGGGAGAGGTGCCTTATCCCAGCCCCAGCCTGGGGCAGACGGTGTGTGCACTGTGTAAGCACTGCTTCTGCAAGCTGGGTTTGTGGTCCCCTGCCATCCAGCGCTGCAGTGGAGGGGGTATGGAGTAGTGTTGGTTGTTGCTGAGCCCCTGTTGCTTTATTGACCATCAGGGGCTTAGTGACAGTAAGTTCAGGAGCACTTTCCCTTGTCAGAAAGCTTCCCATGTATGGATGTCACTCGGCCATAATGTAATTCCCTGTGATTATTAGAGGGAGTAAATCCTACTTAGTAATAACTTGGATCGTGCTCTATATGCATTTATGTTACATCGTGGGCCATTTTAAACACAGGTGCTTTCAAATGCACCAAGCAAACGAGACAAGCAGGCATCTAGCCTTTTTTATTTTATGATTAAATGTTTACACTTGTTTCACAGTAAATCCCATATAATCAGCCTGTAAAGTCTGCACAAAACCCGTGTTTTCAGGAGGGAGCAGGAACAGAGTTACATTTATGCATTAACCTGAGTGTTTGCTGGGTTGTTACCTGTTCATAAGAATTAACATGACCTGTTAGAAAATGTCTTCTTCACCTCACTGTGGCTTTCCTGGGTTTTGCCTGTGGTGGTCACATGTTGTTGAAGACAAAGCAGCTCATGAGACAATGTGGGCATATGAGGGGACAGCTGGTACAGATGAGAGGAAGGGGACACAGGCCAGGAGTGGATGCTCTCTCCTGGACTCTGTGCACTTGTGATGCTCTGGGCACTGTCACCATGTGGATCCTCATAGAGACCACCATGGTTGTCATTTTTTGTTGGCAGTCTAGGACTGGAAAAGCTCTTAGTCCCAAAAAGGAGCACATATCTCTGCTGCAGTGACATATGTCACAGTGCAAGTCATTCAGGGATTGTTTGTACAAATGTCAACGTGTCCAATTTGTGCTCCCACATCCTTAAAAGAAGGGGACACAAAGAGGGAGTTGTGGAGAGGAAGAATTGTTCTATGGCTGCTCTATTGCCAGAGGGGAAAATGGCTGCAGGCTGTAGATGTGTCTATGATACATCCCAAATGAGGCCATGTACAACCAGTAATTACCCCAAGCACTCCTAAACCTGTTTGCAGCACATATCAGTATCTTTTATATCATGGAAGACTTGTTGCCAATCTGTCAATACCCATGTGCAGAAAGCATTTTATACAGCAAATTAAAATAACCCTCAAGTCTTTGTAAATGTTTACCTCAAACCTTTGACTAATGGTTAGAGGGGCTGGGAGAGCTTTCTCTGCCCTACTTGTGTAAGTACCTTTGTCCTCTGACAAGTTTTCATTTCACTGAGTCCAAGAAGAAATGCTCTGTGTGTCACTTTTCTGGCTGTTAACTCTTTCATACATGCTGCCAACCTTAGCAATAGCTTTCAACTTTGTGGCTGACCCATTAAATACTGGATGAAACACATCTCATCAGCCTGCATTACATTTTGAACTTAATAAATAGGAAAGGCATTACACAGATTCTGTCTGGCCATCTGGAGGAACAATGTTCTTTACCCCAACGAATGGCAATTTAATCCTCTCATATACAGTTGGGTTTTATTCTATTAAAATATAATGAGGAAAGATGACCATACTGTTATGTGGTGGAGCTAAATGGGATTTTTAGAATACTCAATGGAAGATGAATAAAAAAGATAAAGGTTTTCCTCAAAGAAGAAGAGAGAAAATTGTCTCCTTGGGATTAAAGTATTTTGGAACCAAATTATTATAACATGATTTTTACTCACTAAAAATACCCCAATTTCATTTCTATAAATCTTTCCATTAAAAATCCAACTAGTTTTTTTTTTTTTCATTTTAAAAATGCTAAGCATTAAATGAAATGCTGTGCTTTAAACAGAGGATGCTGCTGGGTTCCTGCCCTCTCCGGGGTTAGATCTTTCCATCCAGCTGGCGGCATCAAGAGCTGCTCTCTGCAGATGCCCTAAAATGCCAGACAGAGGTTTGCAGCTGCAGATGCCCCAGTGAAGACCCCACAGCCATGTGGGGAAGTTGTGAGGCAGGGAGGTCTCCTCCAGGTGGGTGGCAGTGGCATATGTGGTTCTTCATACCCAAACTGGGAGTTGCTCCCTCATCCATGGGCTTTTCCCTCTATACAGACCAGGTCTGGACAGACGCAGGAGTGTTCTTAGCAATGCTGCTGTTTATTTGTAAGAGGGAACACTAAATCCCAGCAATTAGTGAACTATTGCTTTAGGGTTTGTTTCTCAGCAGAATGTATTTCAGCTTTCTCCCTGTGTAACTGTTGGAGGAAAATGACTCCTGCTAGTCATCACCTCCCCCCAGCCCTGCATCGGCTGCGATGCCATCCACCTCCAATTCATCAACCAGTCAAGTTGATATAATTAGGAATCCCAAAGTCAATAATCTGATAATCTCCAGTGCACAAAGGCTTGTATGTAGGAGAAGTGATTCCAGGAAGTCTGCAGCTCAGATCCGTGCAGGAAAAATGCCAGATTTTAAAAAAGAAACAGGCAGAGACCTGGAGGAGAGAGTGCTTCTTAATCCTTCACTGGTGACATATTTTGGGCCATCAGCTCTGCAGTAAAAATGTTTCCCGTACAGTCATTTAGTGCCTTTGAACCTTCCCTTTACAGCCTTAATAATAATGCTCAATTACTGATTCTGCCCTATAAATAAATAATCTCAGTTTAACGAGACGTTCTGCTGGGTGAGCGATGCTGGCTGTGGGGGAACGTCTCGGGAGCCCTTGGAGCAGCACACTCCCTCCCCACTCCATGCACGCCTTTGGCCACAGTGAGCAGCAGAAAGTGTGAAGCAATAGAACATTTGGCAAAGGTTTTGCAGTCTCTTTATTATGGCAATGTGGAGAAAGGGAAGTCTTACATCCAGAAATGATGCCAGAAAAACAGGTCTTTTTTTAAAACACTCTGAACATGGAAAATGACTAATAATAGAGAAGGCGTCTTGAATATTTCAGGTTTCTCTTTAAAAGTGTCAGGAGTTCCCCTCAGCTTTCCAGTGTTAGGGC
Source organism: Serilophus lunatus (assembly GCA_013399895.1). Taxonomy (NCBI): domain Eukaryota; kingdom Metazoa; phylum Chordata; class Aves; order Passeriformes; family Eurylaimidae; genus Serilophus; species Serilophus lunatus. The sequence continues at coordinate 2,120,372 of VXBA01005506.1, read as the reverse complement.
AGGAGTAGGGGGTTGGGGGGACCTCTCTGGGAAAGCATCCAGCAGGTTCATTCCCATTTTCCTCCCTCAATCACGAGGGAAGGTGTTGGAGACTAACCCACATAGTGAACTATGTCCACCCCAGCCTGTTTTTGGCCACCGCAGCTCCAGGCAAGACTGGCACTTTCTTTTTAAGATCTTGCCATGCTGGAGGACTCACCAAGGAGCCCTCAGGCAGAGCAGGGTTCTCCCCTTTGCAGTGGGATAGATTTGGGATGCATCTCCAGCATGGCGCCATCTTATCCGCCAGTAAGTTGCCAAAGGCTGCTGCGCAGGGGAGACGTGCTCCCAGAAAAAACGAGTGGTTTATATAGAATTTTCATCAATTTTACATGACAGTGTTATCTTCCTCCTGGGATGTTTCAGCTGCAACGTGCGCCACACAAGCCTTTTAATTCGCCTTGTCAGGAACCTTTCTGCCTTCTTCCAGTGCACAGAGCAAGCCTGTCACTCAGCAGGCATTGGGGGGAATTGTTGGAAAGCCAAACATGGAGAAGTGGTGGGAAATCATCCCGTTTTTGTCTTCCACAGTGGGATAAGTGATGTCCCAGGTTGCATGCTGAGGTGCTACCACCTGTCTCATGCGCAGCTGGGACTTCAGCTCCCTCGGGGTGTTGTGTGCCCCAAGCCCCTGGCCATGGGGACAGCTGAGTTGGGAAACGACAAGACCAACCTTGAGTCTGGATAAATAACAGCACTTGAATACTGAATTAAAGGATCCATTGCCATTGTATCTGATGAGCCTTTCCCTGCCCTGTGCTGGTGTGAAAAGCATGTGCTCTGCTGGGTATTATATTAGTCTTTTTTCTGAAAGTGCTAAGAACTGAACTTTAAAACATCTTCATCTGATTTGACAGGGAAGGTTTTTTATTGTTGTACAATATCATAAAAAATGTAATTTCTGCTGATTAAGTTAAACTGTGGGATTTACTTGAGCTGCTTACAAAAATATACTAATAGTCCAGGGCAAGGCTGGAGGTCATAGAAGGAATATCACCATAAGAGCAGCAGGGGATGGGGTGCTAATTGCCATACAGAAACTCATTGCCTTGTCAGAGATGTGTCTGAGACCATGAGAAGGATGGCTGACCTTCCAGCCAGGCTGGACTGGACATGGGAGATGCTCATTGCTCTGGTCTGTACCAGGGAACACAAATAATGTCCCTTCCTCTCTCTCTCTTCAGTCAATGACCTTATTGGATGGGTTTATAAATGATCAATAGCTCACATTGAAACAGTGGGATACTTGCTATGGGTGTGTTATCCCACATGGAATGTGGGGACCATTGATCCAGGCTGGAGACAGGCTTTTCCCTGCAAAGGTCCAGGCACATGTGAAGGCACCAATCTCCCCGTTGCATTGCAATGGCAAGGCAGTACCTGTGGCTGCTGGAAGGACAGGGTGCACAGAGGATGGCAGTGTTTGCCCCGCTCCCGTGCCAGCGAGCAGAAGGAGCCTGGAACAGCCATGACAACAAGAATTTGTGCCTCAAGGGCACCATGTTTCTCCTACAGCTCCTCCAGGGAAGCCAGGCACAGGACTGGCTGTCAGGGCTGAGCCTTGGGAGGCAGCAGCCACATGATAACTGCTGGGGAGATTCATCTCATGTGAAGGGGAGAAGCAGTGTGCATGCATACTGCTAATAGGAGTAGTGCTGAGTGTGGATTTACAGGCAAAGAGTAAATAGGAACATAGGGAAACACTTTCCTTTTCTCCATAAACTTTTCAATTTCAGAGAGGCCAAGTTCAATAAAATTATCTCAGAGATGGAGGTTTTATTGAATCTGGCCCATAAAGCTCCCATTATGAGGTTTACTACTGCCATTTACACAAATCCTGCCATAATAAAATACAGTGGTGTTTACAGCATCCCTGAAACTGCCACAGAATTACTGTGTGCACAAAAACCAGCAAGTAAATCTCGGCTTATTGCAGTGGGCACTCCTCTAACAACATAAAGCAGCACAACGTGGGGTGAGGATGAGCAAAAGGGAAGAGGAGAAGGAGAATTGCACTGCTGCTTGGCCCAGGTACCCCAGGGAAATACCATTGAGTTACAACCCTCACTCTGCTCACCCTTGATGCAAAATGTAAATATGCTTCCAAAAGGTGCTTCATGGCCACAGCACACAGCTGCAGATGGGCAATCCCATCCATCAGCAGCATCTGATCCAGCCATGGCAAGGAGCCAAGCTTGGGCTGGCTGAGGTATTGCTGAAGTTTGGTATAACAAAGTCTCCAGCTGGATTCTTTACCCTTTCCCACCTGCCCTGGGGGTGCTGCCCGTGTGCTTGGAGCAGAGCATGTGCTGAGCAAGGGTGGAAGCTGGTGGTTGTGCCTGGAGGGTTTGATGAACTAGTGAAGGTGTTTGAAAAGCTTCTGGTTCCAAGCTGAACATGGAGCTAAAGGGTGAGTAAAGGCTAGCTCTGAACTATCTGAGGGACTAAGACTCCAGGGGCCTGAATCTTCTGTCAGAGATGCTCTCAATAGGAGGGAAGAAAAACTGAGAACTCTGGAGGAGATAGTTTCTGGGAAGGAGTAGCCTGAACTGTGTTTTTGGGCATGGCTCTATACCCTTGGTGATAAAACATGTTGACACCCATTATGCTGATTTTTCAATGCATGATTGAAGGAGATGCATTTCAATTGCATCTCTTTCCTCTGCTTGTCCCCTTGCTGAGAGCTGTAGCTGAGAGGTGATGGCTCTTCCTTTATGGCAGGTCAGTCTCAGCCCACAGGCTTTCAGTTCCCTCTTTATGTATCACTGTTAATCTTCGTACCTCTCTATGTACCTGCAAAACATTTGCATTTGCAACTCTGTTAATTAGGCCAGAAAGCAGGTCAGCTTTCTCTCCTGTTCTCCTTAATACATTGTTTTCTGACATCACCTCACAAATTAACCTGAGGTGATTAATGCTGATTTTCAGTGCTGTGCTACACGTAAGGGCAGAAACTTCTTGTGTGTGCAGAGGAAGTGTCTCATTTAGGATGAAGGAATACTAAGTTATAGTAGAAACACATATTCTGTGGCACGTATTTAACAAGTCAATTCACAGTGAAGTTCAGCTTTCCTTTTTTTCAGTTAGCTCAGCAAGAACAAATTGATTCACTCAAAGTTTTTATCAACTTTCCTCCTCATTGGGTACCTAAATACCTTTGCAAATCTATCCTCCATATGTGACGTGGCCTGATCACATTGGAAGTAAGTAGCGGGGTGGGAAATTACATTTTTCTCCTGTTATTCCATGTGCTCCATCATGCTCAGCACATCATCCTGCAGCCAAGCAGGGTCTCCCTGCCCCAGTATTCAGAAGTCATCCCTTTAATCTGGTAGTCTCTGGGGAAAAGGTGCACATGCAGAACTGCTTCAGCAGATGAAACTCGGGGCTTTGCTTGCACTGTGAATTGAAAGAACCAAGATTAATGGTGTGTTTTGCAAAGCCCTGTGCAGCAAGAATAGGTCTATTTTTTTCTATTTATTGTATTTTTCAGTTCTTTATTTTGCCATTACATCTCCTTGTTGCATAATTTTTCAGTGTCCAATAACATGATTTCTTTCCCAGATGTATCCACTGTTTGTTTCCTCAGGGTTGCTGACTTATAGCTTATTTAATTGTGGCTGGAATTGGGCATCTGCTTGTCATTTCTCATATCTGCCCCTCTGTAGATCTCACGGTAACTCAAAGCTGATGGAGTTACTTCAGAGCTGTAGTGCTGCAATCAACGAAATCTAACCTGACCTTTAATTTAAGTTACAACTGCATAAATGAACTATCCCCACTTCTGCTCAGGTTCTTCCAAGGAAGCCTACATCAGTTGTGTTTTAAGACACTTATGTCTGCTTCCTATTTCTCTCCTTGAACCCTTGATATAAATGCTGATGTATCTCTGGCCTGCACACCCTCTTCTTCACTTTTTTTCTCCTGGAAGATTAAGATGTTAGATGGGTTTTCATCAGAACCACCCAAGCTCTTTGTTCCTTTCCAGTTTGGCTGATTTTTTTTCCTAAGTCTGGATTTATCTTCTGTTATCTTATTGCTGTCAGTTCACTGCACCTCTATATTCATCTTGGATTGTGGTAGTAAAAATAATTGAAAAAAATGTGATTTTTTTGCAAAGTCATACATCAACTGGAAGAGAGGCCAAACAACTCTGTGTTTTGCCATGTAATGGGATGGCAGCCATATGAACTGTCTTGGTCTACTATTGCTGCTCTTGGTTGCTCCTTGTAAGTACTTCTACCAGTGTTTCATTTGGGTTAAGACTGACTCATTATGCTCAGCCAATATTCATCCTTCTCCAGTCTCATCTCCCTGGGTTATGAGTCCCAAATGGGGTTCAAGAGAAGAGGGCTGAGATGCCTGGCACGGACAAATGGTGATGCTTCTGTCTGTGTGGCACCAGAACTTCATGTTTCATGATTCTTTGCGCCTGCTTTCGGGAAGGGTGCCGGAGTAATGTATGACAATGCTTTGAATGCAGGGAAAGATGGATAACCTGACCCGAGGGGGCTTGTGCTGCAGCAGGAGCTACTGCATGGATCTGCTCGTGGTGGTTGCCGAAACGAAATAAAATAAAAATGTTGTTTGTTTTTGACAGCTTTTTGCAATCTTTGCATTTGCAACATGCGGCGGGTACTCTGGAGAGCTGCGCCTCAGTGTGGACTGTGCAAACAAGTCAGAGAGTGACCTCGGCATTGACATAGCCTTTGCCTACCCCTTCAGGTAACCCCCGCTGGCTCGCGGTTCGTTGGCAGGGAGGCCCTCGGGGGCTGGGGCAAATCTCAGCTATAGTGGGGTTTCTCATCATTGATGGCAGCTTTTGGTGAAGCACCAATCTGGGGCTCTGGAATTTTCCTCACGATGTTGTTTAGGCTCTGGGTGTGCAGGTGGAATGAGTTTGGCTAGAGCCGGGAAGAGTCTGGGAAATGGGAGCTCAGAGAAGGAGAAGAGAGATGCAGAGCCCTGTGAAGGCCAGAACAGCTCAGGGACTGGAGAAGAGCAGGCAAGGAGAAAGGGAACAGCACATCGGCCCAGGGGAGAAAATGGGGATAAAATATCCAGCCTAGTTAATGTCTGGAAATGAGGGAGGGTTCCCATCCACTGGAGTAGCAAGGATCTGACATAGCTACTCCATGGGATGGGGAAGCGAATAACCCAGACCAGTTTCAACTATAATTTTGTAATACTTTTGAAAATTTTACTAATTGCCTGTTTACATCTCATGGTCCCTGAATGCTTTAAATCTAGTGATTAAGAAAACAGTTTTTATGTTGTTTAAGTACATCTAGAAACTGTAGTGTGGTGAAATATATATATATATATAATGTTCATACTGTTTAAGATTCTGCTTCAAAAGAACATCTACAGTCTTCTGTTTTAAGAGATGTCAAGTCCACTGTAGAAACTCTTCACTTTTATATAAGTGATTTCTTCAAGGAATTGAGATGATTAAGAAAAGAATGCATAATCCAATCTCAAGTCTAGTACACTGTGACTCTAAAATTATTATGCTTCCCTGGGAAATCACATGCTGTTTTGCTTATGATTGCTATGCACAGACCAGACTTGAAAGTGTCTATTTCTTTAACATGTCCTAAAATATAGCAAATTCTAGACAGTGGGAACTGAATTTAATTCCTTGAAAAGTTGTTCTTGTTTGACACACATTCATTACTCAAAAAGTCATATTTCCTGGTATTACAAATATTTATTTTTTGTCTTGAACTTATCTGCATTTTCTTTCATTTCTGCTTGGTATGCATAAGAGAGATCCTGAAAATTGAGTTATATGAATTTGTAATTTGATTCACTTCCAAATAGGTCATTTCTCCAACATTCATTACAAATACACCCTACAGTGAAGTGCTTTTAGTTTGCATGATTATAAAATAGTATTTTATATTAAAAGTTAATGAAAGAGAGAGAAGTAGCCATCAAGTGTTTCCTGGTGTTTTACTAGGCGCATCGACCATCACTTCTAGAAGGAAGTGGCTGAATCTGCAATTTCCCACAGTCTTGCTTATTAGAAAACTGAGAATAATTGATGGGCAATTGTAACATTCCAGCATGTTGATGCAAAATAGGGCTTATTTTCAGGAGGGATCCAGCTCAGGCTGTAGCTGGCCTTTGAACTCAGCATGCACAGACGGGGTGTATGTCGTGTATAGTGGGGTGGTTGCCTGCATGGTATAAATGTACCTGAAATATGTAGATGAGAAGGGCGATGACACTTAGCCAGCTGCTGTTTTGGGAGAAACATGGAGATACTCAGATTTTATGCAATTTAGGATTTTGTATGCAAACCTGAGGCACATGCAAAAAGAATCCAAAAATGTGGGGCAGCAGATGTGTGCTTAGAAAAATCTGGCCCAGTGCAACCTGTGGAATTTGGTGTTGTCTAATTGTTTTATCTAAACGTTCCTGTGTCTTCCTCATGTATTTGCTCTTTTTACTTTTCTCCAGTGCTCCTTCCACAGAAAGGAGAGGGGATGCTCTGAAATGCAGAAATTACATTAGTTGGGAAAGATAACATGTCATGTTAGTGCAGTAGATGCCCATGGAAAAAGCAGACATATTTTAAGCTCATGCTCCTTCATCAAGACCGTGCTCCTGAGGCTCATCTACCTGCATGGGCATGTAGGCTTTGTATAGGTAGGATGAGTTTCCCACCAGTTGTCTTGTATTCAGGTCTGAATAAGTCCATCTTCACGTGGCATTTTCCCTTCAAATGCCTTCAGAGTCCTGATTATTGTCTGTCAGCCGGGGGAGGTGTAGGTGGAAGGAGAGATGCTGCTGAGCATCTGACACCCTGCTGCTGTTGTGGCTGTCAGCAGTGACACCGAAGCAAGTTGAATACCTGAGCTCTGTTTTTTATGAGCTTCGCCTTCCAGCATGACTTGAAATGAAGAAAGCCATACAGCCGAGCTACCAGCTGCTCTTGTTCCTGTTGCTGTGAGTTTGAGGCTTTGTTTTCTTCTCCTAGAAGACGAACTGCTAGACCTTGGTGAGCAGATGACAAGTGTCAAGAGCTTTAAGGGAGTAAACAAAGGGGTAAGGCTCAACAGGACAGCTTGGCACAGCAAGGAGACTTGGATGTTTTGGAAATGAGATTGAAGGAGTCTGAAAATGTTCCCAGTAAAGCAAGATCAGAATGGTAAAGGAGTTTTCTAGGCTTAATGGAGGGGCACTGAGCTTGTGACCATGTGCTCCTGGGGCCCATCACCTGAGATGAAGAAAAGGAGAATTCAGGAGGGCAAACCCAGTTCTAGTTGGGTCTGGAGGTGTGTGATTAAAACGTACCAAATGCAAAGGCAACTTTAAACTAGTGATTCATGTAGCCCCAGGCCAGTCTTGAATGTACTGAAGAAGCATGGCACTCCACAGCAGGTAGCTCCAGGTGTTCCAGAAACAAAGGAGCATCTTCATACCCTCTTACTGAGATTTTTCGAAGCCCCACCCTACAAGATGCAAGTCTCCAGCAAGCAATATAAATGAATTTAAGAGAAATCATTAGTACTATTATACAGGAATTTTTGAAGAGTACCTTTAAAAAAATGAAAAATTGATATTAAGTTTATAGCAGTGTGATAGTTGTGCTTGCCTCCTCTGCCATCTTACTGTTCTTGTAACTCTGAAAGCAAGAGATTGTGGAGCACCAACAACCTGGAGAAACCCCCAGGACAAGCTTATTGCTTCTCAAGTCTGCCAGAATCACTTTTCCCGTTTCATATTGGACCTGTATTCGTTTATTCTTTGAAAAGAGAGAATTGAGGAGAAACAGAGAAGTACACTAGTCATTAGAGAAGACCATCAGAGCAATCTGGTGAAGTGGTGCTTATGCTCAGCTGGGAGAAGTGATCCCTTTGGAGAAAAGCCCATCTACATGAGAGCGAGGGGAGGCTGAGCCATTCCCATCTGAGGGGTACCCTGTGCCAGGGCTGCTGCTTTGGGTTTTTGCTACTTGGATGCAGCGACCACAGAATGTCACTGCTGGGTAATTGACCCCAAATCTGGTTGCACCATCTCTCCTGGAACAGAAGGTAGTGTGGATGCTTTTCCATCCACAACTAAACCACTTAATTTAAGCTTTCTGCGACCCACATTTGTGACCCTATAGTCACCTCATAATGTGGAAAGAAACCTGTAGTCCAAACCCTAATACCCTCTAGCAGTGTCTCCTGGAGCTCTGCCACACTTTTTTATGGGTTCTGAATTCATTTCTGCCTGATCCTAGCTTTATCACAAAGGATTTCTTTCCTTCCTCATGCCTTAAAGCACAAATCAGCCATTCTTCTGCATACCTGTATATGCATTTCAGAAATTTTGCAAGTTCAAATATGGAAAAACCTCTATGATCCCACACTAGCTGTTTTTCTCAGTATTAGGATCTGTGTTTGGTACAGTATCTATTGCAAATTTGGCACACACTAGGATGTTCATCAGCTTGACCTTCACCCCAGTAATGATTCTTTGAGGAGTGGGGGGAGGAAGAGGAATCAGCATCTTGGAAATATTTTTTACTCTTGCAGTCCATCACCCTTTCAGATTGGATTTGTCATTCATCCAAGTGCCCTGAAGCAATATTTTTTTTCTGTAGAAAGAGCCCTGATGAAGGTCCTATTTGTTTATTATTTTCTCTGATCCCAGCAACTTTTTTGTCTTGTACTTTGCTATTCCTTGGTGTCATTTTGATAGTAAGTGATGGAATAGTATACCTACTGTGCACATATTTGTTGCTGGTGTTCATTTTTTAAGGTGCTTTTTCACCAGTCCTCCTAAAAGCAAGTATTTTTTTTGGTTACTTGACTTACTGGGTCTACAGTAGATTTTTTGCTAAATAATTATTCGTGTCACAAACTTAATGTTTCGCTTGTAACTGGCAGACTTGCACTGAAACATTTTGGCTTCTTCAGCTACTGATTTTAAATGAACCTTTGCACAGCAGAAGTGTTCTCTTGAGGATGTGCTGTGTGTCCTGGCCAAGGGAGGAATGCTGTGCCCAGGCCCTGGCTGTGGGTGATGCTGATGGGGTCTGTGGCTAGTCTGAGTCCTTGGAGTGGAGATGTGCTGGATTTTTCTGCAGGGCAGTGGGAAGGGAGAATCATCTCAATACAATCTCATAACTGTGCTGTCTGTCTGTCAAGCCTTGAGGCAGGTCCTGCACTGAAATCTCTTTGCCTTTAGCTTTTGGAGGTGCTTTAGCCCAGCCTACCTACAGAGTGTATGTGTAAGTTAAATGCTGCATGGGAATTCATTTGGAGTATCTCTTGCCTTTTCTTGTGGCATTCATCCTGCAAACTGCTTAGAAAATACTGGCCTGGAGGGTGATATGATTAAATTCTAAACAGTCTCACCTAAGCCAATGGTTAAATGTGTGCATAGGTGTTAGGAGCACTGAGACACAGTTACTAGTGGGACAGAATGGGATTTCCTGATGGTACTAATATGAGACCCTGATGAAAATACATCTGAGCACATCTTTGTATCACAGCAGTGAGCAAAACAACTGTTTTCCATTTTATACTAAATCAACTGCTATTAATACCTTTTCAGTGTGCCAGTAAAGCTGTCTCTTGAAGTGATCCTTGCTTCTGAAGGAAAAGGAAATTGTATTTTATGGGAGCTTTTCATTCACTTTAAGCATCTCATTTGAATAAAGACATTCCCATGGAGCACTCTTTAAGCTGTTCACCTCATCTGCATGCGATGGGTAGGCTAGTCTTCCATTTGAAATATGACAGCCAGATCTAAATTGCCTACTTAGAAGTTACAAATTATAATTAAGGAGAAGGCATCTAACTTCTTGAGCTTTACATCTGTTTTTCTTTGGAAAAGGCCTCTGTTAATGTTAGCACGTTTCTGTGCCAGCCTGTACTAGCCTTCTTTTTTTATCATCTATTTGTAGCAAGTCTTGCTTTAGATTTCAGTGAAAAACATTTTGGCCAAAAGATTATAAAAGTCTATTATGGCTGGGAGACCAGGATAAATAGATAGTCTTTAAATTAAGTAGTTGTCTGCAGTGCTGACTTTCAGGCAGCTATGGCAGGCTCTACTTCTGGACGTACTAGGAGGGTGAGAGATAGGAAAGAATAAAATCATTGAGTCAGTTAAACTCCCTAAGGTTTGTGTTTTATTTTGGATGTGTTCATCTCACAAAAGATGCTCCTTCTGCAAAGGTTAATTATTGCCTTGTAAACTTTGTGTGGGTAGATGGAAGCAAAAGCAAGCCAGCGGGAATTCCATTGGCTCAAGTGTGCTCTGTGCCAAAATGTAGATGCCCCAGTTCCCAGGAGGCCTTGGCAGAGCTCCTGGGAAGGTGAGAGGGGCTGGTTAAGCTCTGCATGACCCATTCCAGCTTAACGAAGGGAGAAATCTCTGTCCTGAAACTCCAAACAAGATTTGGTGCTTTTGAGAATCTCTGATTTTGCACAAGCAGGAGTTGCAGGGAACACCACAAGCTGTGTGGTCAGAGTGGTCCCTTCTGGATCTGCAGTAGTTTGATCTGTGAAAGCTGCATCAATTTAGTCCCTTTTCTTGCCAAACAGTGACCACCTTATCTAGCACTGCAGATCTGGGGTTAACAGCTGAACTGCAGAGGAAAAGTGTTCAATAATACATTAGTGAAGCTGGAGATTTTCACCAACACCCCAGCTATATAAACTGGCTCTGTAGAATGGACACTGAGCACTCAGTCAAGGCTTTAATTATATTTCACAAGCTTCATCTGGAGTCTCATCAGATCCCATGATCTCAGCAGTGGTTTTTATACCTAATTTTAGCCTCTTAAAGAGTAATTTGCCTGACCAGGACTTCTAGGTTTTAACTCCTGTTAGTGGAAACTGGAAATTATATATGGATGAGAAACTTCATGTCACATTCTGCTGAGCAAAATTCAGGAAATCCTTCAGGACACAGACCTCTAATTGTGACACCTTCCTGAAAATATCTTCATATTTGATGTGACCTGAAGATGCAAGCTGAAGCATTAAGATGTATTTTTAGCTAGGAAGTACAGACTTTTTTTTTCTCAGTTGTGATTTGTACATCTTCGTAATTTATAGGACTGGCGAGAAAACTGAAGCTCAATTTTTTCAAAATCTCTTTTTTTCCCAATAAAGAAGATTTTATTCCATTGTGGTGTGAATGCAAGAACTTTGAGTTATTTAAAGTATGGCCCCAGCACTTCCTTGACAGTGAAGGCATCAAAGACCTTGGTCAAATCTCTCTGTACTGGAGCAAGTCCATGAACAACCTGAAGGTGCAGCTCACAAAGCCAAGCTGAGCATTCTGATCAATGAGCTATTGGCTTAAAGCTGTTTACACTTACATTGTCTCCTGGGCTGGAGAAGAGGCGATCCAGATCTGCAGAATAAGTACATTTCTTTTCAGCTTTGAATGAACGTAGTTTAGGGAAGAATATTTCTACATTCTGTAACCAGCTCCAGTTCAGCCCTGATACAGTTTTTGTTTGCTTGTGCATGGCTACAGACTACTGAAGTAATTAAAATCTGCAAATCAGTGTTCTCCAGTGTCCATGGGTCTTCAAGACTCTGAGAATACTGTCTTTAGACCAAGAACACAGTAGAATGGAAGAAAATATGCTTTTTTACTTGAACAGCTATGGTCTGTGATAGCAGATGTCCATGAGCACAACGTACAATTTAATTCCTGTTGTCAGAGTTTGATGAAATCATTGCTAGTTTAAGACAGATAAAAATAAAGATAACTTTGTGACTTTTCTAGTTTTGTGTGCTTCTTGCTGACCCCAATTAGTCTTCAAAACCCACTTTGTAGAAATCTTCAAGATTGGCAACTTAGCCACAGAATGGTCATTACTGCCAGTTTACACTTGTGTTTGAACTGTGGATAAATGCAAGTAGCCTTTTCCCACAAGTGACGGATTGGGAGATGCTTCCAGTCACTTGACCTTTTGTTCCTGCATGAGATCTATAGAAAATCATCAGAAATCTGATAGAGCCACATTTTCAGCTTCTCCTTGAGGCTGACCCTGTGGATTTGCTCCTCAGCACAACCATAGCACTGTCATTGAAGGAAGAGATCATCCACTGCCCCCACAGTTTGATAATTAGTCTGAATGGCTCAGCTTCTGGGCTACACTATTTTGTACACAGCCAAGAAGCCGCAAGGGTGGCTCATTCCTGCCTCTGGTGTGTTGGGCTGTGCACAATGATACAGTGCTTGAGTCAGTCAGAGGAGGAGGTCTGGCTGTTGATATGTGTAAGACTGTGAAGTCTCCAATCAGTTGCACAACCAGGGACGAGGTGATTTGCCCTGGCACTGTTTTTGTCATGGGCCATCACCTCTATAGACAATGTGACTTTTCCAGATGTTGAGGTTGTCTCAGTTGCCGCCATCCTCAGTGTTCTCCTGCTTCTACTTTGTTTTTAATCCCTTAAAACTTGAAGGAAACGTGTTCTTGGATGCTGAACTGGGGCCATAGAGGAGACTTGTCTTGCTTTGCAGTTCTTCAGGCTGGTCAGTTTTTATCTTCTGCTATGGGCATCCATGCACAAACATTGCCTGAACACAGAGCTCGTGGACACAGAGCTGGGGGAGAAGGAAAGTGGTAGCAACTTTCTGGAGATTGTGTCTGCTGCACATAAGGAAGAACATTTTCTTAAATCTTTGTTCAAATGTAGAGCTTTTCTTTTGGCACTCAAATTAATTGGATTCTTGATTAATTTGGACGGTCCAATTGGTCCAGGCTGGCTGATTTTTTTCTTCACAGAGGCTGTATTTTATGCTTAATGCTGCTTTAGTGCCAGAAAAATTCTTCATTAATTCTTTAGACCAAATTTGTTCTTAAAGTGGAAGTTACTTTTGGATTTGTTAATATATGCAGCTTTTTCACAATTTGAATTTTTAATATATATTCATGAATAGTCTCTGTGGTATTGTGCAGTAATGGTGTTTTATCTGTGCCTGCCACAAAGGCTTTTTCTAAAAATCAGACTTTAGACAACTTCCCTTGCAAATTTCTTCTTGCACATTTTCATGCTGTCAGTATAGAAGCAACTGAAGCAGAAACCCTCTGGCTTTGCTTTGTTTGGTGTTTGATCCTGTATCGTGGATGGCATGTGGTGACCCAGCTAGGGGTCAATCAAACACATGTCCTTCCCCTTTTCCCTGCTCCCAAATGTGCATTTCTTGTGATGCAGGCCCTGAAGATTTGACCAGGACTGTAGGGGATGGGATATGTGGGGTCTCACACCTGTATTCTATATGAATTTATGTGGAAAGAGTTAGTGCAATATTTCTTATTCAGAAGACTCTGGAGGGGATGGGCATCCAGCTACATCCAGCATAGCCCCACTCAGTGCCTGTCCTCTCTGAATTCCCACTCCCTGGGCTATTCAGAGAGTGAAGGTGCTGGCAGTTTGTCCACAGGTCTGTCAGCAGACTCTCTCCTTGGCCCCTGCCCCTTGTGATGCCCAAGAATTTGGATTGCTTTTACATGGAGTTCATAGCCCGTTTGGTTGGGGAAGGCAAAGTGTATTGGAGGTGTGTGAGTAGTATGAACTGATGTGAGCAGCAGCAGAATGTGTTGGGGTGCAGGAAAGGGGGATCAGCAGCAAAAAAACACTGCCCAGGGATTTGACACACCCACTTCTCAGAAATGGGCTTACTAGAATCAGTGGCTTTTTAAAGCCTTAGCTTTATGATTTCTATTGCTTGTGTTTTGTCTGTAGATGTTTAGATTTTTGTAGATCTTTTTTTGTAGAAGCTTTTGTTAGGCTCTCACAAGGGCTTGTTAATTTGGAAGCTGATTCCTCTGGAGGAGAGGGCAGCAGGAGGGACATCAAAGCTGTGAGTTCAGCCAGGATCTCATGGTGGGATCAGGTAGCGCTGGATGGTTGTGTATGTGGTGATGCAAACACATGCCTGTCTCATTTTCAGGCTTCCTAATTTGCCTTGTTCTAGGATAGTTAAGGGTTAGCTTCCTTCAGAGATACTAGCTAAACTTCTCAGGGACTAAGAAGCACTTCAACACAAGAAAATAGCTCTTTAAGGGGCAATCACCAGTCCGTACCACAAAGAATGCAAGTACCCAATCTGAGAAGGTATTTGGGTTGTAAAGACTGGTGGAGCATGTCTTTGAGTGCTGTGCTCTACTTGAACAGCAAGGAAAAGCATGTGTTCCTGAGAAGAGCTGTGAAAATATCTTGGGAGATAAATCTGGGTCTTGGATGTAGGCTTGGAATTGGGGTTGGGATCACCCACTCAGCTTTCTGAGCGCTCCCGGCGGCATGTGTTCTATAATGAGCCTTTTTTTTTTTTACTTTTTTGGTGCTACGATGGAGTACTAGCATTGCTGCTATGTGCACAGTCTGAGGAGGTTCACTGATGAGGCTGGCACGTGTCTGGGACATTTCTTCCCCTGGGAGTGTGATGCACAGGCTGTTTTCCAAGAGCTTTGTGAATGCAATCACTGGGAGCGGGTCCTGCAAGAGGGATCAAAAAGTGTGGATATGGCCCTGGTACCCTCTCCCTGCCACAGGGGTTGTCCTTATTCCAAAGTCTTTAGACCCCAATGTCAATGTATCTTCTCTTCCTAGAGGTCTGAGCACCTCACTGTGTTAACTGAAGAGATGTGAGATGGAGAGGGAAGGAGCAGAGGACCTGTGTGGTGCCTGCACTGGGGGTATTGTCCCCTCTCCCAGTGCAGCACACTGTGGTGTGCTGGAACACCAGCTTGGCCTGGCAGCTTGTCCAATTAAACCAATACTGGCCAAACATCTGCACCACAGCTGTGTGCTAGTGAGGGCTGGGAACCTGGCAAGCTAAGAATTTGAAAATATGGGGAGGGAAAGATTTTGTCTGGACATAAACCAGAAGAGAGTGTAAGTTGCTACAGCTTTCCTGGTCAGCTTCCCAGCACTGGGAAGTCTTCTGGGGGTGTTTCTGGTGATGCTGCCCTGGACATGGATTTGGATGGGTATAAGCCACTGAAGTCAGCTATGACAAAGGGGAGATCTTTAGGATGTTCAAATGTCCAGGATAGGAGTTAGGAATTAATGTTTGGAAGATGAAGTGTGTATTTGTGTGAAACTACTGGTAGTGTTGAATAATTCTAGAGTGATGTGGGCTTTGGTATATTTTTTTTTAATAAATGGAGAGATTTTATTGAGCAAACAGAAGTTCAAAGTGAAATATTTTCAAATACTCTTTGATCAGCCAACTGTATTCTTTCTTCCTCTAGAAGGCGAAGAAACAAAAGACCAGGTTTGGATTGCTGAGTCAGCTGGAGTATTTTAATTTTATTTGCTATCTTCAGAGAAAAATGTACTGATTTTGTAGGGACATGGATGTAACAGAAACTGCTGCTGCTGTGGAAGGTGAGGAGACTGAGGAGAAGAGGATATTGAAGGCACTTTTGGGTTCTGTAGAGTCTGGAAGGGTGTTGCTGATTGCATGAGGTATGGAAAGTTGCTGGGATGGGTAGGAAGGGTGGATAAGCACCTCACAGTTTCAAATGGCTGTGGCATCTTCAGACAGTGCTGGAATTGTGCATCGTTGCAGATGAGCAGTGGGAAAGGTGGAGAATGCTCATGTAAATGGTAGTTTCTTCATCTGGGGAAAAGAGATGTTGCAGAGCAGCTTGGGGAGAGAATACAGTGTTAGCAAAGGGGTGGAAAACCCTGGTTTTACTAGAATATCAGGGATGCTAAAGGGCCAAGGAGGAGTCACCTCCATGGTACCTGCCAGGCAAACCCCGTCCCATCCCCACAGCTCTTGAGGGCTGTAGTAACATTCCAGCATTTTGACTCTGACAGGCTGGAGAGAACTTCAGTATAAATTGCTCCAAGCTGTTCAAATGTGGTATTAACAGGCTGGCTGCCTCAGACTGATTTCAACAGCTTCAGGATATCTGGGTGCAAAAATTCAGACCCTGAGGGAATTACTGGATCATGGCAGAAAATATGGATTGAGGGCAGCTGCTAAGCAGTGGCTCCCTCTGCGAGAGTTTGGGGTGTGTATGAGAGCTCGTGGCATGGCTTCATCGCTGCAGGGTTCCCCTCTTAGGAGTCTGTCCTTGGAGAGCAGATCTGCAGGGAGAAGGATGACGAGAAAGCTGCAGAGCTTACTCCATCCAGCCAGCCAGCCATCCTCCCAAAGCCTGGAAGGAAGCCTGTTCCTCGCTGTGTGGGCAGTCTTGCAGATATCCAGGATTTAGCACCAAGCATGCAGGGATGCCCAGCACTGGGGGAAATGTTCTTTGCAGTGTGGAGCACTGTGTGGGCTATTTCCTCCTTGAGAACAGGCTGTGAAGAGTGTTGGAAGAGTCAATGGACCTTCATTAAACAAAAGATCTTTTCATCTCAGGCAGATTTCTTTCACCCAAATATTAAAGATTGCTTCTTTTAAAGTATGTTTCTTAGTGCGGGTAATACCTCTAGAGAAGTTTTGCCAGAATGATGAGCTCTGTTTTGAGAGGAAAAGCTCCCATTTATTTCTGTTTTTCCACTAAACCTGTAAAAAATCCATGTATGGTGCCTCAAAAAGGGACATTTGTCCAGGGACTGGCAGACTTGGAGGCACTGATGTGAAAGCACATCAACATAGTTTTCTGAAATTATGGAATTCCAGTGTTTTCAGGGCTGTCTGAAAGAAATGCCTTTACTCTGTATCCTAGAGAAAGGGAAGTATAAACCCTTGCCATGTTTTTGTGCCTTGACAGAGCAGTTTGATTTGCTTAAGGGCCCCTGTGCCTGTCAGCATTTCACTACTGTATTTTGAAATTTCATTTTCTGCTCATTTTGGAGATTATCAGCCAAGATAAACATTTCCCAAGAAACCCCTCCATGAGTACTACCTGCAATAACATATTTCCAGCAATGTATTTCTCTCAGGGTTTTGCAGACAGTAAAGACAATTGACATTTTGACTGCCAGTAACAAGTGAGGGAGAAATAAAGCCCAATGAAAAGATAATAGATCTCTGAGTTTTTGCAGGCACGTATGTGGGTGTTGCAGATTTTGTTCCAGCATGTTGTAGATGGGTTGGGGGGTGGATTACAAGATGCTATTTTCAGAAAATAGGACAACCTGCCAAAACACAGAGCTTTTTTTGCCTGTTTTTCACCAGGTCCTAGTAAAGGAATGGAGAAACACTAATCTCCATTGAGAATTTTTGGAGGCAGAACTTTATCTGCTTTTTATTAATCCACATACTCATCAAAGCCCAGGAGAGGAAATCTGTGCTGGCTCATCAATAACACTTGAGCACATACTTGCTGTTCTGTTGGCTTCAAGTCTAAGCCCTGTGTGCATTGCTGAAGGGGAAGGTTGGTGAGTCAGACAAGATTAGGTCTCTCAGTGCTTACTGTCCTGCTTGGGCTCATCTGTATTTGCTGGTGGGGTAGAACATGGGACAGGGCAGTTCTTTAGGGTGGTCTGCACATCTTCATTCTCAAGGATCATCCTGGGGACCAAGCTGCTTGAAAAAATGGAGGGTTATGATTAAAAGCAAGCTCTGTCTTGAATACTGTACTGAGGAAGTTCAGGAAGGAAAGGCATCTTCACATTTACATGGTGCACAGCTTCTGCTCCCACACGCACACGTAACAGCTGTAGCTTTGTTCAGTGTGTCTGGCTTCATATATTGTTTTCAGAGCAGGGGTAATTAGTGTCTGAAAATGTAACTGCTCTTTGCTATTGTGGAACAATGTAAAAATCCTTTTTTTCACTGTAAAACATTCCTGCCCTCTTTTGATCTTGTCAAGCTAGACAATACAGCTGTCTTGTCATCGTATTTCCCACGGCAACAGCAAGTTTGCCAAATGGTAGAAGAAACCTCAGAAGCCCTTAATTACTGTGACTTCATCAGTGAAACTTGACTGCATTTGGTGGACTTGCTTCTGACTGAAGTGAATTTGAGGGAATTCAGGCCTGGATAGCTTGGCAGTGGCAGCTGCTGTTAGGGAAGGGTATGATGCCAATAGCAATGGGCAGTGAGGATGACCTTAGTGCTGCTCTGCCGAGTGTGGGGTGCCAGGTCACGTTCCTAAGTCAGGACCTTTATATCTCAGTTAATAACAATACTTATGGCAGTACAAACCAAGAAACACTGAAGGAACTTAGGAGGGGAAAGGTTTTTCATTATCTGTTTACCTAATTAAATAAATTTATTACTATTGTGTTCCTTATTTGCAGAGTCCTTCAGTCAGTGAAAAATCACTTTTGCTAATGCAGCCCAACAGTATTGTCAGATGTTAACAAAGCGCAGAGGATGTGATTGAAAAGGGTCATTCTTGGGGCTTCTGGTTTGTTTGGGAAGTGGAGAGGCAAAGGTATAAGGCAGGGATGGTGCTGGAAATTGAAAAAGCGGCAGAAGGAAGACACTGGTCAAGGATGACTAGAAGGA
The DNA here is from genome assembly GCA_013399895.1 of Serilophus lunatus. Lineage (NCBI taxonomy): Eukaryota > Metazoa > Chordata > Aves > Passeriformes > Eurylaimidae > Serilophus > Serilophus lunatus. The sequence goes on along the minus strand of VXBA01005506.1, from coordinate 2,101,946 downwards.
AAAGGTGGTGTGTCAACAACAAGAGACACGAGAAGATGAAGAGTAACTCAGGGAAGTTAGAGGCAGAACAGGTAGAATTACATCAAAAGTGGGAGGCAGAGGTACAGGCAATTAATTTTTTGTGAGTCATCGCCAAACCATCCTGCCCCCAGAAAGGCTGACTCAGCAACATCAGTAGAAACAAATCAGGGCTTTCTCTCTGAGATGCCATTCCAGATCAAAGAGGTTTCTATTAGTGAAACTGGATTTTCTGTCACAGATCCTCCCCTGCTTTAAAGGAACTTTTCAGATGTGTCTTGTAAAGTCAGCATCCACCCTAACCATCCCAGGGCTTGGCTCCCTCGCCTGTCTTCGCTGCCAGGTTGCCTCTTCCCAGGTCTGAATCATGGTCTATTTTGGGGCCCTTTACACAACAGAGATCTTGGTTGTTTGGGCAGAGGTGAGGTAGCCACAAGAGGCACCAATTACTGCACACCTTCTTAGAGGCTAGGGAAATCTAAAAAGAAAAGGAAGTGAATAAAAATAACTTGATGGAAGGTTTCTGTGATCTTGTATCCCTGACAGGTGCCTGGCCACAAAAGCACTGCTGGGAAGATATGAATGTGATACTCCTGTATTAACCTTTTTTTCTGGTTTATGATTCAGAACCAAGATGATGTCAGGAAAACAGAGGAAAGAAAAGGAAAATGGTCTCAATTGTTTTACCATGTTTTATAAAGGCTGGTGTTTGTTGGTGATGAGACTGGATGAGGCTGTGGTCATTGTGGACAGTCAGAGGGGCAAGGATGGGCAGCAACTCCCAACCTAAACCTTGACAGAAATATTCCTTAAGTTATTTTTGTTATGCACAGGAGTTTGAAAAGCCACTTCCATCACCTTGTGTTGCCTGGTGTGCTGTTTCAGGGCTCCAGGGGAGGAGTGGGGGGGAAAAAAACCTGAAAAACCACCATGAATACATGTTTTACACGATGAGGTATACAGAATTGCCTCATTGTTCTTTTTTTTTTTTTTTCCTCCAAGAGCATTTGGATTGTATTTAATGTAGCTCAGCCCAGTTTCATAGTGCTTGACAAGTGATGTGGGGGGAGGTGGTAACATAAAACCAAAGAACTCCCCCCTCATTGCAGCAAAGCCTGGGTTTTGCTACACTCAGCTGGAAAAGAAGATCCTGCATCCTGCAGCAGGACCCTTAAACAGCAGCTGTGGTACCTGAGTGTGGCCCTTCAAACACAGCACATGTCAGAACCAGAAATGGCTACTTAAACATTTGGAGGTTTGAACCAACAACAACCAACCAAAGAAAACCAACCCACCTTGAGAGTGGAGTTGCAAAGTCTGGGCTGACAGGAAGACCCTCAGTCTACTGGTGGATGAGAGCAGGGAGTGGTCCCCACCTCTGGCTCTGTGCACATTGTAGGTGCCCTTTCTTCCCCAAATTGCAGCCCCATGGGCTGGATAAGAAGTGAAACCTGGCTTGAACCTGGCCTTGAGCCCTGACAAGGACTGCGAGGACAGCCTCTGGCTGTACAGCATTGCATTCCCCTGGGGAAGGAGGGATGGGGCCACATTCCTTACTGATCCAGAGGCTGCCACTGTTTTCAAGGGGCTTTGAAAGAGGTTCCCAGTTTCATTCTATGTCAGTACAGCACCCAAGCAGCTGTGCAAAAGGAAAGCAGAGAAAGCTTTATTTTTAGACCATGCAAATCATGCATTTCAAATCTTTCCATTATTGTGGCGATGGTTAAAACAAAGCTGCTTTCTCTCCAGGCTGCAAAATCGGCATGACAGGCACTAGGAAATCTTCCTTCCTGTTTTTTCTCCCATTTTAGAAAAGAACAATAAGCCCTAAAGAAAAGTGTGTATGCAGTGATGCCAGGGAGCTTTGAAACCACGTCAGGGAGCTGATCGTGAGCGCTCGTGTCTTTCTCATGTGTTCAGTTTTCATCAGGCTTTGCTGGGTTTATGCAGGGAAGGCAACTCTGCCTCTGCTCATCTCCACAATCTGGGCAGACTTGTTTCTTGTTTTCATCCCACCACTACAACAATGACAGAAGCTCAGGGAAGTAAATGCCTGAGGCAAATAACAGGCGTTATGTATCAGCCCCTGATGAAAAGGTTCTGCCTACATGTTTGGGTACACTTAGCTTGGACTAGCACAAGCAAAAAGTAATGCAATCCTCCAGTATCCATTAATCCATCTACTGTGATTTCTACTCTGAGTACTTTGTTTTCCTCTGGGGACCTAACTTTTTATTTAGCTATATATTCATGGCTGCTGCTGCCATTGGCTTGCTGTTGCACGCAATTAATTGCCATTGAGCAGAGGAATGTCTCCCCAAAGGCCTAATCCTTTCTCAGCACCAGACCATCAGTTTTTTAATTGCTGCTGATTTCATCCCCTCAAAACAGCATGATCCCTTGTTGGGCCTCAGATCCCCACTGATGTTAACCTGGCCCGTGCAACAGGAACTGCCAAAATGCCCCATCCGTGGATCCCCTTTATTTTTCTGAATCACAAAATTATTACAGAAAAAAAGGCTCTGGTAGGATCTTCCATACAGAACCACAAATCTATTAGCTCAGTCACTGATTGCAAATCAGTGCAGCAGTACAAGATTAGGGCTTGCATTGCTAAAACCAGGGCATGCAGACTTTTTCTTTGATCCAAGTTGTGTATTTCTGCTGCAGCTTGATTTTAAAAGCCTTTAATGTAGAAGCACTATGTGGCTCAGCCCTATGGACTAATAGCCACAGGTAGCTTTGTACTAGACAATTTTAACATCCAAACATGAGTATCTCGTGGGCTTAGTAAAGAGGATAAGACCTGTTTTCTGCTGCCTTGAGAGTAAGAATTTGGGAATCAAATTGTTCCTCATGTTATCCTCTTACAGTTGTTGCCATGGCAAAACCACAGAGAGGATGGGGAAGGTTATACCAAACCACTGGAACATCAGCTTTTCTCTGGGATTGATTAACAGATGTGTTCAGGTGCTCAATCACACCTCAACACTCCTGTGGAAGTAACCTCATGTGTAGGAGCAGCTCTGAAGAGCACACCCCACAGGGCAACTTACAGGGCCAGTAATTCACGGGGATCAACGTGCATCAGGAATGAGACGGAGACAGAGCAAATGTCTCTATCTTTACTCAGGTAAGAGTTTCCATTTTCTGTACTTCACCTGCTGCTCTTTGGATTGTTTTCCAGGTTGCATCAAGTGAATTTTGAGGTTCCCACTTGTGAAGGCAAGCGCCGAGAAACGCTCGCCTTGATAGGGGACTTCTCCTCTTCGGCGGAGTTCTTCGTCACCATTGCAGTCTTCGCCTTCCTCTACTCGCTGGCGGCCACTGTGGTTTATATCTTCTTCCAGAACAAGTACCGTGAAAACAACAGGGGCCCTCTAATTGTAAGTGTGCATTTGCAGTGTTTTCAGGGGTAGGTCCTCACCTCTTGCTTTCTGGATGGTTCAGGCTGTGGCATGGTCTGGGAGATCCAAGTGGCTCAGTGCCCAAGGCATCTCTGCGTTCACCTGCTTTTTTTAATCTTAATAGTGATTTACATCTTTAACACCAAGGGTAATGGAGACTGTGTGCAGGTGAAGTTTAGTCCTACCCCTGTGTGTTCTTGTGAGAATCTCTCTTATCTCTCACTGCCTGCAGTGGTGATGTTCACACAAATATTGAATATGTATCTGAGTGGTTGCAGAGTTGGGGTCTGAGCCCTGTGTCTGTGGCAGCAGAGCTTCACTGGTGGGGAAAAAGGGAAGAAGAGATCTTGACTGTCATCCTAGCAGACAGATGAAACCATGTCCCTGATCAAAGCCTCGCCAGGGAGATTGCTTATTGTAATTACTGCTGGGTTCAGACAAATTATTTTGCTTTGGAGAATTATATGGCTGTTTTTACAGTATGACACTGAGCTCCCAGCATGTTTTGTATCTCCACACTGGTTTATGAGCCTTCCAGTTATCATCATCTGCACCCATCAAGCTGTGGCTGTTCTTCCCTTTATTTTTATTTTTCTGGTTCCTGACGGCATGTGATCAAAAGCAAATGCTGCTGTGCATTTATTCGCTCATAAAATGAGCCTGTAAAGCCAGTGAGAGCTGTTTTGTTCCAAGTGTCTGTTACCTGTCAGTGCATGGTACACCCCATGGTCTTGGGCTGGTGAGGGCTGTGTGCTGACCCTTCTCTGCACTGACCTTGGGTCAGGTCCCTGCATCTGCAGGCTGTAGGGTGGCATCACAGTCTCTCTTTCACGGACAGAACTTCTTCTGCATGGCTGCAAGGTGAAGGTTACACTAAGAGAGAGAAGATCCTTCTCTGAAGTCTTGGTGTGAGGGGAGTGACTCAAAGGGAAGGTGTGGGGAGTTTATCATGGACCGATGACAGGAAAGAGTTAGCCCTTGATTTCAGAAAAATCTAGAGTTTATGGCTGACAGAAACCAGACATTTGGCTGAGACTTGTGCCTTAAGTGACTAAAAGCTACCAATAAAGGGTATCATAAAAATAAAACAGGAAGAAAAATAAATCACCGGTATAGGAAAGCTGAACCTATTAAAGGAAATAACTACAGTAACAGTCAGGAAAAGATTAAACTGTAGGAAGGTAGACATCGTGGGGATTTGAGGGAAAGATATTCCTGCCACAAGGAGATGTGAGCTGTTTTCTTTAAGTTTGCATAATGCAAAACTGATGAATTGTTACCAAAAAAATTTTCCTTCTGTATCAAAGAAGATGAATTCTCTTCTTTTGGGAGTTGTTGGGACCTTTGCTGTCCTAGAAAATGGTGAGGAGAAGTGGGGAAATCTTCAAGGAGAAGAGTAAGAATAGGCAAGATAAAGGGGTCCCTACAGAAAGAGTAAATAAATAAAATGCCTTGCTTCTGTTTGATTCACTTAGTATCAAGTAATATCTTATTTCAAACTGTCTCATCAAGAAATTCTTCATAGAGTTCTGTCTTCTCTAATTTTCTTGTGGCAGATAATTCTTTCTTTTGACCAACCACATTATCCTCTGTCACAGTAAGAAAAAGGAAAGAGAAACTATAGTACTAATAAGTCAGATTATGATGTGGCCATTTCCCTTTGTCCAGAACTTTCCCAGCACAGCTCCTGCAGTGACGCTTGTCACAGGATGCACCACACAATCCTCTACAGCCTTAACGTCGCAGTGATTTAATTTGTTCTGGCTAATGGATTATAATTGAATCTACAGGTTAAATTTAACCACTGTCTGTTACCAAAGCCTCTGTTTGCAATTTCCCAGTCTTTAAAACCAAGCCTAAGTGACCTTATTTTTTCAGAATAGAAAGATATTTCTGAGTTTGTTCTACAGCAAAAACAGCTCCTGCCGGTGCGTGGTGTTGGGAAACGGCTGAGGGTTATTGTCAGCTTACACCTGACAGGAGGGGAGTCCCATCTGCTCCAGCCACACACTGCAGCATCTCCTTTGCACTGCCAGCTCTGTTGTATTTGGTATTTTTAGAAAAAAGAACCCTTTTTGCCTGGAGCACATCCTTTCTGGTCTCCCTGGAGACTGCCCAGTGCAATGATTGCAGCACCACAGCCTAACTGGGGACAGGATGTGAGTCCCTCTGTGCAGAGTTGAAGGGAAAATGAAGAGCCTCAGACAAAGGAGGAGCTGGCAGCTGTAGCCAAGAGGAATTCAGGGGTCAAGAAAAACTTGGAGTGAAAACCAGCTTTTCATAGCTGCAGTGCTCACCTGGGGGATGTCACGCGTTGTGCGAAGGAGGCAGGCGATGTATCCTCCAGCTCCAGGCAGATGCTGCACTGAACTGACGTGTATCAGATCAGATGTGTGAGTATGTCTCATCCCCGAGATTGTTCCTTCCAAAGAAAAGTGCTGCAGAAATCTGTGGCACTTTGTGCATGCCTGAGTCCAGCAGCAGTCCCGGCACGTGTTGGTGCAGGAGGCAGGACAGCCCTTGCTCCTTTTCACCATGATGCAGGATCTGTGCATCAGGCACCATTTCCATACTGCCAGTGTTTTGCCTCTTAGTGAAGAGTTAGAAGATGGTAGTTTCATCTGTCCTTGCTTCTGCTCCAGTGCCTGATCACTATGTCATGGTTAAAACCATTCCTGTTTTAAGACTTGTACTTCCTCTTGGCTTGCTACTTTCTCAGTCTGGGATGACATCTGCCTTTAAGCAGCACCCTTTTAGAACTGCCTTTCCTGCTGACAAATTTTCAGGATTTGAAAAGTGAGTATGACAGGAGAAGTGGATAGAAGGAAAAAAAAAACCCAAAACCTCTTTCATTTGAAATTTTTAAATATTTTTTCAAAAAGCCCTTGCAGGGATAGTCAGAGCACCATCGATGCATTACCAAATTGCAGCAGCCTGACTGGGTGCAGAAGATAAAATTAGAAGCAATTTAATGACCACTAAGTCACAAGAAACTTGCAGGGAAAATTTCAGTCACAAATATCTCAGGTTTACCTTGTTTATACAGATAGAGGGAAACGAACTGCATGTGCTGATATCTCAGCAAAGCATCACTTTAACTGTGGAAAAATATTTTAGCGTTCAGCGTGAAGTGAGACATCATGGCAAGGAAATATTTCCAGTGGGAGAAGCAGTTAACTCCTTCCCTGGCTGTTTGGATGGCACCAGCATGTTTTATTCACTATGCAGTGAACCATTTCTCTTGTTAACTTTGCCTGACAGATTTTGGGGGTAAAAAGCTTCCTTTTGGTCTCACGGGGCCTTGGTTGTGTTACTCATCCATGACAGAGGTGGGAGTTACCCCTTCCCACAGGGCTGGCAGCAGCAAGCCCTTGCTGTATGTGCCCTCTGCTTCCCTTGCTGGCCCCGTGAGGGATTGTTTAGAGGGGTTCATAGACAGATAAACCTAAGAATGGACCTTGGATTCCCAGTTTCTAAAGGAACAAGAAGCAGATTACCAGGGATTAAATACCTAATAGATATGTGCAATGTGTTTCTGAGCTCTGCAAACCACAGCTGTGATTTTAATTCCATTGCAAACTCCTGCATGGTGCACATGTACAGCGAGGAGCTGGGGACTCGCCTCGGTGGTTACAGCAAGTGCAAAGGCAGCTTCTCAAATGACTGATTAGTGCTCACGAGCCAGGAATGTTTTAAAGAAATTAACTGGAGATGGTGACTTATATTTTAATGAATGTGATGTACAAAGTCCCACCAATTTTTTGTATATCCCTATCTCTCAGGCCAACCTAAGATGGGTTCCACCACGTACCTAGGGAGGCATTGTTGGCTTGTGATGAGAGCAGAGATGAGCTGCACCCTGGGTCTCCCACCCCAAGAACCTGTCTCGATGCTTTGCTTCAGCTGTGTACATTTGGAGTTGCTTGTAAGCAGAGAATAATCAACCAACCCAGTGCTCCTGTGCTGAAGTTTTAAGGGATTGGGGATAGGATGCTTCCATATATCTCTCAGAAAATAAAGAATAGTCACAGTCAATGTGACTGTCCCCATCACTCAAACTTCTTACTTTTTCCATAGTTTCTTTACCCCACATGTGCTCCATTTAAAATCCACATTCTGACAACCCTGTGTGCCTTCAGGTTTGTCTTTGGAAAGTTACAGATTGACCATGAAAAAACGTATGCATTCATGTATTTATGTAAATTTAAATCACTGTATTAATATTCCAATTAATTAATATAAAAGCATAATGGTGTATTTAACTGAGAAAGGTGACTGACATAGCCTGAAAAGAGGTATTTCATTTTTATAGTGATTACTTGATAATCTCATTCTTATGGTGCATAAAGATGCTTACATGTTAAGAAGATGAGATCTTCCCTTTGCATCTGGAGTCCTGTGAATAATCTCGTTAAGCAGAAAGGCATTTGGTTCTGTGCATATGTTGCAAATCGAGTGAGTTAAGTACAGCCCGCTCTGCTCTTTGGAGATCTCTTTGATTAAACATGTATTGCCTCACCTTTGTCCAGCTTTCTAGAAAACAGAGAGGAAAAGAATAAAGAGCCATCTATTAAAACAAAGACTGAATCCTTTGCAGTTAAGAAATTAAATTAGGAAGAATCTGAATTATTCTTTGCATTTCAAAGAACTGTTTCAGCCTGCTGTTGTCACCCCTTTTTGAAACACAAGCCAGGGTGACCTCGCTGTACATGCTGCTGCCTCCCAAAGGACTCTGCACTTCTCTGACAGAAGCAAGCTTGTAAGGCCCTACGTTATTGCAAGAAGCATGTAATTCTTTCAAAGATTCATTCGGCAGAAAATCTGTGGTGGGACCTCATTCAAACCAAAAAAGAGCTCAAATGCCACTGTAGGAAGGCGTTTGCTGCCTGCAGCAATCTGCTGTTGGCCACTTTCCCAGGCTGGGACCGGGGCTGTGGCTCTTGCTGGGGTACTTCTTGAATTTTTATGTTGGTTGTGACTGTGAGATCAAATCCTGCAAGTGGTTTGCCCCTGCTGGGGTAAAGAAAGCTCCCTCTGCTTCTGCATGGCTGGCCATGAAACCTGTTGGCAGTGCTAGACAGGCTCTGGCTGGGAAGGTTTACAGAGTTTGGTGTTTGAGGAGTTTCTCCCTTGGATGCTGTAAATGTGTGAGAGGGCTTCTCGAATGGAAAGGTTTTGTAGCATGAGCCCTGCATGGAAGCCAGTTACAAGCCAGCAGCTGTGACTTGGCAAGAAGGGATGCCACACATCCCGTGGCCAGGCCAGAGCTGAGGTTTTGCCTGTTTTCAGGCATAACAGCCCAAGATCATTCTGCCAGACTTGGCTGGGAGGGAGAGCAGGGCACAGAGTGCATACAGGGACATGTGTGTCACAGCCTCCAGGGGCTGCTGAAGCCACCCACCAGCTTGGAGCAGATGAAACATCCCCTTTCTGAGTGAACAAGCAGCTTCTGCAGATGCTTTTGGCTGGGTGAGGTTGTGCTTGACACTGGGGAGTCCAGAACTGCTCTCAGAGGACTTAAGTGACTCTCAGTGACTGCCTGCTCCAAAGAGGGACATTTTGCGAAAGCCAGGAGCTTGATAGCAAAGAGAAATTCTTCAGTTACTGTGAAAAGAGAAGGCATTCACTTTTCTAAAACATGTATTAAATTGTTTCACATAGGCATTTTTGGAAAACTCAATGTTAACAAATTTTGGCTTGAAAAAGGCAGCAGGATTTTTTTTTCTATTATTATTATTTGCTGTTGTTGTGATTCTTGAATATACTTCAGGATCTTAAAAGCTGCCTCCTTGGATATTCAGTGTACTTTAAATTTCGTTTTTTCTTTTCCCTACACATTCCTGTTTTGCCTCCTTCCCAAAGGCATCTGTAGGCAGAGCAAAGTATCTCAGCTGAGATCTGAGAGAGAAACTTTGCAATTAGGGGTGTAATGTAATCATACAACAATACACACCGAAGAGATCTGTAGACACCACTTCAAGAGAGCAACTACAAAAATTACTTTGTTCCAAGGGAAAAAAAGACTCACCCATGCTATAGGGATATTAAACATTGAAATGCAAGATTTGTTTTAGTATGCAGGCACTCTGGCCTTAATTACCAGGGAGAAATTCCCCAGATAGACATTAAGCCACAGAACAGCTTAGCTTGAAATTCACTTTTATTTTCAGCATGTCATTATCTTGTAACTCTGTTCCACCCAGAGCTGTGAAAATGTTCAGCCAGAAATCCAAACCCACTTGAAAACAAGAGAGGTTCAAGTTCCAGCCAAAGCTGAAGGTTCACAGAGATTCAAAATAAATAGGAAGATGCAAGTTTACTCTAGTCACAGAACCATAGAATCATACATTTTGTTCCTTGCATGGTGGAGAGAGTGCAGAGCAAACCTGAGCCCAGCCATGTAGCCTTGGTGAGAGCACCTGCTGAAGAAGTCCTCATGTTCCATTAGTCTTCCTGTCCTGTTCTTCTTGAGCAGCTGTTGGCCAGCTGGCAGATGGGCTGCCTGGTTTCCTCTCCCAGTCCCATTGTGACATCTTTCCCTTTTGGCTTGGTGTTTCTTGCACCCAGCCAGACTTTACAGATTTTTGGAGTTCTTCTACACAAGGGCTGATCTTGGCACCCCAGGAGCAAAGATACTTCCCCCAAGGCTCTGACCTGCTCTGAAATAGGGGAATTAGTGGCAGAGAGGGCAGGGTTAGGCTCCTGTGGACACCCTGCCACAGGGGAGCTGAAGAAGTCAGCAGAAGGCTGGAGCTTGGGGGTGCAATGGAGAAGACAAGACCTGAGAAATAACATTAAATACTTTGTGCCTCTAAGACCAGCCCTTCAACTGCACAGTGCTAGAAGGACTTGCAGCCCAGGACATGGGCTACCAGCAGTCAGAATGAGGGGCTATTGCAGGTTCAGTCATTTGTGCCATGAGTTGTGCAAACACCTTGCCAATATGGGGTCAGGGTCTATGAGCTCAACAGCTGTTGTCACCCGCTTGAAGAAGTTTGCTTGCTTTTAAAACTTCTCTCTTTTTAGCAAGTTTAACCTCCTGTGTTGCATTAGTTTTAGTCAGTTTGTCTCTTGTTTGATTCGAATTTCTACCTGCTGTTACTCATTTATTTTATTGGCATTGTCAGTGCACTGATTGCAAAGCTGGATTTGGCTTGCAAAGGCTCTAAGTGCGGTGACATTGGGTGAGGGCTGCTTGTCGTTTAAAAAATGTAGCTCCCAAAACTCTGCTGTGCCTCTTCTATTGTGTCAATCAGAACCTATATGGGGGCTTGGCATCTGGATCAATAGCCAGTCAAGCCTCACAGCAAATAAAGAGTATCTCCCATCATGATCCACAGCTCAGCAGATATCTGATGTTTCTACCAGCTGGAATTTTTAGGAAACATTTGCAATTGAACTGTTGCCTCTAGGAGTCCATTTCTCGCTCAGTTGCCACTAAGACATATGAGATACAGTCATTTCTTTTGCTGGAAATCTCCCTGAGAAGAAAAGTTACTATGGGCTGTATGCCTTTGCCAATGCAGAGTCTCTTTGGGTGTTAAGATAGTTGTCAGCTCCTGGGCTTCACGCTCTTCAAGAGAGCCCATTTGGGCAGCATGGAGGAGGTCAGAGGAGCTCAAAGCTCAGTGGCAGACACAGGCCTGCAGAAAACAAATTGTTAAGAGAGAAGCATGTATCCCTTTGGGAAGGCATCCAAGCACAGTTAATTTAATCCCATCTGCGTGAGTGGAGACATCCTTTGTTCATGGCTTGCTTGTGTGGCGGGTTTATTGACTGGTGCCTCTTCTGTCGCGATGGAGACTCTCATCCTCCATCGCTGTGATGCCCTGGAAAGCTCCTTTCCCAGATGTCGGGTGTGTTTGTAGAAGATGAGAATGGTCTTTCCTAGGGATTCATTTATTTCTTTGGATAGAGACCTGAAACACTGTGTTCTTAATGAGCATTTTCCCTTCCTTCCATGTACACCTTTACTTTGCAAGGGGGAAGGGGAAGCAGCCCCATGGGAGGTGGGATATCAAGATGCAGCGATGCAGTTAGTGGTATGTTAGACTTTGGCACCTCTGCCATCTGTTGTGGGCTGACAGATGGGATGAAATATGACAGCAGAAAGGCTCTTCTGTTTTAGCAAGACACAAGAAAGCTTGAAAAATCACACCTCCTCCCTCCTTTCCCCCCAAACCCACACAACAACAGTGTCACTTGGCCACTTGTTCTGGCTAAGACAAGGAGAAGTTTATGCCTGTGCATGCTCTTGAGAGTCTTTCAAGGGGAAAGTGAGCAGAGTGGATCAGAGCAGAGCTGTTCAGAGGTGCTGTATCCTGGAGGAACTGCCACACCTTATCCCTTCTTTTCACGTGGATGGGAATTAGGAACAAATGCTTTCCTGGGGCAGAGAAGAGTTGAGGAGTCTCTGCTTGGCAAGTCTTGCTGTTTATTTGCTCACTCATGATAATTAGTGGCTGCATGGCTTGTACAGCAGAGACATTTGGCCTTACCTGTGGCTGGTGAGAAAACTCCTCATCTGGTAGCTGAGGATTAGCCAGTTTCAGGTTTCTCCCTGAGATGGAAACACTTTTTATTGGAAACCTGCCCTGACTCTGTAGGAGCATCCAGGGAAAGGCCCAGCTCTCAGAGCCCAGCTCCTTTACAGGCATGTCTATTTTGTAATTGATCCCAATTCATCATCCAGGTGCTGCAAGCAGCCGTATTTTCAAGGCAGCTCAGCATGCTGGGTGTTTGTGGGAATATGGCCTCAAGGTCAGAGATGCAGATGCCAGCCAAAGGGCTCTGCTCCATTAGGCGTGTCAAGCACTTCTGAAAATTAGCTCTGTGGGTGGTGACAGTAACACAACCTTCTACTAAATAACGAGCTCTGGGTTTCTCTCTCCTCTGACACAAGCTTTCTGGTGGTTTTTAATACTTTTTTTTTCTTCCCAGTGGACACACCAGTATAATGCCTCTAACTAATTTGTCTTTTAGGATTTCATTGTGACAGTGGTCTTCTCGTTCTTGTGGCTAGTGAGCTCATCTGCTTGGGCTAAAGGACTGTCAGATGTAAAGATCGCGACCGACCCAGAGGAGGTGCTGCTGCTGATGTCTGCCTGCAAACAGCAGTCCAACAAATGCTTGCCTGTTCGCAGCCCTGTTATGTCAAGCCTCAACACTTCGGTTGTAAGTGACTTTGATTGCTGCTCTTCACCCTTACCTTGCAATGTATTTTCGTCCTTTACCCGTGTATTGACCTAAACTGGCTGGTATAAACCAGCTGGCTGACATGATTTAATTGGAAGTGCAGTCTTTCTGCGGGGAAAGGCAGGCTGTGAATCACCACAGCTCTGCCACGGAGCAGCGGAGGGATGAGTGTGCAGGGTTGGGATGGGGAGAATGCAAAGAGACTGTCCAAGTGCCTTGATTAGCTTCCCCGTTTTTAACTTGCTTACTGCAAAGCTTTTGAAAAGGGATCTATGTGCTCCTTTAGGAAGAAAAGATTTTGTGCCTTATGGATTCCTTTAAAAATCCTCAAAAAGGCAACATAAAATTGGTATTCAGAATGTAAAAAAAAAACAAACCACACACAAAGAAAACCCTCTTGGCCAGATGACCAATGAATATCTCTCTTTTTAATTAGTTTCTTTCAATTTTATCTTTCCACAGTTTCTTTAAAATAGATTACATTTTCAAGCAAAAAAAATATATTTTAGCCTAGAAACTCAGCCTTTTTTTGGAAACAAAGAGGAGAGCAGGCACATTCATTGTGAGCTACAGCTAAGGGAGATGAATTTGGGGATTTGCTCCAAAGCTGAGAAACTTTTCCAGCAGGTTTTGGAGAATCATAGAACCATTTAGGTTGGAAAAGATCTCTAAGATCTTCAAGTCTAATCATTAACCCAGCACTGCCAAGTCCAGCACTAAACCATGTCTCCAAGTACCACATCTACACATACCTCTAGGGATGGTGAATCCACCGCTTCCCTAGACAGCCTGTTCTGTGCTTGACAACTTTCAGTGAAGAGATTTCTTTTTTTCTAATACCCAATCTGAACCTCCCCTGGCACAGCCTGAGGCCACTTTCACTTGTCCTTGGGAAGGTTGGACTGGGAGCAGCTTTGACTTCTCCCAGGATCCACAGCGTTAGGTTGGGCAGTGAGACTGTGGCTGCTGGTGACGAGGTCCTCTTCTTCCCACCCAGGTGTTTGGCTACTTGAACTTTATCCTCTGGGCAGGCAACATTTGGTTTGTGTTTAAGGAGACGGGCTGGCATTCCTCGGGCCAGCGGCACCCTGCGGACACCATGGAGAAGCAGCCCAGTGGCTACAACCAAGGTGGCTACAACCAAGACAGCTACGGGCCTGCCAGTGGCTACAACCAGCCAGGCTCCTATGGCCAGGTGGGTGAATATGGCCAGTCCCAGAGCTACGGCCAGAGCGGGCCAACCTCCTTCGCTAATCAAATTTAGGGTTCGCACACAGCGCAAGCTCTTGCATCCCTCACATGCAGAGAGTTTAACAGGTCTCAAGTTTCAGTGGCGCCAGATTTTTAAGGGTCCTGCATAAATTATTACTACAACACAGTGATTAATGTCGATTGAAGGTCTAAGCCCACCTCCTGTGGCAGAGGAGAGGTGGCCATTGGGCTGGAGTTGGCCTTTTTTCCCTGACTAGCCAGATACAGGGGATGTGCTCCTCGCAGGTGGTGACCTGGAGTCGATGTTGTAGTATGTACTGTAGAGATAACTTTATGGTAGTTTTGTATGTGTTAAGATGGTAGAAGCATTTTGTAGCCTCAAGTCTGTAGTATTTAATATGCATAATATAATTAAATTTCCTTCTGCATTTTGGTGAAAAACGGACGTGTTTTACTATGATTTCTACAGATTATTCTGTATATCCATGCATGTAACATTGCACCTAAATTTTCAAAACTGCCTGTCTGTGGCTCTTCAGAGCATTTGTTTTGGTTATACCTTTTTGTTTCAGAAGATTTTACTATTCTTTCAGTTAACTGAGTCATCCATCCGTAATTTAGTGCATGGATAAGCAGTTTCATACTACCAAATGTCTGGACTGTGTAAATGGAACTTCTCGACTTCTGCCACTACATTTTGTTAAATGTCTGTTTAAAAGAAGTATGCATCTTTTATATATTTTGCAGAGTTGAATATATGGCTTACCCAAGTTCTGAATGCTTTGTAACTAAACTGTTTTTCCCTGAAATGGCATTCAGTAGTATATATGGTACCTGACCAATGTTTATTCCATTTAACTCAGCTAAGTATTCATTCTATAAATCACTATTTCTATGGATGTTTTGTGAATCTTTTAACGTGAGCTGTGGAGAATAAGGACCAAGTAACTGTGTTATATGTTTACAAAGGTATTTATTTAACTAAGATAACAGAGGTGCAGATATCAGTATACAAAACCGTGTGAAAAATGCCCTGTTGCTCGATACAGCAACGTGAAAACCGCACGTATTGTTGTGACCTTACAAAGCATAAATGTTCTTTTATGCCCTCTTATAAGAGAAGAAAACCTTTCTGTCCGTGCTGTTTCAAGGTTGTTAGATATCCCTCTGTTAGGTTGCTGCTCTGAGCGCTAGCTTGGTGCTACTGGAGAATGTAACTGGATTGACCAAATAACCCAGGCTCAGAGGAACTCGTCTTAAAATAGCCAGAGCCAGACTTGTAGCCTGTTTGGATTCCTCCCTGGGAAATTCAACCCTCCCTCACTACAGTACATGGGTTGTGTTGATGTCACAAGTGAAAGCCTGAAGCACAATATACTAATCAAAACTGATCATCTGCATTTCTAGATCAAAGTGTATCAGTATATAATCTTATTGTATGAGCTGTAATGTTGAAAGCATCTTAGCTTAAAACAGCTTAGTCTCTTCTATGATTGTTGTAACCAAATTTATGGCTACTCGGTGGATGAATCTATATTGTGATATCTATTTGACCCTAATAAAGTTATTGCATACAATGCATGTTTTCAGAGTATGTTAATATTGAAATGTCACTGCAAAATAATGAAGATAACTATTAAAGAAAAACAACTATTCCTGTGCCTGACCTTATTGGTCATATTTTTACTGTTTTTCAACACTTTTATGGGGATTGTTTTAATGTACAGTGGAGTACAACACTTCTAAAGACACCTGTCATTAAAGGTCAGTATCACAAATTTAAAAAAAGAAATTAAAAGTGTGCGGTTTAATACCTGCCTGCCTCTTTCCCTCTTTCCACCTCTCAGTAGAACTAACCCAGTAATGTGCTAATCATCCCAGTTCTGAGGATTGCTGGAAACACATTTGAGCTGTAGAGAAAAACCGAAATATCTAAATGTCCTTGTATTCCAAGTGAGAGCAAAATAAAATTTTGGGGGTTAATGAAAAATTTTATTTTAACTCTCAGTTCCTTTGTTTGGGGTTTTTTGGTGTTGTTTTTTTTTTTTTTAAGTTTGGAAAGAAGTTTGATATAGTCAAGTCAGGAGGAAGTGAAATCTTTGTGTGGCAAGGGGTGAGATGGGATGTGTGCTCTTCATACCCACATAGACCTACTTCTACTCTTTTTTGTTGTTCTTGTTCTTTTAAATTCCCCTTGTAATAGTTGATCAGAAATATCCCAAGCTGGTTTATCTAAGCCTCTCCACTAGAAATATTTTTTTCTGTCAAGTAGCTTTCATTCCATGAGCTTTTCCACCCAGATCAGCAGGGTCGCATTGCCGAACTTTTCTATCCAATGCCGGGGGTTTGGAAATTACTTTTGTTTTGGTTTATTCCTGCATTTCGAACAAACTGAAATTCTTGTGTAACTATGTGAACACAGGAACTGCAGCTTTCAAACCCTAGTGTTCACACCCCTGGAGAAAGAGCATTTTCTAATACTGGGAACAGAATTAAGATTGTGTCTTATTTAGAGTATGGTGTTGGTAATCCCAAATCTAAGTTTTTCTTATGAAGGGTGGAGCTGGTGGAAGAGTTGACAAAAGTCAGCATGTTTTCATCAAAGACTTCCCTTTGCTTTACCCAGTTGGGCAGATCTTCACAGGTATGTCAGCTGTTTGCTGCCACGCCGAACAACTGAGCTGGTTGTTACCATTTGAGGACTGTAGTCTTCACTCTGAATTAGAAGGGAAGAAAAATCTCTTCACCTATAGCTTCTCAGATTAATACAGCATGGCAGCAGCAAAGGTGAAAACAAAAATGATGTGTGTGTGTGTGTGTGTGTGTGTGTGTGTGTCTGTGTTATGTAAGAGGATGTATCTGAATGCTTCCTCCCTGTTCCTCTGGATTTGAGTCTTATCACATCCTTTTGCAGCTGTTGAGAAATTGGAAGTTTATTTGAACTGAAGATAGTGACTTTATAGCAAAGAGTTGAGCAGCAGATGAAAAAGACTGTATTTGATGTTACCTGGGTTTCAGACAAATAGCTAAGTCAACTCAAGCATCCTCTGTGAAACTGCTGCTGGCAACCGGATTGCTTTCCCACTTCATCATTAGTGGGTATCTCTGCCAGTTAGTTAAATAACTAGGTCAGCCTGGAAAAAAAAACCCATGTTCCTTGATTTTCTGTGCTGTCCCTCCTGTTTTCCAATGTGTTTCTCTTTATAGCCCATTTCTCAGCTACCCAAGATGGAAGCATGTTTGCATTATCAAGTGTAAAGCTGTGAAGGAGAGACAGATACCCCTGTGAGCACAGTGGGGGGAGCAGGAGCACAAGACTTTCTCTTGTGGTGCCTAAGTGGCCAAGGAAGGCACGCTCACCTACCTGCTGGTTTGAGGTTTCCCTATTCTGCTGGAATGGAGAGGGAATGCACTTTGCAGAGCTGCAGCATCATGCCCATGGGGAGGGCAGGGAAGGTGACTCTGGGTACCAGTGTCTCTGCAGCCTGCTTCACTCCCTGCCCAGCACATCAAGGAGACAAGGACGAGTTCAGCTGCAAACCCAGACCACGAGGCTCTGCCCTGACCTGACAGGGTTGGAGTTTTTTGTGTGTGATATTTTTCCTGATTACTGATCAAATCCCCTTCATTGTCATCGCCAAGTTGCCCGTAACAGTCTCAGTGATGGCCAGGACTTGGAGAAAGTTTGTGCTCCTGTTGCATGAATTCATATTGCAATTGCCTGACCTGGTTTGGTTAATTATTTCCAATCTTTATGTGCTCTCAAATTGAATGGGCAATCAGGCTGTAGCCCTGAATCATTCTTGGCTGAAACTGATGTACTGATGAAAGGGGCAGTGGCATGAACACTTTGCACCTCCCTGTAGTCTGCTCCTGACAATATCTCCAGAGTTTCACTGTTAATACGACAGACAGATAAAGAACTACTGAGTGAAAACTGCTACGAACTGTTTCATCCTCTTCTGAAAAAATTCCCATATTGTGCCATATCATGTCATAAACATTTAGTCCTCTGTCTGCTAGTTTTACATGGATCTGAGTCAAAAATGTTTGTATATATGAATGGATGGACTACTTAGCTTGTGCTCTCCCTAAGCACAACTATTAACTGACTTAACAATTATTTTTTAGCTTTAGTTATTTATTTATCTATTTATCTATTTATTTATATTCCCTCTTTTTGCTAAACCCAGGAGCTTTTCTTCTTGGAATTTTCTATCAGTAATAACATGTATTTTGCTATTAATATCTGATGCTGATTAGCCCATCATTTGTCAATGCCATTTATCCTTAGTATGGCAATCTTAGCATTGATAAATGAAATTTTAGTAGTTCAGTGTAGAGGCATCCCATTTGTTGCATTTAGCTACCAGTTTTTGTTCTTACATTTTTATTATTGTATCGTTCTTTAGTAAGATTTTAGGGTTTTAAGAATACAGCTGCCTTTCTAAAGTTTAAGTGTCCTATAATAAAATATTTCTCAGAGGAAAAATTATTTCTTCTTAGTATTTCAGGCATCCCTCTGAAAAAATACCATGCCAAAAATGTTGGGCTCATCTCTTATCCGCTAGATTGTCAAAGAAGCCAGGGGATCTGTGTGCCTGCATGCAGGAGATCCCTGCAGCCACTCTGCCCCTTGACAGCCCCCATATGAGGCACAAGAATATTTTGGCCAGAGTGTTACACCATGTTTGAGAAATGCCTGGACTTGAGGTGACAGAATATGTTTCCCTGCTAACAGACCAGTTCTAATAGCTTTTCTTAAATGCAATTTTACCTGCTCTGTCTCAGCAATGGGATTCATAAATATTTTAATCATTCGTGATCCCAGAGCTGAATTCCAGGCTGAGCAATCTCCAGAGTGTGTGACAGGGGAGATGGGCTGATCTACCTGTGACTCCTAACCAGGTTCTCCCTCCTTTCCCCTCACAGACCCACTGTACCCCACGTAGCAGCACTTGTGTTACCCTGGGGAGCACTGGTCCCACCTCCAGCATCAGGCACCCATCAGCAAATGTCTCCCAGCAGATAAATACTGCTTCAGATTTCACCCTTGAGTGAAATCAAATTGACTATGAAGAGATATTTTTGAAAAGTGGTGATGGCCAAGAGGCAAATACTATTGGGACACACAGAACACCCCTACCCCATCCCAGCACAGATGGAAGCAGTGGCAGCAGCATACACCCCATGGTGATGGAAAGACAAATGGGTAGGAAACACCCACTCTGTGATTTTATTAACCTCTCCATTCTCTACCTTCTGAAATAAATGCAGGAGTTCAGGTTTCAGGGTGCTTAGCAGTATGTTTGCATGGGTAAACCAGCTATGGGTGAATAGGAGACAGATACCATGGGGGTATCTGATCAATGGCTAATTTATACTTGCACAAAACAGCCTATGTTTTGCAGCAGCACAGTTCTCAATTCCTTGGGCTTCTTAAATCTCCCATTAAGCTGTGACACTGGGTTGTGTCTCCTCTTTGCATGTCACTGTGCAGAAGAGGAGGAGAAGGAATCTGCTTGCCCATGGGGGCACCAAAGCTTGTGGCTGGTGTTGAGAGACTAACCACAGTGAGCACATCAGACCTGCTGCTTCTGCTAGCTTTTCCCACATTAAGTAATCTATTTCAAAGAAATGGAGCAAGAGGAAAATAGTAGTAAGATGTGGCAGCCAGTCCAGCTTTGGGCTAAAATGGAGTGAGGGGCTTCTCAGTCTTGGCTCTCCAGAAAAAATTACACGTATCATATAAGATCAAAATGACCATATTCTGGTCACAAAGAATCATAGAATGGTTTGAGTTGGAAGGAGCCTTAAAGATCATACAGTTCATACAGGCAGGCACACCCTTCACTAGACCAGGTTGCTCAAAGCCCTGTTTAACCTGAACACTCCCAGGGATGGGGCATCCACAGCTTCTCTGGATGAAGAGATCAAGCTATTGCCTCCCTGGCTACAAGTCAGCGGCACTTCTCCTGCAGCTGCTGAAGAGTTCACTGAGGAAACGAAGTCTGAGTGCCAATGGTGAGAATGCATCTTCTGTTTCAGGTATTCCCTTGTGTCTGGGTCCCTCAGCTCTGCCTGCCCACCGCGGGCATGCCCACACCCGCACCTGCCCAGGGTCATCTCTAAGGGATCCAGGGCTCCGGCACATACAGGTTTCACATTTCTTGAAATGCAGAAAGCACTTAAGAGAGGATGGGAAAACTCTGGGAAAACACCAAAAGTGAAGCGGAGGCTGTGGCTTTTTGCAGTGGTGATTATTTTAAGTGAAGTGCCTGTAAAGATTTTGCGGTTGGAAGTGGTAGGTTGCGTATTTTGTGCAGACAAGATCGTTAACGTGTGAAACACGCTAAAAATTGACCGATAAAAGCACCTGGATATTTCAAACATAAATAGTCTGTACCAAAATAGCTACAGAGCAGATGGCCTGGCTCCCTGCACACCTTGCTGACCAGAATACTCGAGTAATACACGCAGCCAAAATTTTGCTGTCTTCAAAGCTGATCATCTGCAAAGGCAAGGGTTATCCTCATGCCACCCTTTATCTGTCAGGCAAAAGCACTCCTGCATACACTAATTAGTGTATCCTAGAGGGATAATGAACCCCGGGCTTGTTTGAACTTGTTACTACCCCAACAAAGCAAATCACCTGTTCTAGAGTCAGCTCTCAAAAGTCAATGAGATTAAAACAACTGTGAGCTGAAATCTGATCTACAGTGAAAAGAGCCGAAAACAGAGGGCTGGGTTTGCCAGCCCACTCACAGCACTGCCTATCGCTGATAAACATGAAACTGAGTCTGTGTTTCACACTCATTTTTTTACCTTGGATGCTAAGACCAAACATTCCCATTCCATGGATTAACTGGCATGTAAGGCTTTTCATGCCTCCTTGTATGGTTCAACAGATGTGAAAGGGAATTATCACTTCAACATGATATCAAGACCCTTTTTTTTTCTTTTTTTTTAGCTGATGGCAGATTACTAAGCCTGAATTCTTGTTTAATTTTAGTGTGTTAATTGATGGGATAATGAGCATTGATTATATGTGTTTTGGCTGCGTCATTGCAATTACAGGCTCTGTTTTATTCATGAGCCAGTCCTAAAGAATGCACTAGAGATCTAAGACAGCTTAAACCTCTCAGAAAAAAATGCTCTGAATTGTTTGAGTAATGACACTCTTATATGGAAAATTAAAGGTTCTCTTTTCCCATGCTTTTTAAGATAATTAAAATCCAGGAACAGTAAGGTGGTGAACATCCTTATTCATTAGCCTTCAGTAATTTAGCTTCTACTAAATGAGGAAAACATTTTAATTCTCTAGGCCATCTGTTGCAGTCTCCTTTGTGTGTCCTGTTACATAAAGTCTCATTCTAGGTAGTTTTAACATCAGTATTGTATGCTTTCACCAGGAATGATGAGCTGGATGAGGTACTTGTAGTCACTATCTATTAAAAGACCACCCTGAGATTAAAACGGCTGATCGGTCTTTTAAGTTGAAGTTGTCTTGTCTAGACACCTCCAGGCAAAGGATCTGTAGAAAGGAGACGGTGCATGGAGATAGGCAGCATGACAAGCTGTGTGTTTTCTAATAGTGATATCCATGCCAATAAATAACAAAGTTCACCGGAGCCCTTCCAGTCCCCCTAATGTGTGACTGCTCTGCCATATGGCTCTGTGCTGCTTTTGGAAGCAGCCACTCTCTGTTGGGGTAGGAACCAAAGCAGAGGCTCCATGCTGGATGCCGCTTTGGAAGCAGTTTGGAGGCAGAACAGATCTCCTCTTTGCACTGCAACAGGGGAATACAATGTATTAGAGCAGGAGTGTGCTCACCTAGGATGAGCACGGGGGTCAGGAATTGGGAAACACTGTGGCAAGTTACATTAGCCCGTGCCAGGAAAGTTTCTCATTAAAATATAATAGGGTATGACTGAATAGGTTCAGTGTCTTAGTTATTCTTGATACAAAGTTACATCCCTGTAGGTCTGAGAGGATCCACACTCCATTGTTCTGTTTTGTTTTGTTTCTGTCAAATTCTCATGTAAAATACTAGCCACACTACCTGCCAGCCCAGCAGGGGCTGCTGTAGACTGGTGTATTTAGTCACCTCTGTGAGCACCAGGTAGTGATTGCATTATTGACAGGCATGGCTGCAAGCAGGCTGCTTCCACAGGGCAGAGCCTGAATCCACCTGTTTGCTATTACTCGAGTTGCTTGGTGATCATAAACACTGTGGGCTGGAGATGTGTGGCTGCAGAGCAAGCATTCCCTGCACCAAGCAGAACTCACTCAATCAGCCAGCTCCTGCTGCCACCAAAAAAAGCCCCTTGGCTGCTGCAGGCATGCCCAAGTGGTAAGTCATTGCTTTGTTCTGGCATCTTGGTGATCTGCCATTTGTCTTGAAACTCATTATCTGTATGTGTTTGTCTCTATCACAAGCTAAACTTTCTGTTGTGTGTTGGCTGCTCTGCAATAAGTTTCCTTTAGCAAAAGGTAAGCAGGTTTAAGTTCTAATAGAAAGCAGGGAGGTGCTTCTCACAGATGTGAGTCCTGATGGGAATGGAAGCTGTGTGCTCCATTGATGAGGAGAGGATAACACTCTGCACTTTCTTGGGGATGGCCTTAAAACTGAGAAACTTCCTGAACCACTTTCATGTTCTGAAGAAATCACATGAAGTATATTGTAATGCCCCTCTCTTAAAATTAATTAGTACACAGATTTAGTAACATCTTCAGGCTACTTGCTTAAGTGAGGGGTTAGAAGCTGTATGTTGTTTTGTGCTGCTTTTAGAGACCATTTTCTTTTCCACTGTGAAGGAAGGCCAGTTTCCCTTGGGAACCTCTGAGTTCCTGGGGGATTAAATGAAACAGAAATGAGCAAGCTCACTCATGGAGAAATTATATATCCACATAGAGTTTACCAGGTGATAACTGTGCCTCTCTTCTCTCTCACTAGCAGTATACCTATAGCCAAGCAGCTGACATCAATAAAAGGTAAGGGGACTCATATATTGCCCCTTGGGAGTTCAGATCTTCCACAACCCACGTGCAGAAAATTCTGCTAATGTTGCAGAGCTGTGGAGGCCATCCAGGCCCTCGACTGGGCAAGAAAAGAGGGTCTTATGTTTGTGTGCTGATCACACCTCTCTTTAAAAGTTACAACCCAAATTGTCTGTGGTACGTGATGCTGAGAGATGTGTGTGCAGTCTTTAGGAGGCAGCTCAGGAGCAGGGGAAAGGAATCCAGCCAAAATCCCAAGTATATCATAATGCTGAAATGCAGTGCTGATGCTCAGACATGAACAGTTCTGTGCAGCCAGGCTTCCTAGATAGGCCATGTTTTCCCTGATACAGGGCCCTGGGAGTCCAAATGCACCTAAGAAACAGCCATCATGGCCCATTCCTGTGGTGTGGCAAGTCCTTGCTGGGTGCCCAGGGTCAGGGTAGACCAGATTGGTCTCATGAATTGCTCTGCATCACTCCTCTAGCTCCAAAGGAAAGCTTCCTTCTGGGTGTGATTCAATGGGACATGAGGCATGTTGCTGGCCCACTCCAAATAAAATCTGTGGATATCAAGAGTTTCAGTCTCATTAACTTTAATGAAACTACACAGATTTCTACCCCCCTAGAATGGTTCTAACAGACTCTTTTCAATTACGTCTCAAATGTCACTTTTTTGGATGGACTGACAACTTTTCCTCTCTCCAGCTCTAGGGCAAGGCTCAGAGCTTGAAAAAGCTTTTGCTACCGTGGCTTTGGTGTATAACAACTATGCTGACCCTGAGGGCAAACTCAGCAGAGCTGAAACCAAGACCTTGCTGCAAACTCATTTTTGGCATTTCATACAGGTGAAAGGGTTTGGGTGAGTGGGTGGAACTCGGGTGGCACTGGCCTGGCACATTGGGTGCAGGAATGGTACCTTGGGCTCTGTCCTGCAGCTGGGCAAACATCAGTCCATGAGGCAATCACAAGCAAGAATTCAGGGATTTGTACCTTTGTGTTGAACCTGTACCTAACACAGGACTGAAGGATAGGGCCATCACCATGGTTGATGCCTACTTGCATTTGTTGAAGGAAAATAGGNAAAAACAAAGAAAAATCAAAACAAATTAAAAAAACCCTTAGACAACTTTATTTATGAAGAGAGGAAATCTTGTGCCTTTATTAAAAAACAGTTTAAGAAGTAGTAGGAAAAGGTATGTAGGACTAATAAAAAGAGCTCAACTAAGTGACAGAGGTGTTTAGAACTAAAGACATTATTAACAATACCTTTGCTTCCAAAAATATCAAAATCACATGACTAGTTGGGGAGGGGAATTGGCACCAAATAAGAAACTCAGTTCTTTATGGAAAAAGAATTGAAAATATCAATAGCTGATCACACTTGAGATCATATTTTGGAGATTATCAAGCTAAAAATCTGTGCTGGAATTCTAGTAAGTTTTTTTTCATAAGGAATAATAAACATGATACATAATTTCAATAATCTCTTCCAACAGTAATGCCCAACAAGACAGAGATGAGCAGCTACTGAAGTTATGCCTGTAAAATCAAGTTTGAGACTTTCACACAATATATCTTAATATTAAATATAGGAGGATTGGTTGTTTTTTCCTGCCAGTTTTATCAAGACACAGCACTCCCTTTTTTTCCAGCAGTTACCAGCTACATCATCATTGCTGTCAAATTCAGTATGATTAGGTGTCCTTTAAAAGATACAATCTCGATTCTGGTAGAAATTTTGGGGACTGGTTGTTCTCCTGTCTAATTGCAATAATACTTCTGTTTGAGTTTCTTGACATAACTTTAGAAAAGCTACAATGAATGTGGACATAAAACTCTGAATGGGAAGATAGAAAAATACATTCATATTTACATAAGTAGATGTCTTTTTTTTTTATGCTGCAATAAAAAAGGAACACTGTGCTTAATATTTTTTTCATTTAAAATCCTCCATAGGGTCAAGAAAACAAACCAAAATACCAGGAGATAATTTCTGACTTGGATGAGGAGCCAGAGAACAAAATTGATTTTGAAGATTTCATGATGACATTAGTCATTCTCACTCTAATGTCTGACCTCCTGCAGGAGATCAAAAATATAAAAACCACAAAATGATCTGTACTTAAAAAAGAAGAAATGACTTGGCACTTTATCAGGAAAGCAGGAGTGAACTATACACAGATCCCACCGTGTGCCTGGATACCCTGTGCTGGTCCTTTTGAAATGGAATAAAGTCTTGCCCAAACCTGGTTGTACTTGCTCCTCCGTAGAAACAGTTCATGGAGTGAAAAGTTGGTGCTCAGGGCTTCATGTCTTCTACCTTGGTGCTTGGGGGAGTGTGCTGACTGGTTCCCAGTTAACAGCTGGATGCAGCCCCCAGCCCAGTTTAACGCCAGGGGAAGGCAAACGAAGCTCCCAGCCCTCTCCATCCTCTCCCACACTATTGTGGAGAGATAATGGGGAGACAGCTGCAAAACTGTGGAGCCCCTTCCCCCTCGGGGCAGGGCTGCCCGGCTCCCCCAGGCTCTCCCAGCTGCCTCATGGTGCTTCAGCCCTGAGCAGGGCGTTACCAGAGAGGAGTTTCGCAATCGGCAGTGACCACGAAACCTGTTACAACCTTAGGCAAACATTGACTTTATCCTGCAAAGTTTCCACCCCACCATTAACGGCGCTGAAGGGAGCAATTTGTTTTTTTTTCCTCCTCCAGGTGACCTCTTCATCAAGAGATCACAATAGAAGAATTTCAAACATGCCATTTGCGATGCCTTTTTGGTAGCACTGTTCTTGTGTGACCAAAAGGATGCCTCAAAAATGCTGAGTCTGCTCTTTTGTGAAACTGTGAAAAGGAGAAACCAGATAAGAAGTGGTCTGGACCAGGGGTGGTAGGGGAAAAGGGCAGCCAATAAATTGTTTTACTGGAGCTGAGTGATATTGGCTAGTTAGCCGTGGGCTTGGTTAGGAACAGAGCCTCAGTATTAAATGCTCATCATCCTAATCTTTGGTTTGATTCCTACCTACAAGGTCCTGCCTCAGAGCCAACAGTTAGCCCTGATATCCCTTTGGGGCATAAAAAGCAAGAACAGAACAGTCTCTCTAAGGATTTAACAAGCCTCTCTGAAGATGAATGAGCCAGCAAAACAGTGCAGCTCTTTTATTTTTTTCCTTTTCCTTGGCTGTAAAGAAGACAGGAATGATTTAGCTTTGGTGCATGAATTTTTAACAGGAAGGGATCAAACCCTTTGGTGTTCAGAGGGAAATTAATGCCAGCTGAGTAACAGGATTTAACTCCTTGAGACAAAAAAAGCTCTTAGTGTTTCCAGAAGCTAAGAGGCTGTTTTGTAATGGATTTTGATGAAAAGGAAAGACACATTGCAGTAGGAGACCAGCGGGTAGTTTTTTTGGAGAGGGAAGGTCTGTATCTGTGCAGTTTGGGATGGAGCTGAAAGAAGAAATGCAAATGGCAGCACTGGGGTTTGAAGCTCAGCAGGTAAGGTGCTGGGTTTGGACATCAGCCCTGACATGGCCTAGTCTGGAGGCTAAACATTCAGAACTGAATGTGGCCCTGTGCTGTGAGGATGACTGCTCCCACGGGGTGCCCATCACACCTCCTAGAGATGGGATATGGGTGGACGTGAAAGGATGAGGAGGGCAAACCTCTCTTGGAGATCATCCCTTCTGGGAATGTGTCCTCTGAGAAAGCAGACTTTGACTAAGCACCCCAAATCAAAATGGGCACTCAGTCTGGTAGCCTCATCCCTGCTGGTATCACAGTTTTCCATTGACAGTGTATCCCTGGTGTTGCTCAGTGTTTTGTCTTGTCCCCTTTGGATTTGGCCAGGTAGAAGATCAGTGGAATCTTAAAATATCAGCTGATGTTCCTTTTCTGGGGTAGAAAGATGGAACGAATGAGAGTCTATGGGCAGCTTTCCCATCACTAAAGCAAAGAAAACAGCATAGCCCTGAAAAGCTTGTTGGGGAGCTACTGGTGACTCTGAAAGCATAAATTTCCTAATATCCCTTTGTCACAAAAAGACTGAAAGGAACAATATTGTGAAGCCAATTAAGAAGGATGTTCTTTGAAATTGCTGGGGTCCTAACACAGTTTCTGTTATTGCTAAAATGTCTCTAAGTCTTGCACGACTTGAATTAATGACTTAAGAGCCTTTTATCAGATCAATTCACTCTGTCATCTCATCATATGCAAACACTTTTTATTCTAATGCAGTGTGTTGTGAACAACATCCTGGGCCCTTGGCTTGGATCAAAAGCCCCTTGTGCTAAGCACAGTGAAAATTCAAAGTGAGAAGCAATTCCTGAACAACTCAATAGCAAAGATATTCAAATGTTAGGGAAAGAATCAGAGGCACAGAAAAAACCAAATGCCTTGCTGAGTGCATGTAGCAGAGCTGGAAGTGGATGCCAGCCTGCACTGGGCTCCTCATGCAGAAGCCAAGAGGCACTGTGGTGGTTTCTGCAAGAGTTTCTGAACAAAGTGAATGGGGTGTTCAAGGGTAGATCTGCATCAGTCCTTGAAGGTCCCACCTGATGCTCACAAGCAGAAGGAGGCATCTGGGAGTGCCCCAGCACCACATAGGAGTAGGCAGAAGTTTGCAGCTCAGCTGTGGAAGATGCTCTTCTATTAACTCAGACTGTTTGTGACTGCCCTGAGCACTCTCAGCTATCAGCTTTGATGCTGACTTGGTGTAGACAGCATGTCTGGTTGCATCCTCAGGGAGCTGGCTGCGAGCTTGCTTAAAAGACTTTCGTTGTTTGCTCATATTGGAAGCCATGGAAGTTCATCATTGATTTCCCATGGCAGAGCCCACACAAGTGCTAAAGAGTTGAGCAGCAGCTGAATTGATGAAATCTGAAGGTTCCTCTGCCTTAGGAAGCAGGAATGCCATACCAATATCCGATAACCCCCAAAGCGAAGGTGGTATGACAAGTAGATCATCATGACCTGACCTCAGTGGGCTCGGGGTAGAGTCAGGAATTGTGCAGGGACAGTGTTCAGTTGTGAACAGCCACCCTGGGAGGTTCTACAGACTTTGGATCTAAGCTTCTAGTTCTGTTGTGAAAAGTCTGAATCATCTCTGCACTTACATGAGCTTTCAGGTGACTTCCAGAGGAGAAATGAGGGTCAGGGAGAGCTTCAGCCTCAGATCTTCTGCTTCCATTTCCAAATACCAGCTCAGGAAGGCAGGCTTATTCTCATACTTTAATTAGCACACCTACAGCTTCTTCCCATGACTTTGTACTTTGTGTCTGGCCTTAACTTTTTGGCCTGCTGGACTTGGAAAGTTCTGAACATCTGGCTTTAGTCTAATCTCAAAGGAGCAATCACAGATCACAGGGGAGCTCTCACATCCCAATCCACTGACTTTGAGGAGGTGAGTTAGGGCAGAGTTTTGCATGTTGAACTTCCTTCCAGGAGCCCAGGGCCACACACAGTGTACACACAATTTTTAATAAATCTTTCAGAAAGAAATACACTCCTCAACTCTCTTGCTGTTGCTGCACCTTCAATAAGACCTTGTGTCTGAGACACTAGAATCTGGATGCTGAGGGAACCTTGCAGTCTGAGAGACATTTTGCCTGTCTCCTTCTCCCACAAAGTATTTTGTTACCTTTTCATGTAAAATAAAACATGCCATGGTGGTAGACACATCACAAGTACATGTGTGATGCACACCCTACCTCAGTGCTGCCGCGTTTCCTGACCCATGAAACGTTCTCAGCAGCTACATCCACTCCAGTGGTTATTGCAGCGGGTCTCCTTGCAAAGATAGGTAGAGGTTTGCATTTGTAGCCTGCCAAGGCAGTGGTTAAATCGTGGCTACAAGGTAGGAAAATCTTCAGGAGTGTTGGAATGACTCAAAAAGGTGCTATATGGTGTATCCCCTCAGGAGCTCACACAGAGCAGCTAAAAATCTTTGTCCTAGAGTTATGTCCTCTCCAAAGTGTGATAGTTTGTGAGCCCCAAAGGAGTACTCTGAAATGCCTCCCATAAAAAATGAAATCTCGTTGTTTCAAGCTCAGTCAAGGAAGACAGATGTAGAAGAGGTGGTGGTTTATGGCTTTCTGAACTGACAGCTTTTAATCCTACATTGACTTTTACTGCAGTCAGTGGGTTTACAAGGTTTCCAGTGAAGCTGTGTCTCCTCTCACTTTGCTGACCTGCTGTTCCCTCACCCCTGTAAAAGTGATTGTGGTCCTATATCCGAGTCCTCATCCAGCAAAGGTAAACAGCAAATGATGTTTAGCAGCCAGATAAATCTGGCTGTCTCTCTAATCCCCAATCCTGAAAAAACAGCCATTAAACTGAGATGGATTTAGAGCCATGGGACTGATATTTTATTCATTGTTATTGTAGGAGTTTATGCTATGCATAGACATAATTAGAATCAATCCCAGCACTCAGCACATACTGAGGAGCTGAAATCATGATCCCCCCAAACGAACATAACGAAACTCATGGCACCAGCCCAAGCCCAGTGCCAAGTGTCCATAGCAGAGGCTGGTTATGCTTATCTGGTGTAGTGCCTCAAATAGCATTCCTCCCATTCAAAGGTCCCAAAAAAACCAACTTGGAGAGGATCGCCTGCAGAGCATCACAGGTGGAGCTTGGGTCCTCTGGGCCGAAATGCAAAAAGTTTGTAGTGAACGAGTGTGCAATGGCTTGCCAAAGAGCCACTGAGTCTCAAACAGGACCTGGAGCACCGAGGGCCTCTAGGCAGGAAGGGATCCCCAATTCTCAAGGTGTCCCTCAGATGATGGCTCCTCACTTGACCACAGCATGAACTGCAGCCCCTTGAGGGATGGGTGGCACCTTCACATTTCTGATACCCACAGTCCAGGTTAAGCACTATAGGGCAGCTTGCTTTTCTGAAGTTTGCAGGGGCAGAAACCACACGGGGGACAGAATGTTCATGGATCCCTTTTTCCTCGGACATTGTGGCTGATATCACGGCTTCTCTGGGTTTATACGCCACTATGTGGATTTTATATGGTTTTGCCTAATTAATTAATGAAAACAAATTGCAAAATTACCTTCTTATTAAACTGATCTCACTGCGGAAATAAGGCTGATTACTTCCCTGACAAATTTTAATTAGGCAGCTAAAACAAACTGTAATAAAGAGAACAAATTAAAAACAGATCACACTAGACGTGGCTTTGTCAAATGCTACGTTAATACAAACAACACACACAATGATTAAATTATATGGAAAAAAACCCTCCTTTTTTCTCCTATGGTAAAAATCTATTATATTTCTAGAGCAAGCAGAGTTTATATAAAAATCTCAAATAACCAACATATCAGTGAGGGTTTATCAGTAGTTTCTTTCCAACAACAGCTCTTAACTCCTACATTCTACAAGACTCAGCCATTACAGCACTCTTTATCTCTCTTCTAAATTTATGCTTGTAGTACACATGACCCAAGGTTACTGCAAAGCCTCTGAGGACAAGAAAAGCTTTATTACCTGCACATACACTCCTCAATTTGTCTTTCCTCTTTTAGCTTTTTAGGGCTTGGATTTGGCTCAGATGAAAACAGAATACAATTTGAGAACAATTTGCATAAGAATTGTAAGCAGAGGCCCACACAAATTGAGCACTAATTAATGAGCACCTAAAGCCTTCTGCTGAATGCATCCTGAGGCCAAGCAATGCTGGGAGTGCTCAAGTATACATGAGGGAAAGAGTGGGTAAGCATATCAAATTAAAGGGAAACGCTTAATTATTCTTCAATTTTTATACCATCCCTGAAGATTGCAGAATTGCAGACTCTTTGCTCCCTTTAGAGGATGATGAGGGTTGGGTTAAAAGGGAAGCTCTTCCACGTGGATATGAATTCATCTGGAAAATCCCAGGCTGAGTTGTGTCCAGGGTGATGGACTCAAGTGAAGGAGTGACGGTGCTCTAAGCCCCAGCCTGGCTGCCCCCTGAGGAGGGAGAGGCTGACCCAGCCCCAGTTTGGGCAGTGTGTGGGTGCAAAGTGGGGCTGGGGTTGCTGGTGTGGATGTTTGGGATCTGGGATGTGGGTGGCATGCTGATGTCCAGAACAAGCAGACAGGCAACACCTCAGAGATGTAGTGGAGGAGGCAGGTTTGTGCTGGTTTATGAAGGCTCTGGGGGAGGCACCTCCTCGGTGAGAGTAAAGGAACCATGGATAGAATAGGACAGTGAGCTTTGGACTTGAGAGAAGACTGAGTCTGGAAACCTTTGAAATCTGAAGTGACCATTTTTCGTATGGTATTGGGTGCATACATCTAACATGGTGGACAAAGGCTCCTAAGGAAGCTGGCTCCTAGCTTTCATGGGTAGCAGCCATGCTCTGAACGTGCTGCTGCCCTTCCTTGGCCAGTTATCCCCACAGCCTTCACACGAGAATGTTTTGGCTCTGGTTCTCTCCTTTTCTCTTGCCCAGAAAAATGTTTTGCAGTTGTTCCTTAGGCTGGGAGATCCTAGCTGCTGGGTATTTCAAATCAGCACAGAAATCCTAATAAAAGGAAAACACTCTTTCTGCAGAGTACTTGGGAGAGAGGTTATGGTGCTGGAAATCTCAGGCTGAGCAGACAGAGAGCTGTTTTGTGGTGCCTTACAGGTATTTGAATTGTCTCTTTGCACTAGAAATTTGTTAATATACCACAAAACAAATGCTGGTATTAATCTGAGTTGGGGGGCTGTTGGTGTCCTTGACCTAATTCAGTTGTGTAGCTGTCTTGAGCACAAAGCTTGCATCCCATAGCCTAAGGAAAGTCCAGTCAGGCCTTGCTCTTCTTTTTGTAAACACCAAAAGCTTAGAAATGATGAGACTGTCACCTTGAGCTGTCTGTGTGCTCTGCTGAAAGCCTGGGAGCATTTTGCTGTTGACAATTATTTTGTAACATGATTCCTGGCTAGATGTATATACCCTATTGAGTACTGGGAGCTGCTGGAGAGGCCAATATGCACTTGAAGATCAATTGAAGTGCTCAGTCAGTCTGTTTAAAGTAATGAAGTAGAGCCTGGACTTTAACCAACAAGCAAGTGAATTGAAACACTTACGTTTTTAAACTCCATGGTACCAATTGCTGCAACATTTTGGATGCCTATAACAACTCAAAAACACACAGACTGCCCTTACAGGTCCTTTGGGAACTGTCATGGGGCTCTCTGGAGAGTGCCAGGCCTGGCTGCCTGCTTGATTCATGGTGTGAGTGGGTTGCAGGTGGACTGAGTGTGCTGTCCCAGGGGAGAACAGGAGGGTTTTGCTTCTGGGGCAGTAGGGAAGCCCAGGCACTTAGTTTGTTCTCAAGGAACGTATCTAACTTGCTGCTAAGATGCTTCTGCTGCCGTTGTCCCATGGAGCCCTGCACGCTGCTGTTCTGCATTTAGTATTTCTGGGTGCCTCCCTCCACATCTGCCCTGTCAGGATGGCTGCAGACTGGTATCCAGGGAAAGATGGTAACAAAGGAAGTGTCCATTATCTTATATAGACCTGTGTGTGTGTACATATGTTAAAAATAATATATATTTTGGCTTATCTGTACACAAGCTATAGTATGTTATATATGTAATATTTACAATATATTGCTATGAATATATAAGGTATATACAAAATATCTCAGTGTGTATATACATATGTAAAATCTCCTTCAGTTTTCACTCTTCTGATTCATCTCACCTAAAAGCTTCATCTTGAGTCTAAATGACTTTTTAGGCCACTTACAACTACAGTGAGCAGTACAGATCCCAGAGCGTGTTCCTTTTCTGTTGAAAAACTGGGGCTTATTCCTAGCCTTGTGGGTTTTGATTTTTTTATCCCTCTATTTATTAATGCATTAAAGGATCCTCCTTCTCATCCTGTGACATCCTAGCAGCTTTAAGTGCCTTAGAGGGAGGCTTTGTTAAAAGCCCTTTGGCATTAAAATGCTGCTAAATGGAGTAGGCAATCATTCTGCTGGTCACTGCTTCTCTTTTCTGCTGGTGAGACAGTGCTTTGCTCTGCCAGGAGCCATCCTGGTCCCTTCCTGCTGCTGCTGTTCTTGATAAAGCTTTTCCCCAGTTTGCAGGTACTGAGGTCTCCCTACCCCAGGGCTTTCTTAAACCAGGTGTCACGTTTGTCATTTCTCGTGTCTCTGGTATTGATGTTTAGGAGAGAGGGGTTGTTGCTACACCACAGACTGTGGCTGTGGCTAGTAGCTGTGTTGTACAATCTTTGAAAAATATTTCTTTTTTTTAATACCTGTGATCTGAGTACTAGTTTACTGGCACTAAGAGCGTAAAGAGCACAAAGCCAACCTTTTCATGGCATAATATTTCTCTTCTCTCCTTTCTTGGTAGTTAGAATCCAAAGGGTGCCAAATACTTCGTGAAGATTTGGGACTTTCCTGGCACACGTTGCTTTTTTTCTTTTAACTTTTTCTTTTTAATCTGATTGCTCAGAAACTCCTCCACTTTTATGCAGCACATTAGTTTAGGGAGAGGGTAGAGGAAGGGGGGCTGTGATGATAGCAGAGCCTTGCTGCTTTGCCATTTTGTCTGTAACACACTGCTGTGTTGTAATTGCATCTTGCTGAAGGTAATTACCATGGAAAAGTCACCGACTCTCTCTCCAGAGATCCCCTCTCACAGGTGCATGTGGTGGGAGCCAAATGCCGAGTCTCACGTGGTGTGAGCTCTGAGACACTGCTCCACAATCAGGTATTTCAATAATTCATTAGTTAATGGTTCCTTGGGGACTGTAAGGAAGGCTGGGACTCCAAGAAGCCTGTCTGGAAATAAAAGTCCAAAGATACAAAGGGTTCATATTTACAAGAGATGCCCTGTGTGAACTGATTTCAAGGCAGGCACAGTCACACTTGTTATAGTTGGTTTAGGAGTCCTTCATAGTGATAATCATATGTCCAGCAGGACCAGGGCAGTGACCATCCCCCCGTATTTGGCACTAGTGAGGCCACACCACAAATCCTGGGGGCAGTTTTGGGCCCCTCACTACACAAAAAAACACTGGATTGGTGGAGCATGTCCAGAGAAGGGAATGGAGCTGGGGAAGGGTCTGGAGCACAAATCTGATGAGGAATGGCCAAGGGAGCTGAGGATGTTTAGCCTGGAGAAAAGGAGGTTCAGAGGAATCTGTATGTCTCTCTGCAACTCTCTGGAAGAAGGTTGTAGCCATATGGGGGGCAGAATCTTCTCCCAGGTAACAAATGAACAGACCAGAGGAAACAGCCTCAAGTTGCACCAGGAGAGGTTTGGACTGGATATTAGGAAATTTTCTTCACTGGAGGGGTAGTCAGGCATTGGGACAAGCTTGCCCAGGGCAGTGGTGAAGCTGCCATCTCTGAAAGTGTTCAAAGGATGTGTGAGTGTGGCACTGAGTGACATGGCTTAGTGGTGAGTATGGCTGGGTTAGAAGTTGGATTCAATGAGAATAGAGGCTTCTTCCAACCTAAACTATTGTATGACTCCCCTCCACCCAGACATTGTCCCAGGGACACCTGTGACACCACAAGGTGGTTGAAGTATCCAAAACAAAATTATATGGAATATTTAATAAGTTATCTTTGCTTTACTGCAGGGGTCTGAATTTGATGAATTAATGTGAGATGTGCTAATGTACCAGCAAAGACAGGAGGCAAGGATCTGTCTGCTGATCCCTAACACGGCACATTTCAACTGGGGTGCTGAGCATGGTGTGTGCTGATGCTCCTAGAAATTGCTATAAAGATAACAGCAGTATCTGTGCATCCTCAGAGGAAGGTGCTTATAGATTTTCATTTCCCCTCTACCTCTGTGATAAGGCTGTGAGCAATCATCTCTGAGAAATGGGTGCAGGCTGGTGGGAATCTGTTCTCAAGTGCACAAAACAGGTGCCCATGCTTTGAATGGTGATACTATATCCTTCCAGGGGATTTCTATTAGAGCTGTAGTGGGTGAACCCCGTCCTGGAGCCTGCTGCGTGCCATGATCCTCCTGTATGTCCGCCAAAGGGCATCCTCACTGCTACAAGGGCTCTGGTCCTGCAGTGAGCAGGGCCTGGGGAAAGAAGCTCCCAGTTCCAACATCTGCAATTCAATCTCAGTGAAAGATCTGGATTAATGACAAGTCAGAATTCCCAGGCTCCTGTTACTGTGTTTGGAAGAGGCCAGTGCCTGGAGGGGAGATGCTGCCTCATTTCTGATGCAACTGGTAGGGAGCTCATTGGCTCAGGCTTTCCACACATGCCCTATATACTTTTACAAAATGTAGTGATAAGACAAGGGAGAATGGCTTTAAACTGGAAGAGAGTAGGTTTAGATTGAATATTAAGATGAATTTCTTTCCCATGAGGGTGGTGAGGCCCTGGAACAGGTTTCTCAG
This sequence comes from Serilophus lunatus, assembly GCA_013399895.1. Lineage (NCBI taxonomy): Eukaryota > Metazoa > Chordata > Aves > Passeriformes > Eurylaimidae > Serilophus > Serilophus lunatus. The sequence goes on along the minus strand of VXBA01005506.1, from coordinate 2,066,761 downwards.
AGAAGCTGTGGATGTTCTATCCCTGGAAGAGCTCAAGGCCAGGTGGGAAGGGACTCTGAGCAACCTGGTCTAGCGGAAGGTGTCCCTGCCCATGGGAGGGGGGTTGGAAATGAATGGTGTTTTTAATATCCCTGCCAACCCCAACCATTCTATGATATAGAGGTCAAGTCTTGAGTCCTTACAGTGTTTCTAGAGGCAGCTCTCCCATGGTCACTGTGCACAATGATGTGTTGGTACTTTCACTGTATAAAACAATGATCACAGTTGCATATGGAGAAACACCTTCATAACTTTGCTGTCTCCTTGAACTTGCCCACAGCAGGCTCTCAATAGATGCATATTAAAATGGAGCCACCTCGAGATGCCCGTGTCTCAAGAGACCTCCAGCCAGAGAGGACAAGATTGCTCTGTTGCTATTTCAAAAGATAGATGACCTGACTGTGAGTAACTGTCTGATCACACGAGGAGCATTTAGTCATTTGGCATGAAGCAGAACATCTAAACCATTAAGGTGTGTGGGCTCTGCAGTGCATAAATAAGTTACAAATTAGGAATTCTGAGTGGCTGCTTGCCTCTTGTGTGCAGTGCTCTAAGTGATTACTGTTCTCCTTTTTGTCTAATCAAAAATCCTCAGCTCAGAGCAGGTTTCTAATTTAAACACTTGAGTACAACATATCTCACTAAATTAAATAACCTTTACCCAGGCAAATCATTGCAGAAATCTGCCTCATGCACAACAGATTCTACCTCTGCCTTATAGATGACTTTTTAAACTTGATTCTGTAACACAGATTCCTCTGAAGGGTAAATGATTCCTAATATAAATGTGAATAACTTTGGCTTTGTAATATTGTATCTTCAAACAAGTAATTTAAAACACCTACTGGAAAATGCAGAAAGTGCCTGGCAACTTTAGACATAATGTCTTGGTTTCTAGGGTCTTGGGCTCCCCAAGGTAAATTTAGAGTTATTCTGGGACAGGATTTGCTTTAGGACATCTTTTTTTTTCGGTCTTCAAACACCTGGCACTCCTGATGTATCTTGTATCCTTCTGCCTGTATTGCATTTCTGGAGTAACTGTCCAAATAAAGCCTGTGTGCAAATATTGCAGCACTGCTCCAGAAGGGAGCCTTTTTTGGGTAAATGCACCATTATGTAAAGAACTGGTAGGCAAAGTGGTAGGTGCTGATCAATGCAGAGATTTCCTCTAGAGCCTTAACAGACCATGCATCTTTCCTCCTCTGCCTTGGGTCTCCGCTCTGGGCAGTGCTGCCTGCAGGATCGAGTGCAGACTTTAAGCCTGTCTGATGAGGAAGCCATTCTACAACTGGCTCTGATCCAAATTGGAAAGGACTTTTGTTCCATGTGTCGTCATGGAAGGATACTTTAGGTATCCACAGCATATGAAAACCTATAAATACTAACTCTTATGCTTGACCCAATGAGAGTGTGCTGTGCTTGATAAAAAGGCAAAAGGTACATTCTGGAGATGAAGGATGCAAACAGAGCATCCTTGCAAGTAGAGGGAGAGAATGTGGCTACATGTGCGCAGGAGGGGAAGATCACCCTTGCTTACAGTGATTTAACTTGGAGCCTGACACAATGTATGCTGGGCTCTAACTCACAGAGTGGCTTTACAGGGTTTCTTTTTCCCTCTGCCAGAGGCAGAGACATCTCAATTGGCTGTAGAGCAGCTGCTGAGCCGTTGCAGCACACAGACGAGCACATTAATGCACAGCTGATGCAAGTTGGCTCAATTTGCTGAGCTGAGAGCTGTGGCCACTTGATAGATGCCTGAGATGTACCACAGTATCCTTGGGAATGGGGATGCTGCAGCTAGCAGATAGATTTAGTAAGTGGAGGTTATAAGTTACCTGCCTCATCCTACAAAGGCAGTGAAGCAGACCTCTATATGCATGAAAATATTCAAATATATGGTTTTAAAAGATCTGTGAAATTGTGGATTAAAGGGGGCCCTCGAGATGGGGTTATGGCAGATAGGACCTTCTGGGATCCTGTGTGAAAGGGATTATCCCTGTTATTTGCTCATGAAGGGTCTCTCAATGTCTTTTCTGAATCCATTCTGGCCTTCATGGAGCTCAGCTTCTTACCATCCTAGGAAGAGTTGCATCTTCCACTCCCCTGGGATCTTGGTCAAGTTTTCCTATGGAGAGTGGTGCTGTCATATCTTCTGTCAGGCATAGGGATGGTGATCGAGGGCCACATCTCTGTGCCTGCTCAGCCCTGCACAACACTCAGGCAGGGACTCGTGTATGGAGAAGCTGGGCTTTCCTCTGGATGTGATGGAAGAGTTCAAGGGCTTCTGTGTCAGGAAATACCCATATTTCATGTGCAGTTCATCAAAGACCAGGGCCAGGCCTGGTTTTATCTAGGGTTTAATAATCTCTCTGTGCACAAAACTAGGATGCAGTGTGTGCATGCTTTGGCCCCAGGCAGGGAGCAGGATCCTCACAGCAAGCACTGCAATCTCAGGGAGAAATGCCACCCATCAGCAAGGTGGTAGCAGCCATCAGTGTGGAGCTGACACAGTCAGGTGATGTGCTGCAACCTCAGTCTCTTTCTCAATAAGTAGTTAATTTATAAAGCATTTTCAAGGTTGTTGTTTAGTTAGTTTTTGAGGTTGGTTGGTTTTTTGTTCTGGTTTTTTTTTTTTGTCTAAGTGATCAACGACTCATCTGTTCTGGATGTGTATCCTTTAGATAAGGGATTGCTCACAGATCATTGACTGGAATTGTTCCTGCCTTCTGGTTTTGATCTAAACCATGCGCTGATGAATGAGAGAAATATTTTTAAGGACAAGAGGATGGTGGATGCCATATTTCTGGTGTAAACTTTGAACAAGGAGGCATGTGCTAAAACTCACGGAAATTTTGTGAGCATCTCTCAAAAATGCCAATCTTTCCTTGGCATGCAAGTAATCCTTAATAATGAATAAAGCTGTTGATATCCCAACACAAATGTGAGGGAATAGTTTGCCAAAGGAGCAGATGCTGTGTTGCATCCCATTGTATGATTAAAACTCCCAGAAATTACTTCTTCACAAACCTTTTGCTTTTCTATTAAGTGATAATTCCCAGAGTTGTCTCACTCTGCAAGACTTCTAGCTCCTCAGAAGAAGCAGAGAGCACTAGAAGTAAGACAATAATTTCTGGCTGTGAAATCAAGATGTTATGAGTTTTTGGGGCTTTTTTTGGTTTTGGGGGGGGCTTGGGGGATTTTTTTCTATTTTTTAATAGGGGAGAACAATTTTTTTTCATTTCCTTTAATAATTGAATACATTTAATTTCAAATCCAGATTTTTTTTCCATTTTTCCTTCACTTTTTCCTTTCCATCTAGGCCACTAACCCTCCGCCAACACTACTGTAGGAGATCCCTGTAATTTGGTGCAAAATCACCCTGGAAGAGACTCTACTCGGTCATTCCTGTTCTTGTTGCTGGGATAAGAAGGAGAAACCCCTTGAGGTGTGTTGTGTAGAAGCAAATCAACCTTTGCAGCCTGCTGGTCATGCCAAGCTCTCCCTGTGAGCCCAGTTGTGGTTTAGCCTCCAAACCTGATGTGTTCTCAGGGGAAGTCCAGCACCACCACTGCTGTTGTAAATTGCTCAAGTAGCACATTGTAAGTCCTTTGTGTGTAGTCACAGCGGAGCAAGGGCTTGCTGTTCTAGTTTGGCAACATTTTATTTTCACTTTGCAATGAAGTAGAATAAAAGAAATAAAAAAAGCTCCCATGACAGATGATGGTGTGTACAAAGTAGCATCACCAGGAAATAATTACTCATTGTTCAGCCTGGAGACAAGGACGCTCAGGGAAGACATTATCATTCTCTAAAGCTACCTGTAAGGAGGTTGTAGCCAGATAGAGGTCAGCCTCTTCTCCCACATAACAAGTGAGGACCAGAGGAAGCAGCCTCAAGTTGTGACAGACGAAGTTTAGTTTGGATATGAGGAAGTATTTCTTCACTGAAAAGGTGGTCAAGCACTGGAACAAGCTGCTCAAGGAAATGGTGGAGTCACCATCCCTGGGTATTTAAAAGACATGTAGGACATGGCACTCAGGGACACGCTTTTTAGTTGTGGGCCTGGTAGTGCAGAGTTAATGGTGGGACTTGATGATCTTAGGAGGTTTTTTCAACCTGAATGATTCTATGATTTTTGCACTGGCTACTGTTTTTTTCACTGCTGCTTTGCAAGCCTGTGTTGGTCAGTCTGTATCTCAGTGTTATTTCCACTCTACACAGCCCATGGGCAAAGATTTCTGTGTGCAGGCACAGAACATCCTGTGGTGCAATGGTCTGGATTGGTCCCATCCAGGAATGGCCAACCAGGCTGTTTGACGTCTGAGTTTAGAGCTCTTCATGCTGCACTGTGTGTCACTGAAAAATATGGGGTTTTTTCTTCTTTTGAAAGTGTTCTAATGGAAGATGTGGGGAGCACCTGCAGCCACTGGCTGGGCTAGCCTGATCAACCCAAGCACTGCTCTTTGTGTTCTGATCCACACTTACTGTTTCTCACACACTGAATTGCACCCCTGGGCTTGGCAACAGCTATGTGGGGTTTAACCTCGATGATATAAGTGAAATTAGCATGGTTGATAGGCTCATTATCCAGTCCTTTTAATGCATTTTGCTCTCTAAATGGAAGGTAGGACTGTACTGTATTGCACAGATAAGTTTATCCAAAAGAAATGACCAATAACTCATCTCTAATTACAGAGAGTGCAGGAGAATACAAAGCACATTGCCAGCTACTCTCTGAATCCACAGTGCAGAGCTGCTCCAGTCCCTAACATAACAGTTTAGCTGGAAGCCGTGGAGGTCTGTCCCACCAGTTCCACTGTCGGATGCAATTGCCTTTTACAGGGAGGGCTTGCAAAGTGGCTGCTCATCACTATTCTCTTCAATGTCAGTTGTAACCTGTCAGGCATTGAAATAAAACAAGCTGTTGGCACTGTAATATGTATTTATGTCACCTTCTGTGCACATCACGTATCCTGTAGACCACATGAATCTACATAATCAATTTACTCACTGAAAAAGCTGCAATTCATAGGCCCAACATGGCTAAAATACTAAAACTCCCTAGAGAGGCACTCCCTACCATCCAGACAGGCAGACACCTGCAGATTTCACCCTTTATCCATCAAGATATGTTTCATTGGATGTTGCAGGTACACCCCAGGGCTGTGGCATTTGAAAGGTTTACATCTCTTTTAGAAATATGAAATGCAGTGTGTTAAATTATTTTCTCAGGAATTAAATCAAGGGGGATTTTGGTATAAACACATCGGCCAAAGGTGCTATAAGGGAACTCGAACCCCCTATTTGATAGTCGGGGGTCTGTTGGCTGTTGATTCAAATCAAAAAATCCCCTGTGGAGGCAGAAGTGCCTGTGGGGCTCCAGCTGACAGCAGTATGGTGAGGGAGGGAGAGGGTGGGAAGCAGAGGCAGATATCCCAGTTAGGATTGGGGCAGTGGGGGGAAGGCTGAAGTCACAGCTCCAGTGTGTTGCTGGTGGAGGAAGAGGTGGAGGAATTGGATATGGAGGAGACTGGTTGGTAACTGTAGTAGCTCGAGGAGCCTCCCATCAGTTGTGTTGGCCACCACCTCTCTGGTAATGCTCAGCAAAGCAGGTCTGAGAGTCCCTGCTAATTGCTGGAACTTCCGAAATTCAGAGTGTGCTTTTTTGTTTGTTTGCTTTTCTCAATGGGCTGAAGAGCTTCTGCACCTCATGATCCTAAAACACAATGGTATTCCCCCCAGCCTTGGAAATTCCTGTCTCAGCTTCTCCTGGAGCTCTTGGAAGTTCTTCCTTCTGACCCAGAAAGAAGGGCTCCCCAGACTGCTCCTCCGGTGCATGAGCGCAGCACTGGGCAGCTCTGTGAGCTGATAAACAGATGTTCCAGCTGAAACACTGAGGTGGCAAAACCTGACAGGTTTGTGTGTATTTGGGGAAGCTTTTTAATTGCACTGGTCTGATAGTAGTTTGTTTTAAAGGACTGGTGTAGTTCAGAATCTCCCAAAAGATTAAATGCTGCTTGTAGTCCATCCTAAGACCCAATCCCTCCAAACAGGTACCACTTACTCAGTAAAATGGAACAGTAAAGTGACAGTGACTGTATGCTTGAGAGTGAGTGACTAGAAGAGTATAACTGAGCTGTATCAGAAAAGCTGAACAAGGATCCCAGAGACTGATGGCAAACGAATCACTGGCTGTTCTTAGGAACTTCTTTATCTAAGATTAATGACAGGAGGTTAGTGGCATCTTGCTCCAGAACGTTTTTTGGCTCCGGGACCCTTGCCAAAGTTTAGACTCCCATTCTGAGTGTTGACAGGCAGAGAGAGCACTTCAGAATGTGTTATGGACATAATTAGTTACTGTTATCACAGTTTTCTTAATTAGAATATCATAAAAAGGGGAAGTGTGATGATTTACATGGGGAAGATCAGAAGAGCAGCTATTCTGAAGGCCAGAGATTGAATATCAGAGAGTAATATAAAGGTTACCTGCCTTTGAGATGTGAGATGGTGCTCACCTAAGACATTCAGAGGGATGCCTGGAGGTGCTTTCGCTGATGACTGAACTTTTTTTTCAACTTTCCACTAATTCGGCCAAACTGCAGGAGCTTTTGTTCGGCAATTGCCCATCCATCTCCTGCAGGATGGCTCACCCGCTGCCAGGATCCTGGCAATGCTGATAACGTGCAAATGTTAAAAGGAAGCCTTACTTTTAAAAAGACAGCAGCTTCTTTCATAAGCTACATTTTTCTTGCTGTTTCTAGACAAGGGAATCCAATACATCCAAGTTATTCATTCTCATAATTGTGGGGAGAAATTATAAACCTATTTTAAAAAGAATACAAGCAGCTAAAGAAACCCAGTTATTTTACAGCTATCTTACCTGGCAGTTCCTTATCAGGCTGTGCCTCACTTCCCAGACACACCAGCCTTTACAAAAGCAAGGTTCCACCTCTCCCGGGGCACAGCTTAGAAAGCACTACCTGCTCCCAGCCTCCAAACCTGGTTGAAGGCTGCTTTTCCAAGCTGTGTTCTCTATTTCCCTGCCTGGTGAGGAGTCCAGTCTGAGCTGTTTTCATGCCTGGCTCTCTCTGCCATGATGAGTCTGCATGATGTTTTTGTATTTGACTGGCTCTGAGGCCAGTGCTCTGGAGAATTGGATGCCCCCAGTTATTTCATAAGGGTTGTGGATCTAAAGCTTGCCATAAAATATTTCAGTGTTTATCAAAACTGCCACAAACCCGAGAGCTCTTCCTGAATGAGATGGACACACAGAAGGTGTGTTTAGGGTCGTGTCTGGGCTGTGCTGTACTGCCTGTCCTTCAGCTGCCTGCCCTACCACAGGCAGGGATGTAATTCGTGATCAATACATTTCTTTCATCTGTTGCAATAATGCTTTGTCTGCAGGTAGTAATTAAAATGTTCCCAGGACACCCTGGGATGTGGCAGCCCACACGAGCACTGTGATCCCATCTGAGCTGAGGCTCAGCACCCTGGTGTGCCAGTGGCCATGCACTGCACCTCAGCTGGATGAGGAGATGGCAGCTCTGCACATCCCCTGAGCCCCGGGAACAACCCCTCTGCCCTTCCTTGCTCAAGCAGGAGTCCTCAGCAATGACAAGGTCACGTTTCACACCCCAGGGAGCACTGTCCACTGATAAATATGCCTTGCAGAGAGTCATGGTACTGGCATTCATCAGGATAAATTAATCCACTCCCTTTTCCTCTTCCCTTGACAAATAATTTCCGGTGAGATTGAACTTAAAATACCCAAATGAAATTCAGTGTGACTTTTTTTCCCCCATAAAGTAGTGACTGAATCATAATTTTCTTGAAGGCAAAAACTATGCTTTTTCCTAATGTCATTCCTTGTGCATATGGCTGCAGAAACTCTCTCCTGTTTGTCTCTATCTGCCCCCTCTGGCACATTCACACTCATACACGCACTCATTGCTTCGAGGGATGATGGGGCTGGGAACCATGAGGTGTCTGTATCCATTGGAGGCAACTGAAACTACTGCTACAAGTGTTCTGTGTGTTTAATTCCTGGGGAACAGTGATCTGAGAAACTTTTGGGGAGGTAGAAGTTGCCCGACACGAACCCAAAAGCATTGCATTTGCAGGGGCTTTCTCCAGCCCTGTTGGAGGGCATGGGAGGCTGAAGTTCAGGCTGTGTCACTAAATAATTACAGCAAGATATTTAGCCCTAGATGCTGAAAAGTGTCCTCTTGGGACTTCTGTGGCTACTCAGGAGTGGCTCCAGGGGAACATTCTGCCACCTTGAGTGACTGATGGACTCAGTGTGCCTTGGTGTCACGGGATGTGGCACCAAGTGCAGAAGCACCAGAGTTATTTTATTGTCTGTGCTCTAATCAGAATCGTCCAGTGGGAAAAGAGTTGTGCTTCCCTGGTCATGGGAATGGAGCATGGGAACAGGCTGGCCCCCCATGGCATGTCTCACTCCCTCAGAAAATTCAGTTGATGGGATCAGAAGGAAAATAAGCAAATTTCTTGTTTATCCAAGCCTTGCTTACACTGTCCTAACAATGGGTAAGCCCAGAGATGCAATGGTGCTTTTTGAGACACCTTGACACAAATCTGTGGAGAATTAGTATTTTTACTCAAGCCTTGTCCCAGGATATGTCCCCTTTTGCCCTCTGTGCTGGGTGTTTTTCAGGTATGGGCTGCCACAGCCCCTTACCCTGCACAGCTGGCACTCGAATCACTGCTGCTGGTGATGCCTTGGAGCTCTCACTCAGCGATGACATGGGGGTATGTGCTGTCAGTGTTTGTTCTGCAGGCAGCCCCGTGCCCAGCGTGCCCACGGAGCCAGCACGGCGCCTGCTGTGCCTCGGCTCCACTGGGGAAGAATGGGAAAACAAGATGGGTTAAAAATGCAACAAACTTTGCACATTCATATGAAAGGACTGTAATTTTCACATTTAACACTCCGTTAGATCTAATGGAAAGCTGATATTTTTCTGTAGGTGTGAAATTAACCTTTCAATAAAACTAAAAGCTATCTTGAGCATTTTCAAGCTGAAGTTTAAAATAGAGCAATTATGAAACTTGCTGAAAGACTGCCAAGTTTTCTTGTTGAAAACTGTTGCAAATGAATTATGTTTCCCTTGTGATTTACAGCACGGTGTGAAGGAACTTTAGTTTGTATTTAAATCTGTTTCCATTAAAGACTATTTGCAGCTTACAGAAATTAATTTTTTTTTTTTGGACAAAGTTGTCAAACTCCATCAGAGAAAATTCCTTTCAATGTTTAATGCCACAAATTGCTAAACACGGCATTGTTTATGAGTGCCACATGTAGTAATTGTATGCTTTGAAAGAATATTTTCTGAGTGAGGATGGCTGATGCTAAACAAATTATCTCCATTTCTTATGCAGACTGTTGGAGGATGAGGAGAATTTTGTCTTTCCTTAAATCCCAGCAAAGCTGGGATCTTCTGTGCCACACTCCCTTATCTTCATTTAGGTTAAAAAAAGGAGAATGAAATTCTTGCAGGTTTTGCCCTCACACGTGTATGTGCATTTGTGATGTTTGTGTAGGGGACTGTGTTTGCAAATGAAATTGCTACTGGACACTGAAAAGGCTCATTGAGTCAGTACCCAGTCTGTAAATGCAGCCAGCTTTGCATCCCACTCCTAGAAACAAGGGATTAAATACCAATTCAGAGCTCACTGCTCTCTTTTACACATTCATTGCAGATAGCAAGGAAGAAATTCTTGGGGATGTGGCATATGGGAAAGATGGTTGGTCATGGTAACACAGCTGTAGTGTCTGGAATGGAAGCTGCATCATTGGCCAACTTTTTAGAAAAAGGATTGAACTTTCTGTGAAATACATCTGATGGGTATGAAGGACAGGAAAATAAGATGGGTCTGTAGAAAGGATTTTTAAATAAGGAATTAACATTAAAAATATTCCTGTATGGAAAGGCCTTGTGTCACATATACAGATACCATCGTTTCACGTACATTGGCACCTGCAACTTCAGTTGGATCCTCATAAACTCACTCCTCAGTGACCTTGAAAGCCTGACAAAGCTTGACAAACCATACCACCAGTGCTAGGTGGTTGTTAAAAATATACATGGTTGGAATCACATATTCCATGTAATGACAAGGTAATTCTTTGAGGTATTCATATCTGAGGTCAAAAGCAAAAGAGCATTTTTCTCTTGATCTATTTTTTTTTAGTTGCATTTTGAAAATAGTGTTAGAGGCAATAACCAATCTCTTCTTCAAAGTGGTCATGAGGCACAGTCCCACAGGACATCAGGCACAACTGTGTGTCCCACATGTGTGAGGTTAATCAGCTCACTGTGACCTGCCAGGGGCTTACTCTCTCACAAATACCTCTCCTTCTTTCCCTACTGCAGCCAGGTACACCCAAACTCTGTAACACCAACTGCTTTTTGCCATATCCACCTTGCTTCCAGCTACAGATGGGCTTTGGTCAGGTTAGACAGAACCATAAATGGGGCAGTTTTTGGCAAACAAGGCACCTGGGCTCAGTTTTACTTCACAGATGGTGTTCCCAGCCTTGTTTTTGCTTGAAGAGCTTCCCCATACTCAATGGACTGCTCTTTGGCACAAAATGAGGTACATCTGGGGACCTGTCCCGGGACAGACACAAGTGAATTATTTGCAATCACCTCTATGCCTGTGTATCTCATTAAAAAGAAACCATTAACCTGCCAAAATGACTGATATTCTTGCAGTCTCCATAATTATCCTCCATAAATGCCTGTCAGCTGTACATGGCTCATATATTGCCATCTATCCTAAGAGGGGATAGGCTACTTGCCTGGTTCATACAGGTGAGCTTGGTGTTTATTACTGGCTTCAGCAAGGTGGTGATGATTTGCATCACTGGAAACCTGTTCTGATAAATGTAATAGCCAGTAGGTAATTGATTTCTTGGTAAAAATCAACCGAGAGAGTGTCATGATTCCTGAAAAATACAGCAAAGTGGCTTCTAAAAGTGATGAATCACACTTCTGATTGCATTTATGTCAGTCTTGCATCAATGTAGTGGTGAAATTTGTTGGCTGTAGGTTCAGCTGTGCCAGTGCTGAAGTCAGCACCGATTTAAATTATTTAAAAGATTTAAATGATGTCGAGTCTGATTTGCCTGTACCAGAATTGTCTGTGCAGTCCCATGAGGGGCTGGCTCCTGAAAACACAGAGGAGCTGGCCCACTGTTGATGGAGTTTGGATGGAGTGAATTGAGCATCCAGCACAGGTACTGAGGATGGGCAGCAAGTGAGTCCCAAAAGAACAGGAAAAGGACTTTTGTCATGGTTATGTTGCATGTTGAGTCATTATAATAAAAGGAGAAAGTCACTAGCAGTGCAGAATTAAATGCTGAAGTGCAATGCTCACTATCAGTGCTCTGGCACATAGCAGTGGGCACCTGGGGTCTCTTGGAAACTCAGCTTCACAGTCACAATTGTTCTTTGCAGGAACACTGGGATTTTTGGTGTATTTTTAGCATACAGAAAATCACCAGAGACTATAAAGGAGAAAAAAAATGAATATTTTTTTTTCTAAAGGGAAAAAAGTACATTTTCCACTCATGCACATGCTCTGCAGGAACTTGAACAGTGGGAATGCTCTCTTCTCCACGGGTGTTGAGATGGGGAGGGTTCTGCCCCAGCAGATAACTCTGGGAAATTATTTGCTCTGCTGTCTGAAATCATTCGACAGCACTTTCAACCATAATTATAAGTTGTCAAAAAGCTGCAACAGATACTGATATTTTGCCAAAGTTATTCTTGGAAAATGAGCTATACCTGGGCTTGTGCTATAAACAGCAGCAAGAGTTCATTAGGAACTCCTCAGTATAATGAATATTGAAAATGCTGCCACACCAACAATCAGGATCTTAGCAGAAGCCATGGATTTGAACTGCTCTTGGCTTATGGTAGATTGCCAGTATCAGAGGGAGGTTTTGGCTGCCACTTGATGTCTGAGACTTCCCCTGTTAATCTTCTGTTTCCAGTTCTTTTCCTGCAGCCTCATCAGAATGACCAAATTAGCTCAAATTAGGGCTAGATTTTTGTGTCTCCACTTTGCCTGAACAGTTTGCCATTTGTGCATCCACAATAAATAACTTTTTCCTTATATCTAATCTACGATGCAACAGGGAAATATTTCTGCTAGATTTCTGAAATTATCAGATTTTGTAAATATGCCAATCTTGGAAGCTGAAAAAAAAAAGATGGAAAATCCCATTTCATATTTCAGGGTGTAACACCATTCCTCACATGGTTAACAGCACAAGAAGTATCATTTTCACATAAATCTGCAAGGCTTTAATATTTTTGTTGCCAAGAAAACAACATTTTCTTCAATACACCTCCTCTTCCCAAGGTCCTTCAAAACTTCTGTCTCCATGAAAAACTTGATTCAACAGTATACAGTTGAGAGGTTTCAACCAGCTCCCATTTTAGACAAATAAATGAACACAACTCTCTTCACTCTGTAAAATAAAGATTTCTTTGATAGCAAGTTACCTGCTGCTGCCAAGTCTTTCTTCTTTTGAGATACTTGAGAGTATCTTGAGTTAGTTGTGGATGTCCCATCCCTGAAAGTGTTCAAGAGCAGGCTGAATGAGACTTTGAGCAACCTGGTCTAGTGAAATGTGTTCCTGCCCGTGGCAGGAGAGTAGAAACCATATGAACCTTAAGGTTCCTTTCAAGCCAAACCATTCTCTGATTTTGTGATCAGAAGTGCTTGGTTGGGTTGTGCTGTGGGAAACAGAACTGTAGAGAGGATAAAGGGTTGTGCAAAGTCCTTAGAACTTTCCACTTGCACTGTTTGTCATTATTGTTTCCTATTCTCACCACTGGATTCTGTTGAGAAACTCTCTGTAACGGAGATAAAAGTTCCACAGAGTAAATTATGTCTCCACAACATGAAGAAGGGGATATAGAATGAAAGAATTTCTAAATTTACCATCAAAATGGGTAAAATCACAATATCTGCAGTGGTAACTGGCCTGCCTCAGCTCCCCAGCAGCAATAAGGCCATTTAGGAAATTTCACAAGCTTTTAGGAGGTGTGATATCTACCACTATCAATTATTTTGTGGCTACCCCTAGGAAAAAAAATGCCTGTTAAAAACAGATTGAAGAGAATAGGTTTCTATATTTAACAAGGCCAGACAATATTAATATGCATGTGCAGGGACATGGCTAATGAATAGGATTTGTTGTTACTAAGGCAATCCATAACTTCTTTGAGTGCCACAAGTGGTGGGGAAGTCACTGCTGAAGTGACTGGAATTAATGAGCTGTCTCAGGAATTTTATCAAGTTCTCCATAAAAGTCTTTCCCTTTCTCCTGAGGAGATGGATATATTCAGAGAGAGGCACAGAAAAATTTTCTTTGTGTCTGCTTAAAGGTTGAGTGATCATGAAGGCTATATACCCCCTGAGCTTAGGAAGCTCCTCATGCTGAATTTTTATGGGAGCTTTGAACAGCATCAGTACCATTAGCAAAGAAATACATCTCACCTCTTCCATCTGCTGGTTTACCTCCTACGGCTCTGATCCATCAGGATTCTTTGGCATACGAGCACATTTAAAACAAGAGAAGTAACATGAACATACTGGACTAAGCACAGGCTTTGATGTAGTTTTTTAATAAAGACACAGCAGCTTGCACAAAACTCTTATTGCTTCACACTTTCCCAGGGCCAGACTGATTGACCATCCTACACCAAACTGACTATCTGTGTAGGAATTACAGCAGGTTTAGAGGAAAACAAAAGCTGAAGGGTCACGACATGTTTTGTCAGTGGTTGGATCTCGGGTGAAGCTGCCTCATTTCTTTGGTAGTTACTTTGGGGGTGAGGAGGATGTGAAACTCCACTTTCCCTCCTGTAGAGGAAAGCTGCTGCTCACAATGGCCACATGAAGTCGTTGCCCCTCCATATGCCCTGCCTTGCAGTAACCGGGTGAGAAATGCATGTTTTTTACTGGAGTAGCTGTGCTGTGGCTGACTCAGAGACAACTTATTCACATGCCCACGTCACAAAAGGATGTGTTCTCTTACACCAGAACTCTTGAGAAGGGCTTGGGTGCACATTCAGCCCCTTCTCCACTACTGAGCTCTTGGCTCGAGCAAGAGTTAACAGAGGGTATCACACTTCTTTAAAAAGTGTTTCCTTCAAGAAACTGAAAGGTCTCAAAGGCTCAGGATGAGTGTTTGAGTGAGTGTATATATGCATGTATTCATAATTTCCTGTGGCAACTGTCATCCTCATTTTATTAAAAATTTCTCTCACAAATCTACAGATATATATAAATTGCATGTAGGAGTTGCTCTCTCCTGTATCCTAAGAAGAGAGCAGAATAAGTAAGGGAAGATACAGGACAGAAATGTGCCTCCCTGACATTAACACTGTGATTGTGTTTAAAAGTGCCACCTATAATTAGACAGTGCAGGCAAACAACAGCAGTCTTTCTCCTGTTTTTTGTTCCTCCTTTACACTCAGGATTGTGGGTCACTTCCCAGCAAGTACAGGAACCTGTTAGACCACAGCAGGTGGATCTCTGGCAGCTGAGGATCTCTGCTTCCTGCTGGGAACTGATGCTAGAGGAGCTCTGCTCCAAACACTGCTGAGATATAAGTGGAGAGAAAGTGGCCAAGGGGCAGGTTTTCAGGGCAGCCCTGTGCAGACAGCAGAGACACAAGCAGAGAGGAAAATAAGCCCCTTCAGAGTTTGTTCTTGATTATTTTTATTTTAAAAACATGAAATAGTTTTGAACAAAGTAGAAAATAAGTATAAAATAACCTTGCGATGCCTAAATGTATGTGCAGAACAACTGAATGAATTAAGTATTTGCCATCAGTCTTTGTAAGATGCAATTTCAGGGATCAAGAAGATTTTTTTTCACTTGGAAAAAAAGGGAAGCACCTGTTTTCAGCATCTCAAAATGTTTTTCTAAACTTCAGACTATTAAGCATGATTTTCTATGCTGGAGAGCTCAAGTACTGAACATGCAAGGATCTGCCATTGCATCCATTACCTCACAAGTCCCCCCCAGTTTCCAGTTTAGTCCCAGCACAAGCAAGTCATTGTTGTCAGCACTGAGCCCTGCACAGGGACAACAGGGACATGTGAGGTTGCCTGCTGTCCACAGACAAAGAGAACCCCAGGGCTTGGAGCTGGACTCCTCCAGGAGATAAGAGTCTGTCTCCCTTCCACAGAAGAATGCAGGCACCAAATGCACTTCAAATACAAGATTCTAGCAGGCACTAGTGACATTTAAGTGATAAAAAAATACTTTTGTTTTCTGCTGAAACTTTATGAACCATGATTTGACACCTTTTCCACAAGCTTTGGGGGAGCTGTGTGGAACGAGGGAGGATTAGCCTCGAGGCAGGGCATGAGCAAGGACAGAAACTGGGGCTTGTTCATCACTCAGCTGATCACTTCTCATTCCAGAGCTAGTTATGAGATATGTTAATTTGAACTGGCAGCAGATTTTGCATAAATACATCTCAGAACACCAGCCAGCCCTAACATTTGCGATGGAATTTAGTTGTCATATTATTAAAACCTTATAATGAAGTTTTACTGTATAGATCTTACCTCAAGCTTTGCTGCAGTGATATTTAATACTACCAGAGAATACATTCACTCCAAAGGTGAAGTGTGAGGTTATATTACTGTTAAGTGCCCTGTGCTTGGCCTTAACTTCTTCACAGTGTAGGACACTAAATAATGTGGGGGTTATGTCCATAGGTTATGTCCATCCTTCTTTTCCATGTGTGTGACAGAACTGCCCAGAAATTTTATGCAGGAGCAAAGAATTTACTGTTGATGATACTGAAACCATTTCTATGGCATCTTCTTTTTGCCTAGAACGTGTGTATTTTATCCTGTCTTTATAAAGTTATTTCCACCGAAGTTGTTACCACTCTTCAGAGAATCTTCCTTGGACAAGTTGCTTTTCCCTTCTGAAATCATAGGCACCCGTGGGAAACATCTTCCCTGTGTGCCCATAGAGTGTGAGGCTCTGCTGCAAGCAGCATGACCTTTGTTCCTGCTGTTTTATGAGGGAGATAACAGAGGGGAAGGGGGTACAGTGCCTGGGGAGGGCAAGTACATCCAGGCAGAGAGGGAGCAGCTGGTGGAGGACGTGGAGCCACAGGAGCTGGAGAAGTGGGAATGAGTTGGCAGAGTGAACTTGCTGCCCAGCAGCTCTTGTAGCTGGGGTTGATGCCTTGCCCTTGCCTTGCCTGCTGATCACAGCTCTTCTCTTGACACCCAGCTGATGTGGTGGGTCACTGGGCTGTGTGATGCTCTGGGGCAGGAGGCTATGGGTGGGAGCAGTGGCCTTGTCTCTCCAAGGGACCCCTGCACTGGGTAGCACGGTGATGAGCTCACTACCTGGCAGGTTTCACTTCTTATCTTCCAGTGCATGTGTTGGTGATGCTGGGAGTACCGGCTCTGTATAATTAAGATATGGTACATCTCGTTCAGCAGGTTTTTATTCCCAAGTGTTGCTTCTGCTGAGCTCTGTGGGGACCTTTCCCTGAGCCAGGCCTGAAGGATAGAAATATGTTCTCAGAAGTGCATGCCAATGTGGGTGATTTTCCAGGTAGTGAATGTGTCTGTGAGAAGTCTGAGCACCCCTGGGTGTCCCCAGACAAGGGATGAGGGAAAAGCCTGTATGCTGATCCTCACTGGAGACCTGTGCTGGTAAAGACAGAGAGATGAGGAAGGGGCATGGCCTGGCTGGGGTTTCGTCACTCCTATAGCAAAGGAAAGGCTGGCTGCATAAACCAGGCAGCACAGTTTATAATCCTGGGTCCTGAGAGGTCAGAGGGAGCTGCAAAAATCCTCCCTCGCAGGGAGGTACATCAGCTGCCCTGAGCATTTCCTGCTGCAACCCACCTGTCCTGGGACCAGCCAGCAAAATCCAAGCTAGCAAAGGCATGTCTGGAAGTTCACTCCTGTGCCAACCGAATGGACACAGTCTGTGCAGATTTCCTGGGATCAGAGTTTGTTGTTGCTGTTATCCTGTTTTACAGGCTGGGTTTGGCTTGAAGCAGTTTGACCTAACAGCACAACTTACCAGGGGTATTTCCATCACAGTCCTGGGATGTGCAGTGGCTGCTGCAGCGTAGGGAGGTTTTGCAGCAGCAGACTCACCGAGGAGGTGATGCTGATGTGTCTGGTCCCCACACGCTCAGGGCCCATCACTGAAGGTTGCTCTGCTCCCCCCAGCCTGCCCCACTTGGAATGTGTGAGTCCTGGCAGGGACAGGTAGTCCAGAGGGACTCTGTGCCTGCAAAGTCTGCACACTTCATTTGAACTGCTAAATGAAGAAAAAATGAAGTGAGCCACAATTTGTTTCTGCAGGTTCAGAAGCAGAAGCTGCGGAAGGGATATGTTTCATTTTAGATTTAAACTTTTTGATATTGCAGGCTGCTGAGTTCTTAGCCTCTTTATGCTTGATGAAGTTTTAATGTTTGAAATGTATTTTTAAGTTGATTGTTTGCCTTTCTGGCGGGGAGCACCAATAATTATTTTTCTTCAAAATTTTCAAACGAAATATTATTGGAAAGGATATGGCCATCCTGTCAATCTGCTGGAGGGAGGGATGTGCTGTGCTGGTGCAATGCACAGTATGTGTTCAGCAGTTGACTCTGCAGGTAAAACTTCTTCCAGAAAGAAAAGCATCAGGTTGATATTTTCAGCCACCCACGGTGATGGGAGAGAAGGATCTGACATGATAAATGCTGAGATTGGTCTCTCCTGTTGGCTCCTGGAAAGCTGGAGTGGCTGAGCTGATGGTAAGGAGGTAATAATGCTGTCCGAGAGCTCAGTTCCTGCCTTATGTGAAGCTCTGCCTCTTCATCTCCTATTTTACTGAAAAAAAAAAAAAGAAAAGAAAGAAAAAAAAAGAATCGGAGCACCATCTATAGAGGAGCTTTTTTAACCCGTTCAATGCTTGGTCTAAATGAGCAGTAGCAGAATTGTGCTCTAACTTCAGGAGTTAAAAAATTTTCACAGAGGGAATGGTCAGTCATTGGAACAGAGACCCAGAGAGGCTGTGGAATTTCCATTATTGAGGACACTCAGATACTCAGATTCAGGCTTAGAGTGGACTCTTCTAAATCCAAAGCTGGCCCTACTCTGAGCAGAAGGTTGGACCAGAGACCTTCAAAGATCCTTTGAAGAAATCATGGAATGATCCTATGCGGCCAGGTACCTTATTTTCAGGTATCTTATTTGTGAGCTAAGAAAAGGCAAAGAGAATCTGGTACCTGGTGTGCAGAACGGGATGGGGGGACATGAAGCATCCACACAGTGTGTGAGGGACCTGGTGTGCACACCAGGAGCTGACCTGCTATGGAGCCCCAGGAACAGACACCTCAGTGTGATGCAGCGTTTTTCTGGCTCAAGCACACCATCCACAGAGCTTTACAGCATTTTAGCAAACAAACACAACCTGCTGCTGTTTCACTCACTGGGAATTGCTGCTGAAATTAATGAGCAGGAGAAGGCTGGGGTGCTGAACCCAGCCTGCTGTGTCTGACGTGGCTAATCACAGGCACAGCGACAGGCAGGGAGCAATTTGAAGATAACACAACTGAGAATCTTTCTTGTCTCGTTTGCACTGACGTATCCATGTAATCACTTCATTTTGGTTGGTTATTATTATTTCTTGGTGAAATTGCTGCTCTGTGCTCCCCATTTGCCCAGTCTCTTCCCCCACCACTCTCCCCGGAGGGATGAGCAACTGTAAAGCAAATAAGCAGGGGGGAGGTTGACAATGGGTGGTAACAGGACAATGTGAAATGGCAAGGTAGCTGAACTTTCCAGTGCTTCCCTGAGAGTCAAGACAAATAATAAGAATTTACTCCTCCACAGTAACTGTGTTTGTACCATTGGTGGAAGTGTGGGAGTGGAAGCAGCAGAGGGGGTTCTGGGCTGGCTCAATTGAGAAACCATGGTAATGCTGAGTGTGAGGTCTTGAGCTACGGTAGGAAAAAGTGGGACTCACTGAGATGTGTGTGTTGATTTAATCAGTTTAAGTTTCCAGAAGTGCCTTTGTACAGTGTATCAAGTTTCCAGCTGCATGTGTGTTTGCAAATGTGCACATACGTCTGTATACGTGCACATACAGAGGCTATACGTCTAGACCTGGAGAGTGGGAATGGAGAATGGACAAACAACTCACAGTTTAATTTGCTTTGTTTTTCCTTTCTTCTTTTGCTTCCTTTCTTTTCTTTCTGCTCTTCCAAGACAATAAACCTGCTGGTTTGCATCCCTCTGTGGTCACTCCCTGCAGACAGCGCAGTGGTTTGATGCTACAGCCTGTTTTTGAGCACTCTGCCCTCAGGATTTATGTTCTAGCTGTTTGTCCCCATGAAGATGTGTCCCACAGTTTCTGTTTGCCCCAGCCAGGCTTGGTCTGCAGCTGACTACATGCAGGTTACAAGGTTTTTGAAATCTCCTGCTTGCTACTTGCATTAGCAGGAGAAAGTAAATATTCCCACTGCTTTTTAGAAATTCTCATCCTCAGGCACTGTTAGTGGCATAAACCATCTATCAGTTGGCAGCAGGCTATGGTGGGAATTGGCACACTTGAGAAGCCCATGACATCGGATTAAAAAGCATCCACAGGCCAAGTAAACACTGGCAAAGCCCAGGCCTGGGGGAGCAGGGAGCAGGCAGCTCCAGGCAGAGCCCACGGTCCCTGGCTGCTTGCACAGTGCAGCTTTGCTGCTGCTCCTGCAGCCCAAGCTCTGAGGAAATACTGAGCTGCAAAACAACTCTGGAGCTTCCCTTAGGATTTTGCTCTCTAACTGTGTTATGATGTTTTTGTTCTTTCTCACTTTATTTTGTTTTATCTGAGTGGTTTTGTAAACTCCCTGCATCATTTTCAGCACCTAGATGCAGGAGCAGTGTGAATTCCTTCTTAGAATTTGCTTGTTGGGTGCTAGCTGCAGCCCTTATATGTTGTCTAGCAAACCACATTCATGTGAGAGGTCTGTAATAGAGGTGAACAGTTTTCTTTCATTGTCTATTTGATTATTTGGTGCAGGATGGTACAGGCATGCCAGTGCTGGCTGATGCACCGTAGGATAGAGGTCTGGGTTTAGTCCTATCAACTACCTGTATATTTAGAGATGATGCAGTGAAGCACAAATCCCCTTTTTTACATCTCTACATTCAGTAAATATGCTGGCTACTTACTGTATTGGAGATTACAGGAGAGTTTTTGCCCATGTGCCTTGAGATCCTTTGCCTTTGCTTGGTGTGCTTCGTGCAGCAGCTGGCAGGTTTGATGGGTTAGGCAGTGAAGAAGAGAAAGGGAGCAAACCCATCATGAGCTAAATACAAATATAATCTGTCTATTCAAAAAGGGATTTGCTGTCTCCTATGCCATCCTGCTGAATGAATAGTACTAAAAAGTCAAACCCATAGCCCAAATATGCTGATCTGCTCCTCCAGTTCTTCAGCACTGCTCTTACACCCAGGCAGGTCCTGGTGAACACTGCCCATGCAGCCAGCACAGCTCCTGTCCCCCTCACTGCCACCCTCTGCCCTGTGTGCATAAGCAAAGAGACCCAGGGGCATTGACAGAGCCCACACAATGTACAGAAAGAAAGCTTTCCTTTGTTTTGTTCGGTTTTATGGGGCTAGGAAAGATTGCTCCCGGTGATTTTGTTCTCTTTGTCAATGTGTCAAAGAGTGCTGGGACGATCTTGAGTTTCTATACAAGAAACTGAATGAAGGTGTGCCCCTGACAGGATGAGTCCCGAGGTGCAGAGGTTCTCTCATGCCTTCAGTGAATCCCACTGCTGTTACACACCAGCAAATAGTTTTGATGCTCACATTTTATTTGACAGAGGCACTGGTCTCCCAAGGAAGGTTTCTTTCATTAGGACCATCAGTTTTCCTTCAACCACCTTTCAAGTCACCTCAATAACATGACATGCTGGTATGTCAGAAGGGCAGAGATATCACACAGCTCTACAAGCTTAGGAAAATAACCAGCATGTATCAGCCACTCCAGGGAAAAGCTCCAGCATAACCTGTGCCCTGGCACTGGTGCATTCATGCGTATGTGTGTGTGGGCAGGTAATGGATGCACCCACTATGGGAGATGTTCTCACTGCAGTTTTTGCAGTTTGTTGAGTACTGGGGAGACTAATGACATGAATGCTTTTCCTCAGTGCTCTATGGCCCTTCCCATCTCCAGCAGTCACAACAGCAGAGCAAAAGAAAATTGATCTGAAAACTTTCTGTGAATTCACGAAGAATGAGTCAAAAGATTAACAGGCCCTATGAAAGAAATCAAGACTGTTTTTTTCTCCATGTTTTTTGTCAAATAAGTTAAAACATCTCCACCTCTGAATTTCCACTATTTAGTAAGTTTCCTGAGTGTAACTGGGAGAAGCTGCACCGGACAGTGATGGTTGTTTCCATGTGTTGTGTCTAAATATATCACTCATACTTGGCAATCAACCAGAGGCTTTTGGTTTCAGCTTTGAAGCTTAGTGTTGTTTGGGAGTTTTTGGCAACAATTTCAGGGAAAATATATAGTTCAGACTAAGAGCTAATGCACTTGGATTTTTGTGCAGCAAGTTCAATGTAAAGGTCAATTTGATTTAGCTTCATATAAGGAGATTTTAGTGTAGTAATGCTTTATGTAGAGTCATTGGGAAGGTGTCTGCAGTCAACTCGCCCTGTCGAATCACATATTATATGTTAGGTTTTATTGCAAATGGGCTACTACTGGGACCTATTTGTTGTGTGCAGCACATGCTATTCTTTCCAGCATGCACTTCTGACAAAACTGTTTTGCGCTGAGAAGAGCCCAATTCTTTCCTTCTTGGAGATAAACCAGAATTTTGAGTTCTGTTGGAAGTGACTTTTTCTTACAAGCAAACCGGCAAAGCATAAAAAGGTCATAAGTTTGCTTTTTATTTTTTGTTTAATGTGAGAGCAATTTAAAAACTCACTTCTAGGCTGTTGAATATTTAAGGAATTCTCATGCAGTGTAATGCTTCTAGCAAATTTCTGCCAAGTTTCTCTCTGTAGTGCTGCAAATTCTGAGCATCCCAGCATTGAATGATCCTGAAACATCTCTCGTGTTGGTTTCAGGCTGATGGGGTTGGGTGTGTTGGAGGCAGCAGTCTCATGTTCTGGAGGGTGCTTGGCCCCTGCTTCAAGCACTGCCAGGCTCTGCTCTTCCAGCCTTTGTGTGGCAGGGGCAGTGTGGAGGACTTGGTATCTCATCATCAGTAGGAAAACAAAGTCTCGGACACACTTGTGCTGCATCATCAAGCATCATAAGCAGTGAAGGTTTCAGCACTGCACCTGCTGCTCCTTGGCAGTGCTTTATGTGTTTTGGGGCAGTTTAGGAGAGAATTTGAGAATCAAGATAGTTTAGGTAAGTCAATGAAAATATGCACGGGGTGAGCAGGGAAAAAACCCTCTTGAGGCTGTGCTGTTGCAGGGCCAGGAACTGGACTCGATGGACCTCGTGAGTCCCTCCATCTCTGGACATTCCCTGATTTTCTGGGGTTTTGGCACCTCCGGACACCGGTCGTGCGGGGGAAACGGAAACTAAAAGGGAAAGGAAAGGTCTGAAAAGGGCTTGCGAGACCGGGAGATGCTGGGAGCAGGGGCGGTGGGATGCGCGGCTCCCGATCCCGATCCCGATCCCGATCCCGGCCTCTGCCGCCCCCTGCCGGCCCCACCAGCACCGGGATCCGTGTGCGGGAGGCCGGGCCGAGGGCAAGGCGGGATAAACCACGGGAGATGAGGCTTCTGCGGGTGGCTTTTGCACCATTAGGGCGTTTGGAATTCGCTTTGTGCCCGTGGGGTGTTGACCGAGCTCTCCCCAGCTCACCGGGCTCTGCCGCGCTCCCGTGTGGATCCGCGCGGTGTGCGATGGATCACGGTGGGGACCAGCTTTAGGGCTGTCAGCAGGTCCAGAGACCATCCCAGGGGTGGTGCCAGGCTGTGCAACCCCGCGCTGGCAGCTCCCGGGAGCTGCTGTGGTTTGTGGAAAGCATCCAAACGTGCGGCCCCACACAAACACAGGGGTAATAAACGTAGAAAAATGAGTTGGTTCCTTAGTTCTGTTCTCATGGGCTCCTTGTCTAACACCAGCTCCTGCCATTCAGCCAGCAACATCAGCACCACCTGCACAACTCAACCAGTGCTTTGCCTCTGGCTGGGACAGGCCAACAGCTCCTTCCATGAAACAAGCCCTCGATGGTTTCACCTGGCACAGGGGTGTAAGGCCCCTGTGTTCTTCCCTTCAGGACTCTGCTAGTTGGACAGACCACAGTATACAGCATCCCTGGCTGGGATAAATACCTGGGAAGCTCCTTGGTATGAGGATGCTGAGTCCCTGTGGTGGGGATGCCCTGGTGTCCCATTCCCCAAGTGCCTCTGTGTCACTGAGCAGCCTCACACAGCCATTCCATGCCAGCTCCTGCTGGATTCTTTCCTGCTGCCAGCAGGCAGGTGAGTCAGCCAGGCCTGGGAGGACACCAAGGCAGGCTTCAAGCCTGGCTTTGCCTCCCAGCTGCTGTGGCACTGCCCAGTACACAGGGGACAGGAACAGCCTTGGGAAATGAAGGCTGAGATAACCCAAGAACATGTTTGGCAACTGGGATGAAGCACAAAAGGTGGAGTGTTTCTGTGTTGCCAACTTGCTTTTCACAGGATCTGTTGCATGTAGATCTATAAAGTGGTTCATACTCAAGTACAGTGTGTCCTTAATGCACGTGCTCTAGAAAGAAAAAATCACACAGGTTGTCAGAGTAGAACCAACAGTACTTGTCTAAATTTCTAATTTTTTTTCTTTGTTTTTTAACCCACAAAAAAAGGAGATCTACCCGAGACTAGAGTAAAGGAGTGAGGGAAAGCATGGCACAAGCTAGTTGTGACAGCTGGAAAACTTACATGACAAGTATCTAAAATAATTCCTAATTTCTAGCTCATAAATCTTTAGGATATATATTTTTTGCAATTTTCTGTGTTGACAGCAGCTTTCTTCAAATTAACATGGTTTCAGAGATATCCCATCACTCGGCAGTGTGTCACTGTGACCTTTCTCCATCTTCTCTCCTTTCATGGAGCTTGCTAAATCTCTCTTTAAAAATTTCACCCAAATTACCAATTCTGTCCAATGTTCCGTTCTCCCTCTGCTGCATTCCTCTAGACAGGACAGAAAAATAAGTCCTGGCATTGCAAATGTCAGTTTATCACTTTAACAGCTCTCTTTCTGTTGTACTTTTGCATCCACATGGCAAGAGTACTGAGATGGAGCATTTAGGCATATCATCTTTCAGCTCAGATAGGGACAAGGCAACTCATAAACCCAGGAATAATTTCTTATTTAAATAGTTTCATTGTGGACATTCTGACTTTATGTACCTAGATTTTGATACATGTACATTTAGAGTCAGTGCAGGTAAGCAGCATCACAGAGAACAGCTTGCCAGGCAGGGATGGAACAGTGACCATCATCTGTCTTGGAAAGATGACACACAGAACACTTCTGGAACAGAAGATCACAGGAGGTGCAGATACACATTTCCAACACAGGCAGAGCAGATCTGAAGCTGGAACCTGAGGCTTAGTAACAAAGCAGGTTAAATATTGACTGGTACTATAATTCTATTTGGCTTAGTTTCTTTTTTTTTTGGTACAAATCTAATGTTCAAGAGGTTAGAGGTATAAATACTGAAAATATTGCGAGCAAATATTTTGAATGTCCCACTGAGGCTGCATTTGCAATGAACTGATGTTGCTTTTTAATTTGATTGCTCTCCAAGGTGGCCTGGTGACATCACCCTCTTGCTGCCACATTGCACTAGGGCAACTTGATTTTCTAGGGCAGTCATTTTTTTTAAGATTGCATCACTGTAATTCAAGCTACAATGTATTCCTTTCCCGTGTGTTTGTATTGCTTCTCTTGTGTACAGCTCTTGTTTCTGGCACATTTCAGGTCGGGTTTAATAAGAGCAGTGCAAGTTCTGAGATAAAATACTTAAGTGATCCAAGTAACTTCCAAAGAATTGTGTAAAACAATGAATGGAAAAATTTGAGATTTTCACAACACCACTGTTATGGAGACTGTTTTTAGGTGGTGATTGCCATTCACTCCTGCACCAAAATTCAGTTCAGGTAGCTTATGGAGGGCATTTCAACCACCAAAAAAATGTTAATATGCTTTAAACGTGTCTTTGAGCCTTTGTCATTTATGATCTTCACAATTTGTATGTTCATGACAGTGACTCGTCCCTGATTTGGCAATAATTCAGACTGCTGGTTTACAAAATATTTTACTATTCACTGTTGTTAGGAGGGGAAAAACACAGTGTACTAAATACTTTTTGATGATGTACATTAAATCCCTTTTGTTTGCTTAACCACCCCCACAACCTGCCAGATTTGTAGTGCATGAGAAGCACTGCATGTCTGCACAGGCTCTGCCAGGCAAACCTGAGCTTCCCCTATGTTCTGAGTTGACCAGCTGTGAACTAGAAGCCTTTTGACAGCTTATTAGTTCAGGCTGCGCTGTGCTACTGAAGTTGTGTGACTTCTTGCTCAGCTGGCTTGCCTTTAGCAAACTTGGAATGTGAGCAAAACAAGCTCAGATACGTCTGTTCAGCCCAACACACACAGACCCACAGCCACTGAGAGTAGGAATTATATGGCATTTAGACTATGAAAGTCTGAAGTCTCAGTCCTGGAAATCTCCCTCAGCTCTATTTTGTGTAATATCATTATTTCACTTGAACCACGTGTGCTCGTGGCCCACTCTGAGTGAGATCCAAAATGTTTTCCTTTACCCAAATCACTGGAAGGCTTTGGTTAACAGGTGTTTTTAGAACATGACTAACAGGTAGTGATATCACCTACTACTGCCCCTTGTTCCTTCCTGTCTGCCTTACAAAATCATAGAGCAGACTCCATTTTCACCTCTTGTCAGGAAGGTTGAAACCTGTATTACCTACCTCCCAACAGAATACAGGATGATCCAGGGGGATGATTCCACCTTTCCTACTAATAATACAAGTACCTCTAATTCTTTAACATCATGATTATTGTTCTGCTGCTTCAGTTTTTCATTCTGAAGAAGGAATCTGTTCTGAAACCATCTGTTTCAGAAATTACAATGCATTTCATAATAGTCAATTGACAGATAAAATCCAGAAGATTATAAATGGTATCAGGATTAGATTCTTGGTTCTTCAAGAATAAAGCTTTTAAACTGCAATTTTAAATGTGCCATTTCAAAATGTGAATTTTGATGTGGTACAACAAACAAAGCAGAGCAAGGCTTGGACCACTGCGGTTCTTTGCATCATTTTAAGGAAAATATTAAAGCTAGTGCAGGATGATTTTTGTTGCTTTATAACCCCTAACAAACATTAATTCTATATAAGCAAATTGTTTTATATGAAACTAGCAAATTCTAGTCTAGTCACCATAAGCTCTAAAATGGAAGTTACTTTGAAAAACTAAGACCCTACTTAGTTGATATTTAGGTCTCATCTGGAAGCTGAGACTCATGAAAAGATGCACTGCCCTCAGTCTGATGTCAAGTATGAAATGGAGCTCAATGCCTACTAAAAATAAGAAAATCTGTGAAAACACTTTTTATTGACAATGTTTTGCAAACACCTTAGTTCACAGGCACTGTGTAGAAGCTTCATCTTTCGTGAAACAAAATGTACTTGTCACAAATTACAAAGTTTGTGGATTAACATAAAGCACCTGTCTGCACAGATCTGCAACTGTTTTCCCCTGAAGCATAAGCAAGACAAATATTTTTATATAAAAATTCACCGAACAGTACAAAACTATTTGCAGCTCCATTTCTCTTACTGTTGGTTTCAAGACCACGTGAAGATACTTGGACTTTCTTCAGAAGTACTGTCAGTCTTCATATTACATCTACTGCTTGGCCTCTGTTTCCATCTGAGTTTCTTGGGATTCTTCAGCTTCTGAAAGTTTTTCATCATCTAGAATTCAATATTACTGTGAGTCAAACATGCTTGTTCATATTTAGAGACTATACTGCAGAGCTGCATCCCACTTCAATATTTTATTTTGATTGCCTGGAATGTGTAGTTGAGTGTCTCATTATATAAAATCCTTTGTTCAAACAAACAAAAAAAATCCTTTGAAGTTTTTAAGGATGTTATGTGTAACAGCTGTTACTGGAAATATGGGGCAAATTCTATAGCATCAATTCAAGCAAACAATACCAGACTGCTTCCATTCACATGCCTTCTCTTTGCCTACTAATGGTTTATTTATTTCAAACTGAAATCTTGTCTTACACTAAACTGCTGCTTCCTTCATAAAATCCTGAAAGCTGAAAGGTAACCTATATATTCATATGAGAATGTATTTTAAAGACTAGTACTTAAGCAAGTGTTAGTAACACTTAATAACAATCACCTTCTGCTAAAGTTCACCTAGGATTAACAGCTCATTTTGCTTAAGAAGATCTAGATGGCCTTAGAGAATGAAAGTCTGCTCTTACAGTCATCTATGCAATTAATCAGGTCATGCTCAAAAGCTGCAACAATTGTTCTGTCTTTGAAACATGCAGCAAATAATATTTACAAAAATATTTCCATATTAGAACATGAAAAGTTAGTGCTGATTTGAAAATATTAAGTATTTTTATGATAAAAGATGAGTATGACTAATTCCTGAATTTAGCTCTTGTGTATGACAGCTTCAGTCCCTGCTCTATCACAGGCTCACTGTCTGAGTAGGTCAGTCAATTGCCTTTCCTGTATTCAAATTCCTTTTTAGTAAAGCCTCAAATGACACCATGATGGCATTGACATGTTCAAAATTACCAGAGTAAGAGTTGTACAAATAAGTTTGCAAATAAGCACAATTTTCTCTAAGAAACACTTTCTCTGTTAAAAAAAAAGACAAAAAAAAATCAAAAAAATCAAAAACCCCCAATTCTAAATTGCTGCTTTCCATCCTCATATTTTAAAGAATTCTGCTGCCTACAGATTAACCTGAGGCTAGTCAGGAAATAACACAGTGGGTAGCTTGTAGAAGAAAAAAGTTCTGAGCAGTCTCAGGCTCTGGACTACTACTGGGGAAAAAATGCTGCTCATGCAAGAGGTCACCACCCTCAGCTGCACAGAGGTATCCCACTGCTGGAAGCTGTGAATCCTTTCGGGCCACTGAAACTCAACCCAGTTATATCTATTACCTAAGAACAATACTTACTCTCCAGGGTTTGCTGAAGTTCATGGATAGTGCTCAGGAGAACATGGAACTGCTTTCTTCTCAGCTCCAACTGAAATGATAAAATATGTATTGTAGGAAACAGAGAGCCATACAACCCATAGAGGATTCTCCATTAATTGTGTTCCTAATAAATCATTATATAACAATCTCTACGAAAAACCTACCTTATCTTCAACATTTTCCTTAATGTGAGAAAGATTTTGCAGTTCTTTTCCCAAAGCCTCTAGCTGCCTGAAAAGTAATTCTCACATTAATTTTAAAAAGTTCCATAAAATTCTTGCAAAACAGATACAAACTAAATGTTAAATAAACAGCATATGTAAACAAAACACAAGTGACATGATATAGAGGTAAGGCCACTTCATGTACATGTTAAATTATTGTGTTCTTGTAATTTCAGGATTCTTGCTAATTACACTGTGCTGTCAGGTATAAGCAGACTGTGAGAGGACATGCAATTTTTTTTGTTTCCAGTAACATCCATGTTATAGCTGTAATTTCACTCACTTTATGCTCCAGACAAACCCTCTCTAGCCTTTACATTTTTGTATTTCCTTTGTATCTCCCTTTTCATTTCTTGGTCCTCTGAACAGCTCTTCTGACACTCTAATTACACTGTGGTCACTGTCATTTAGTAGTTCAGCTCTTGTCACTTCCTGAATTGGCTCCTGTGCATTACTTGTGACTTAGCTGGTAACAGCTTCTTTTGTGCTCTACGACTAGTTGTTCCAAGAAACAGTCTCTTAAATGCATATTTTTCTGAACTTTGTCCTATTGTGTCATATAACCTGCAAAAGCTGCAAGTGTAACATGATTTTTCTCCTCACAAGGAGTTTCCTGAAGTGTTTTTAGTGATAAAGAGTTTGATGAAAAATGTGACATTGCTAGTGAGATTTCCTCTAATCTGATTTAAGGGTGGCTCTTGGTTCATTTTATGATTTTCTGTATACTTTCCTATATACTGCATTCTTACTAGCTGTAACTTGCCACCATTTCTAGCTTTAAGAAACTTATGTTTGAATGAGTTATGCAAAATTAGAGCAACCTCTCCAAATCTAAACAACCTGGCATCCTCTAAGATTAAAAAGTATCATTTATCATAGAATGGTATGTGTTGGAAGAGGCTTTAAAAATCCTCTAGTTCTGACACTCCTGCTGTGGGCAGGAACACCTTTCACTAGACCAGGTGTCTCAGAGCCCCATCCAACCTGACCTTGAATGTTTCCAGGAATGGGGCATCCACAAATTCTCTCATTTGTTTCCATTCTTAATTGACTTATTGGAAAAACTTCACTTTTGATAGTTCCTTATTAAAGCCTCACTTTATAAATTAGTCACATGATGACTAATGAGGCAAGTAGTAGTCAAGCCTCATGAGAATTGCCTGTAATAATCAAAAGTTGTGGTGATGAAATCAAGGCACAGAAAAACAACATATAAGAACAAAATATGTGGAATATTGTCAGTGGCTTATCATTAGGGTAATAGTATAATCAAAACTCTTCCTTTTGCCATGGAATGTGTAAAGACAGCCTCCCTCATCAAATTCACTGGAAGTGGGTGACAGGATAGGCACAAGCTGCACTGAAACGGGAACAGTAACCCCACACTACACCTTTCATGAGCTTAAGAGCAAACTCACAGATGCAGGAAGTCCTGCAATGTTTCAGTGGTTTGATCAAGTTAAAAATATTATCTCCCCATAGCCGCCCCGATCACAGACAGTGATCCAAACCCACAATGTGACAAGCAGCACTGTGAGTTATGTGCAAGATGAGCTGGACAACAGGTAGGTCCAGCCTGCATGCCAGGGCAGGTTATGTACATTTACATCTGTGTTCATTTATTCACCTCAACAATGGAAAAACTTCAACTGAAGGACAATTATCAATGCTTCTGACCCACAGAGATGGAGATTAATTAAAGAAAGCTGATAAGAGCACAGAAACCCAAGTTTTCCTTGTGTCAAAAGAAATTATATAAAAATGAGGGAAGATCAAACTGAAACCAAGGAAATGTCACATCTGGTGACTTCTGGCTTATTATTATTTAATGTACTTTTATACTTACTTCAGTGTTTCATGTCTGTCTGGGTGATGCTGTATGACTTTGGCCAATGCATCATATTCTGAAAGACATTTAAATAGTTAATCTAAAAGAATCAATGGCAGATTCTTTCTCCTTTTTGAAAACCTGTTGTAACATTTCTCAAATTTATAGATATTACATTACCTATAGAAAGTACCTGCAAATACACATATATAAAAATACATATGATTTATCCCATGCTGTAACATTTCAAAGTAGATGATTATATCAAAAGAGATTTTAAATAAACTGCAGATATGATTATACACCATTATCTACTCACTCAAACTTACATATTGCTAGTGATTAAAAAAGGATGTGGCCAGAAAACACCTTTTAGACAGCTCTGCTTTGCTGCACAGAGTCTTCTGTGTGTTTCATAAAGATCTGGCTTAGACACAGTCTAATGTGGATATACAAAAAATGATGCTGATGTTACAGAGAAACACAATTTTAAGAAAAATGTGTAAAATGCTGCATGGATTTTTTTTTAAATTTTCAGGACTTCTAAAAAAGCTATTACACATTAAGAACAATATTATGGTTATATAGGCAACTAACACAGACACTTCCCAATAGTAGGACTGTACATATGTCAACTACCTCATCCACATGGAAAAACATGTGCTGTAGACTGGACAGAACATTACCAAAAAGCAAACACTTCAGACCTATGTTTGTGAAGATGTAAGGGCTCTACATTCCACTAGTTAAGGTTATTTCAATCTCCTGTTGAGTCTAAAATTATCCACAAAATTATTCAAACAGTTGTATTTATAACCTTTCATGTAATACTGCTAAACTTTCTCTTTTTACATTTTAGTTTCCAGGAAAAAACAAATTCTTGCTTCTTCTCAATTGCTAATCTTTTAGAATGCTTCAAATTACAGTTGAAATTATCAGCATATACTTTAAAGAGTAGGGGAAAAAGTACACCTTCTTGCAAGAGGTATTCAGTAAGGACACATAGAGAGTTGCTGGTGTGTAACTGGCACCACTGTCTCTGTGCATGCCAAGACATTACCTTCCTGTAATATCTGAAGGAACACACTTCCATGATGGTCAATGCTGGGTGTGAGTCTACTCAGTTCTTCTCTCACTGTTAATATTGTGCTTTAGTTTTTCTCAAGTCACCTGAATTGTGACAGGATGCTCCTGGTGCTTTGCTTTGGCCTGAAAACATCTCTCTGAACCTTTCTTTCAGGTTTTCCTGATGTTGCATGCCACTGAGATCTCCTGGTTCAATATGGCCTGCCTCATTCACCAAAACCTTTCAGGAGTGGGTGTGGAACCCAACAGCTTGGATATAGTAATCATGATCCCTTGCACTTTCAAAAATTTTGAATCTATTTTGCAATAACAAAATAATGAAACCCACCAGTGTAAACACAGACACTGCTCCTTACCCTGGCGATTTTTTCGAATCCTTTTTGCTTGCAGGATTTGTTTTTTGCATTCAGAAATCTTCTCATGGGCTGCAGCTATACTATTTTCTTTAAAAAACAAAAAGCAAACAACAAACATACAGAGTTATATTGAACTCAATACATATAAATAAGCCATTCTGATAAATTGTAAAAGATAAAGAACTGTTTGTGACATGGTCTGTTAGCTCCATCAGCTTCAAAATCACATATGCTTTAATAGGACAAAACCCCCATTGTTTGTATGTGTTTTATATACTAATAAGATGCTTACAGCACATGTATGAATGCTATCTGATATGGGAAAAAAACCCAAGGCACTCATGACATTGGATAGATAGATAGATAGATAGATAGATAGATAGATAGATAGATAGATAGATAGATAGATAGATAGATAGATAGATAGATAGATAGATAGATAATGTTTACCGGAAGTGTCTTGAACTTTTCAGTAAAAGAGAAAATCAAGCAGAAACCAGTAACATTTTCTCATATTTACCTATATCCTTATAGATCTTTTCATAATTTTCCATTTCTCTCAGGTTCATGTCATACACCAGAAGAGTTTTCCCCATTGAAAATTCACACTGTGATAAAGTACTCAGCATTCGTTGGTACTGGCTATAACTGAAAACAGACAAGAGTGCAAAAATACTCCCTAACTTTACAGAAAAAGAAAATAAAACTTCATGTAGTAAAATTAAGCTGCCAGATAAATTACAATTAAAAAAGAAAACATTTTAAAGATTCAATGTATAATTTCTTGAAAGTACAGTTACAAACGTTGTACCCACCATTATATCCTTTCCTGTGTACAGTGAGTATTAAAGGAATGTTAGACCCAGAGCTCAAAAATTTCCCAGCTAGGTCTGGCTCTGTGACCACAGAAATTCGAGTTTTAATACTGCAGCGCTTCTCTGTACACATAATTGTAATGTCGTGTCCTCTGGGAATTGAGATCCAGTCCTAATAGGAACCCTACAGCACGTTGTCACACATCCCTTACTACTTCAACCTGTTTGTTTTTTAACAAGGGAAGCACAGCAGCTGAAACACCAGCAGTATTACCCTTCCCTAACAGAACAAACGCAGAACTGCCAACTAAAATATTCGAGTCATGATCCTGTTAGAATAGCGGGACGGCTCATGCAGCAACAAGGGAAGAATCCTGAGGGCACTGGAGCGGTGCTGGCAGATTTCAGGAGCCTGCAGTGACTCCTGACCCGTCTGCAGCCCTCGCCTCCCAGCACAGTGCCCGGCGTTTGCCCTGGGAACACCACAGAGCCACTGGAAATGCCGACGCGCACATTTCAACAAGGATCTTTCCAAAACGGATCGAGCCCTGTTTTCCATTGCAACCCCTTCCGAGACTTAAAAACCAAACAAACCAAAACAACAGAAAACAAATACCCTTCCTCTTGAGATCCGGAATTACACCACTTAATGAAACTCTTCACCAACAAATTGATCCTCCTGTCGTCGCCGGCTCCGTCGCCATCGATCAGCAGCCGCTTGCGGATCACTTCATCTGCGGAGAAACCCCCGTCACATCCACGGCAGCCGCGGCGCGGGTCTCTCCCGGGGCCGATTCCCGGGGCCCGGGCGGGCGGATCCGCTGAACCGGGGCCGGGAATGGGAGGCCCGTGCGCGGGGTGAGCGGCCCCGGGCCGGGAGCAGCTCCCGGAGGGGCGGGCGGGGGTCGCG